>JAVLVB010000657.1:1024636-1034733 GCA_032876305.1 Orestias chungarensis
TACACAGGGTGTCTGCCTCACGGACTAAAGCTGGAAGCTGGTTCCACAGGAGAGGAGCCTGATAACTGAAAGATCTACCTCCCATTGTGCTTTTAGAGATTCTAGGAACCACCAGTAAACCTGCAGTCTGAGAGCGAAGTGCTCTGTTAGGGACATAAGGAGTAATCAGATCTCTGATATACGATGGAGCTTTATTAGTCAGGGCTTTATATGTCAAAAGAAGAATCTTAAAATCTATTCTAAGTTTGACAGGGAGCCAATGAAGGGAAGCTAAAATTGGGGAGATATGATCTCTCGTTTTAAGTTTCATCAGAACTCTTGCTGCAGTATTTAGGACCAACTGTTGACTTTTAATTGCATTTTGTGAGCTTCCTGCTAATAAAGAGTTTCAATAGTCCAGCCTTGAAGTAACAAATGTATGGACTAGCTTTTCAGCATCTGTCCTAGAAAGAATATTTCTAATTTAGCTATAGTCCTAAAATGAAAGAAGGAAATCTTACAGACCTGTTTTATTTGAGACTTGAAAGACATTTCCTGATCAAAAATAACACCAGGGTTCTTTACATTGTCACCAGATGCCAACCTGATTCTATCCAGGTCAAGTGGCTGACTAAGCAATTTCATTTTTAGAGGTTCTGGTCCAAAGATAACAACTTCTGTCTTTTCAGAGTTCAAGAGCAGAAAGTTTAAAGTCGTGCACATTTTTATGTCATCTAGACATGCCTGTAATTTACCAAACTAACTGGATTAATCAGGATTTATAGATAAGGAGGATGTTACAACATAGTGTTTGTGGATCTTCAATTATTTTCAAAAAGCATTTTGAAAGAAAACTTGTCAAGGTTTGCAATACTTAAGTTTGACGGAAGGGTTACTTTTCAAGCAGGACAACAAGCCTAACCATACAGCCAGAGCTACTGTAAGACACAATAGAGGAAAGGTTATCCACATGTTGCTACGGCCCAGTTAAAGTTTCTCATTCAGAATTGGAGGCAAGGCATGGAAGTTGCATAGGCACCTTACACTTTTATTAGGGTCCATTTTCAAAAGATTTAAAAGTCAGCAATAATTTTCCATTTCATGTTTATATGAGACTTTGTTAATCTACATCTTATAATCCAATTAACTTAAAGGTACTTTTATTAGGCATTACATAGCATTACCAGAGGGGAGTTTTAGTAGATGCCAAATACAACACAAAGTAAATAGTTGTGATTTATTTACTAGGTAATCAAAGCCAAACAGTGAAGGAAACAAATGTCTTCATTAAATTATCCTCTCCTTTTGACTCAACTGTAAATATAGCAGCAAATAAACTTTGTTTAAAAATGTTCCTATCATCTTTTACCAGTTATTGACTGCTGCTCTGTCCTGTAGGTGATAGCCATGTCAAAGCAGCAGGGCCATGGGGGAACAACTTCCTCAACCAAGACTTCAGACGGGGGCTCTTCCTCAGGTGGTGGCTCCAACTGTTCTGAATCACCCTATTACCGAATTCCATCTGATCGAGACAGCTGCACTGGAAGTAACCCGGGGAGCTTCGCTGGCAGCGGGAGCATCGTCACCATTGACGCTCACGCCCCTCACCACCCTGTGGTACGTGTGTCAGCCAGCAACGGCAAGCCGTGGGAATGGAGAAACACCATCAGTGGTAACATGATAACGGCCGACCCGTCAGGCGAAAAGCATCGCATAGCCCTGCAGCGGCAGGACAATGTTTGCAACTACCGGGATTACCGGACACTGCCAGGGAAAACGGACTCCCTTGGCTCTTCCACAACCAGCGGGAGTGTAGAGGTGGGCGTAGAGCTGCCCCCACCACCCCTTCCCACGGCCTCCTCCCCTCTGCCTCCTCCACCTCAGCTGTCATCCTTCCCTCTTCCACCACCTCCACCCCCTCAGTTGTCCCCTTCCCCATTACCGCCCCCTCCACATTCAAGCACTTCTCCATTACCTCCTCCTCATTCTAGTTCCCCTCATATGCCCCCACCCCCTCACCCATCTTCCTCCCAAATGCCCCCACCCTCTCACCCATCTTCCTCCCAAATACCCCCACCTCTTCACCCGTCCTCCTTACAAATGCCCCCACCTCCTCACCGTCGTTCCCCACAAATGCACCCACCCCTTCACCCTTCATCAAACCAGATGCCTCCGCCTCCTCACCCATCTTCTTCTCCACTGCCACCTCCCCCTCTTCCTTTCTCCTCCATGTCTCTGCCCAATCACCCGTCCCACTCTGGCATGCTACCCCCTCCACCCCACCCCGACCTGCTAATGGACGGACACGGCCAGGCCCTGTCCCGTTCCTCTACCCTGCCCCGCCGCCCCTCTGTGTCCTCTCGCAGCCACGCCGAGCAGGAGCACTACTACAAGGCCATGCAAAATGAGAGGATGTTGTAGTTGGGGGGGCGAAAGAAAAGGCAAAGGACCTAATCTTAAGATTAGAGATCGCACTTGAAATGACAGAACTGAAAGAGACAGTAAAACAAACAAGACCGTAACAGGTCAGCAGAGATTTCCGACTTCTAAAAAATGACAAATAGGTTTTCGAGCCATTGAGGGCACTGAGGACTATTGGGAGGTCTTGGAGCTCAAAACACTCAGCAGGGTAGCTGTTTTTCTCTTCTCTTACATATCCCGCCAGAGCACCAGCCGAGACAGAGACAAGAAAAGAGAATGAAGGAAAACATGACGGGGGTGGGAGAAAAAATGAAGCCTGCATTTTGCCTCTGGTTTTTTTAGCATCTTTGGAGTTTCTTTAAGGACATGCTCAAAGAAGAAGCAGAAGACTCGATAACAGAAAAGGAGATCACAATGAACGGTGGGATTTTATAAATCAAGTTCCCCCAGAGTGAAGGCTGTGAAAACAACTACAGGCAATGCTTGCTCATCTTACACCAGAGCAGAGCTTTGAGGTTTCCCTGTGATGTTTTTTATCAGCTGAAACATCCTTGTTTCATCTGTTGCACCATAAAAAAGCGGAATTGGTAAATTCGGCAAATTTTATCGTAGGTTTAAGAGTTTTAACCACAGCTCACAAAGGCATCAAAAAGGGAGCAATATGTTTTTCATGCTAAATAGGTGCATTGGTATTGACCCGAAATGCTTGACTTTGGAAGGAGACGTGAGTGTAAGTAAGATCATTTCCTTCTGGGAAACGCCTATATAGACGTTTTTCAGTGGATTTTTTTCTGTGAACAACACAGGCAGTAAATCAGAAAGAGAATTGCTTCTAAAACAAACAGTGCATCAGAAACATGCAGCACAAAGCAGCAGGCTTATGGTGTGAATTTTATATAAGTGAAACCTGCCATGGATTAAAATTCAAAGCTGCAATGTGGAATGGAGCTAAGTATTGGTTTATGAAAGTCTTCCCAGAATACACTTTTCACTGGCACTGCTGTTGATGGCAAGCCCCCCAGTCGGTGAACCTAACCCTCCTATCCAGCATGTCTGAAGCAGATGGAAGGTTTGCATCCCACTAGCATCATAGATCAACACTGATACATTTACCAACTTCTGAGTTTTCTGGTTGTAAAATATTTTTTATGAATCCGTGTTTTTAAAGAAAATGATCTATCTAGGGGAGTTCTTCAGGAATACTTACATCTGTTTATTTACAACTTTATTAAAGCTCGACCATCCGTTGGAAGTTATTATTTAAGTCTTGGGGGTCATGAGTGAGTGTGCCTCTTGTTACCCCTTTAATTATCGTCGGCTACCATTCTTTTGTTTTGTTTTGGGTTTTCTTTTTTTTTTACATGAAATCTGGCTCAACAAAGGTGAGGTTTCCCCTTGGGGAGCCTTAAGGAGTTTTGACACAGTTTTCTTGTTTTGCCTCTAGAAAGAATAGAACTAACATTTAAAGGTATTTTCTAGGCTTTTTTTGAAAACCACATAGTGTTTAATCCTTTTTACGACTTCAAGAAATAGGGAATTTAAAAACAAAACGTTAAAGTTGGGGGTTTTTTATAGCTGTTTTGCAGCAACTATTCAATCATTTTTTTTATCACTGGCTTTTTTCATCAGCTAATCTACTTTTGAAACACTTAGTTTGGCACAGGAAATGTTACATTTGTTTTAAAGCATAGATAAACATTTTTATTCCTTGCTGTAGCCCATTTAACAATTTGGATACTGATTTTGTCGCAATCTATATCTATATTTAAAAGGGGAGGAGTTTTATTTTGAAGAAAATCCGTGAGCTATACTGATAACATCATTTTTTTAACATGTTTAAAAGTGTCCCTGGTTACAATAGACATCTCCCACGTTTTCGTGGAAGGAGCACTTCACTTCAAGTCAAGCAAAGTAATACATGACACAATAGTCCAAACAGATTCATGCTGTTCAAAAACTGTACACAGTGAAATATTTTGACAATGGGTGATTTACATATTTCTACTTCTAGTTTTCGTATAAACTATGCCGATGTAAATATCCCTTCAAGCTAAAGGACGTATGTAGATCTGAGCTAAAGAATTTATTTCTCAAAACATTGATTTAAATAAGACATTTGTGAAAATAAGGAAATATTTAAATTATTTCTTCCCTTCTGAGAGGACAACCTACTTGTTTACAGTCATAAAGACAAACTAAAGTTTAAAGAGTAAAGCTTGAACAGTAAAAGCGGAACGTTCAGCTCACCAGAACGTTTCTTGTTCACAAATTAAAACTTTTTTTTTATTTGTGAATAAACAACCCCTTAGTTATAGCCATTAAGTCTTGTTATGTATTTAAAACAAGGCAAATGAGTGAATAGGGGGGTTACAATCTTACAAAATAAACACAAATTAGTCAAATTATATTACTGTTGAGAAAGGAAACTAAATTTAGTGTTTAGAAAATGTAATTTATTCCCCCATTTGCATAATGAATAAAATGTCTGAATGAATTAAGTACCTTCAACGGTTATTTGCAACCTTGGTATAGATGTGTTACCAGTAGCAAAATCTCCCAAAATAACAAAAAAAAAACATACATGTACATTGGTTCAGTAAAAAAATAACCAAAAACATTTATTCTAAAATTATTGAAACCAATGTGAACACATTTGAAATCCTTGTTCTGACAATTGGGCAGCACTTAGAAAATCCCTTTTCATTCCTCCTTTTATAACCTCTGTAGATCATCTATCCCTTTTTTATTATTTTCCAGGGCCATGCTAGTCATTCCACATTTTCCTTCAGGGACATGCCCCTTAAAAAAATGTAATTCATGTGTAGATGGCATCCAATGGCTGCTATGTAAACTTCATCTCCTTGCCTCCTTAATACAGAGACCTGATGGACCCATCCAGGTTTTGTTGTCACAGCTCAAGTTGTTTCAGACTTTTTTATTTATTATTCTGACTGTACATATAAATAGTTTGACTTGAGCAGCTGTCGTCTTATACCCTTACCCTGACTTACACGGATTACTACAAATATGCCTCGTTTGAATGATGTGCTCTGATCCTTTTCCAATTTTAGGGAGCGGTTAAAAGAAATCTGACCACATATCACTTCATATTTATTTTTAATAGGAACAAGAAGTTCTGGATGTAAAAGTTTCATAGACACTCTGATCATGTTTGGGATAAAAAAAGTAGTTAAGATTTAGTATTTCCCCCAAAACCTTTTACTTTGAGATTTTGCTGTAGCAATACAAAAATAATGTGTTTTACGCAATTAATTAAATGAATTTGGCAGCCAGGGAGTGCCAGTTAGTTTGACAGCTGAAAAGTATGTCCTATGCCAATGAGAAGGATGATATGCACAACAGGTTGGTGCTCGTTTTAACGCAACATTTTGTGTATTTATAGCTTGTATAAAGTTGTTTGGATGGTTTTATTTTCTGCCAGAAGATATTCCGTTCAATCACATCTGGATCATTTTGGCCCTGAATTTGGTTTAACTTTTTCAAAACTCATACCAAGCCACTGGTGATGTCAACGTTCGCTTGTTAACACCGAAACCAGAAGGGTAAATTACCTAGTTTTGTAACGTTGTTCTAGGAGGAGGTTCTTTTTAATGGAACAAGTTGTGTTTTTTAGAAGCGCTTCTCAGACGAGGAGCTTTTTAGATAACGTTGCCTGTCACTTTGTGCTGCATGTGTGTAAGAGTGTGTTTTCTTTTAACGTTACTACTTAAATTATTTTATTTTTTTAAATACTCATCTGGTAAATATGTCACAGGTTTTATCCCAGTTTGTCTGTAAAATATTTGAAATTACTTAATATTATTAATACTATTATTATTTAAAGGTCCTCTTTTGTGGACTAATGTTTTTTTATCTGTGGTGATGTGTAACATTGATAACCTTGTTGAATAAAAAAAAAATGTCTGCTAAACTGAAGTTTGATCTCGTGGTGCTTGGAAACAATCTGTGTGGTTTTTATGGCAGGGCTCAAAATAGCGAGTGAGGTCGATGCCGCAGCAGCGTTTACCGCTTCTCTAATGAAAAGGATCCTCCCTATAGATTTTTAGGTTTAAAAAAAATTTCTTCCTCATTTTGCAGTAGGAACACGCACACAAGCGTGCAGCTTTGGTGATATGTCGCACAAGCACATTTGCAGTGCAACCTTTTTCTCCTTCTGCGTGGTCTAGTGTCAAGTTTCTGTAATAAATTCCCCTACATTGTTGGTCATTCCTAAAGGTATTCGCTCAAACAAAATTAATAATATTTGAGGGGTTTTGGGGTTTTAAACATAGATTTCAAGACGTAGTTTTCATTTTTTTATACTGGTACTGCCACAAACTTTGCTTGTTTCAATTCAATGTGATAGAATAGCTAATGCAGTATAAGACGACAGTAAAAATGGTCATGCAAATTAAAAATTATAAACTTAGAACATTCAAGTTAAAATGAAACAAAGTTACCTTCTTTGCACATATAGAGTTCAAAATGTTTGTTCTTTGCAAAAGTGCTAAAAAATAAGTAAAGTTGGAAAAAGTTTATCTTGAAAACAAACTTTTAAGGCGTTGCTGCAAATACTCGACTGGATTTACGACATACGAATATAATTGTATTTGTGGTTTCGGGTGCATGTGTGGGTTTGTTGTTTTTTGTTTTTTGTTTCTTTTGCTGCCTTTTCTTTATTTAGATATATCCATATGTACAATTACTCTGAGCAGATGTATTTGTCTCTCCTGAAAGCTCTCTGGAGCTCCTCCAGAGTAACTATATATCCCTCTGTCAGTTCATTGATTAATGCAGTTCTTTCTGTACGAGCTATGTTTTGGCTTGTATGTAGCTCTGTTTTACTCTGGTTTTCACAGGAAACCAAAGGCTTAGGCACAGCTTTTGGTGGTGTCTTTGTTTTTATAATATAACTCAGCTCTACATTTCTTTACAACTTAGTTATTGAACTGTCAGCTGTGTCCCTTGCACTTTGAGTTGCTGGTCTTTCACTAATGACACCCCCCCAAAAAACATCTGAGGCAAAACAACTGCTTTAATGCTGAGAAAAAGCTATACACAACTGGGGTACTTAGTGTTTAGCTGACATCTGCAAGCAAATAATTAAATACCTTTGCAAGGCTTCCATGCAAATGTTGGCCGTTTTTGCTCTGAATGCGTCTGTCTTGGCTCATATGCATATATGTGTATGTCCAACACTGAGGAGCAATGGGCTATGTGATGAGGCTGTAGAAGTAGTGGGGGGGCAGATGGCGTGGTGAAGCCCGAGGACAGTCAGTCTGTCTATGACTCACAGTCACCAAGCTTGCAGCTCTTTCTCTCAGTGTACCCCCACCCCCTTTCCACCTTCTTTCATTGGTGGCCCAGAAACTGCTACACAACAAGTGTACATGGAAATGTGACTGCAGGAGGCAACAGAACACAAAACGGAGACTGAGCCATGTGTCTATTTTTGTGACTGAGTATCTTTTATCGTGTGAACAGTATCTCAAGCCCCTGTGCTTGTGTGTGTAGGTCTGGGAACGTCAGCACAGGCCAAGCAGTTTACAGCCTTTTTAGGACTGATTTACCACTGCAGAAAAAAACACAAAAGTCTTTTGTGTCACACTCCTTTGTCATTCTGCTCGATTTCACTCATTTTATCATAGGCCAACATATGCAGATTCCTTTCTACGATGATAGATGGGGAGAATGGGTATGGTTTTATACACCTTCTAATTTGAACTCAAACAGATCTGTCTATTTTAAGACTGGATGATCCTGGATCATAGAAATCATCTTCTTCTGTTTAATCAATACAATGTGTCTTTAACCCCTAAACAAAAACTAGCACACACCAGAATACAGGACCAGCACCTAAGGTTTTATCACTAGTATAGTTAGTTGGTTGCCAAATTATACATGTAAATTATACGTGTAATGCATTCACACATGACATTGGCTGTAGGTGACAACACTGGAAGTGCAACTAATCAAAGATTCCTGCAAGCCAGAGCAGAAGAAGAGAAAATAAACTGTCATTAATAATCAAATGTGTATTTAAGGAAGCTGAAGACAGCAAAAACTGATCGTGTGTATGTTAAATGGTAAATGTGCTTTACAGTACACTCAGTCACTGACCTGCCACAGCAGGTTTGTAAAACATGAGAGACTACCCTTTTCCTCCAGCCAATAGGACAAAACACAAGTGTAACTAATCTGAATTTATAATAAATAAAGGCAACATAAAGTTATCCACTTAAAGTAAGATATTAACTTTCCAGTTTGTCCAGTTTGTGAAAAGCTGTGGGCAAATATCCTAACAAGGCTTAATGTGTCAGTCAGGTGTCTCCTGACTCTGACTCACATTTTCTGGAGGCTTGTTTTGTCCGATTCTCTTGTTTTATTTTGAACTAGCTTCTGCCCTCCTTTTTTAAAGCAATAGAGTACTTTTTTCAAATCAATATTTCATTTACTTTTATATGGCCAAACAGTAAAACTAAATGCCAAATTGTAGAGAAATGTAACATCTGAAACCGAATGTGAAGGAAAGAAAGGTCCCCCTATAGTTGTTATATCTAAAAAAATATATATATATTATTTTTGACCCAGAAGCTATCTTTTTGGAGGAGGAAAAATATCCTACTAGGTTGCTAGCGACATCGACATGGCTCAGGTGGGAGAATAACATTTTTATAACAGGCTGCAACTGTTACAGAGACTTGACTTTCAGCCTTGCAGAGTTAAGTTATTCTGCGGCTCTGAGTCCATTTGAAGGGGGTTTTTTTTGTTTATTTTTGTTTCAGAAAGCCCGGTGCAGTGCTACAAGCTCTGTGAGGCTTCCAGGGCAGGATACAGCCTGCACCTTGATAAAATGGTCAATACAAATGGTCTGATTAAAGCTATTACACAGCCATTTTCTTGCATGTGAGTGGATCCTGATGGTATGTACTGCGCCGCGGGGTCGCCGGCAGCGTGGCGCGCCTTCTGCGCCTCTACCTGTTCTACTTGCCACTGGAGAACTCGCAGCACACGGACAACACCACGGAGAAGCTGTGGAACGCCGTGCTGGCCCGGGGAGTGTGTGTGCGACCTGTGCGTGTGTGTGCCTTCCTTTTAGGGAGTGTGTGTATGCGCATGTATGTATATGTAAATAGTTACGGTATATAAATAGCATAGTGGTAAATAGTAAAAGTGGTTCTTTATTAAAGCTTGTTTTGCATTTTACTTTTTTTGTGCATTTTACATATTTTACAATAAATTGTTTGGTCATTTATTTTTTGCATAAAGGAGTTATTTTGTCATGTAATCTAATTTCAACGAGAAACGGTTTCAATAACTGAATATTTTAATCAGTGAATTATAGTTCTTAGACTAAAAGCACAATCAACTAAGTTTGCATGAAAGCAAAAATTATATTAATTATGTCTTCTACAAAAGTTAAGTATTCATCCCAGGTCTTCAATCAAACCATATAAAGCAACATATTTTCCTTTTTATAAAATGTATTTTTACTTCTGTTTAGGTTTTTGTACGTTATGAAACACTGCAGACATGCTCTCATGATATGTAAGCAAATGTGGTGAATAGCCTATATGCATTCAATGATGTGTTAGCAATCTCGTTTCCCGCCATAATGTATAATTATTAATTCCCCTGCTGCAAAAAATGTTTTGATAAAGTGAAAACTCAGTGAAGTAATCAGTAATCTGTTCGGT
>JAVLVB010000657.1:1043426-1075979 GCA_032876305.1 Orestias chungarensis
TATATATATATATATATATATATATATATATATATATATATATATATATATATATATATATATATATATATATATATATATATATATATATATATATATGTGTACAGTTGTTCCCATGTTGTAAGCTGGAGATTGGCGCCAGCAGACCCACCCGACCCCAATAGGGTCAAGGGTGTATAGAAAATGGATGGATGGATGGATGGATGGATGGATGGATGGATAAATATATATATGTATATATATTGCCTATCTTAAATTATCATCCGTAATAACTAACTTTTTGATCACTGTAGAAGGTACTTGTCCCTGTTTTCTTTTTAAAAATGTTTTCAATTATTCACACTGGATTATTTTCGCGGATCAGCTGCCTGTTTACGGTTATAACACACTGCCTCACTTTGATTTAAGAGACTTTGACTTCAGGCCATACCCAATGCTTCTTACATTTTTTTTTGTTTGTTTTAGATGTGGACTAGCTTAGGTAATTCTGTTTATTGTCCTACAACACAACATAAACTTAAAGGGAACAAGCAGATTGCCAATGTGGATGCTAGTTAGTTCACCAATCTTTAGATGTTGGTGTGGGTTCTGTTGTCACCACCTGGATAAGTCACTGGTTTACTTTTGGACAAACCTTGGCTACTCCTAGGATGGTCTCTTAATAAATTCACACAAGCTCATGTCTGATTTTTGGTTCACTTGAACTCCTAAGCCTTGGAAGTAGCAATGTAATCATTTCCTGACTCTGGGGCATCAATTTCTCTCACCTTTTCTCAAATTTCATTTTATTTGAGCAGGATGATTCTGAAGGTCTGACAGTAATCTGGGTGTGCTGAAGTAAGATTTCATGAAAGCTGTGGATAACCCAACACTACTTAAATTTTCATGTAGGTTATGGTTTGGGATTTATAGATTTTTTTTTCCCTAAACAAAACCCTACTCTCACATTATTTTTGTCTGATTTGATAGTTGCTGGATGATTTAAATTTATTACTGGTATAGTGGACATGGTGGATTATCACAGAAGGCGTTGGAACTTTGCATAAACAAATATGGAGTTATATAGGACACAGAGTGAGATATCTCAAGGCATGTTTCATATTTTAAATATAATAACCATTTAAAATAGCCACCCAATGCTATTGAAACACACACAAAATGTATTCAGTCAAGAATTACAACCTTGTTTTTAATTAAAGTGACATGAGATAACTTATAACCTCACTGTGGATAGCAATCTTTGATGAAACTGTGGCCGGGTCGGTAGCATGCAGGTTCGAGCGATACAGTCTTATATTAACCAACCAATAGTTCTCACTTGATGCCTTAAGAAAGCTTTTAATTTAAATAAGCAAAAACAAATAGTAAAGTACAGACAACACAGACAGAAGTGTAAAAAGAATACATAGATATAAGACTTGTGAGGAAAAATAAGAGAAGAAAATAAAGTTATAAAAATTAAAGTATAGAATCTATATTATGAGCTTGAATAAGGAATTTGTAAGAACTTAACTGAAAAACGGAAATCTGAGATAATGATCTCTTTTGTAATTGCATTTTAAGTGTATTGATTTATTCACATTTTTGATTTATTTATAATTGTTTTTATTTGACTGTGGTCAGTTTTTGTCCCTGCTTAATCAGAAAATAAATATAGATAGCTTTCCCATTCCGGCCCATCTCTTTCAGACACACTAGGAGTTTGTATGCAGAAACCTGGGGGTGACCATGACAACAATTTGGATCTCTGCCGCCACCTGCTGTAAATTTGATGCAGTCGCAACGTGTTTGGATGTCGGGTCGCAGATGTGCGAACAACCAGCTGGTAATATTTAGGACAAAATATTGCGACGTCAGCATGAAAGCCAATGATGCCTGACTGAGTTTCACCTCAGAATCTCACACACATACTGCAAAAGACTCACACACAGGGCACCATTTGTTGTTGTTTTTGTTCTTTCTTTTTTCTGCAGCAGAAAGAACCTCATTTATTTTTTTATTTTTTTTTTGCAGGTGTTGCCATTCAACCTTTCCGCCACTAGATGGGGATGTGCATCAGGAAAATGGTGGAAGTGTGGCGCCTTCTCCAAATGCAAGGACTTGATGTGATCCCTGTGTTTTGATGCTACGAAAAGCAGCCCAGAGGCGCACAACCTTGACGGCTTGCGTCATTACGATAAGCGCTGAATGACAGCCAGCGAGCAGACCTGGTTAGGAGAGGAGGAACCATATCTCGGTTAAACGCGCGCGCGGCCAGGCTCCCCTTTATCTCCCTACACACGGCGGGGAGGCGTTTCCTTTCCCCCCTTCTTGCTCCCCTTCACAGACCTCTCTCTCTCTCTCTCTCCTTCACTCTCCCTCTCTCGGCTGCGAACCACGACCTGCTCGAGACGACGACGCCCTGTCGACCGTGAGCTCCGCGAGCACACCGCGCGCCCTCGCGTCGCACGAGACGAAGCCGTTTTCTTCACAGCGTCAGGCCGCGCGCGCGCGCGAGCAGCAAATAAATACATAAATAAGCAAATAAATAAAAAAAAAGAGGAGAAGGAGGAGGAGAGAGGGGGAGTTTTGGCCATTCTGAATCCAGAATATATAAATATATATATATATATATATATATATATATAAAGGAAAAACAGCTAGTTTGGAAGACGTCTGCAGCGGGAAGAAAAAGGGATCTGCGATTGAGTAAGTCCTGATTTTTTTATTCTTTTTATTATTAATAATACTAATATCTTCATGTGGGTGACCTGTTTTCGAGGGGCTTGTGCGGCATCATCAGTAGCTCGGGACAGGCTGGGGTGACAGCGAAAGAAGGTGGATGGAAGGCTGGAAACACAGAACACAGTGTGTGTGTGTGTGTGTGTGTGTGTGTGTGTGTGTGTGTGTGTGTGTGTGTGTGTGTGTGTGTGGCCTTCTTGGATCATGTAAACATGATGGTCCTCCATCCTTCTGGATCAGTGTCAGTAACCCTCCCACCCACCCAAAAATAAATGAAAGGAAACAACAACATCTCCTTGATGATCTCCAGCGTGATGGATCATCAGAGAGCCGAAAGCCAGAGGAGAGTTTCTGGGCGTCTCTGCTGAGGCGCTGACTGGTTGCGGAGCCTGGATGCGAGGATGCGAGCGGGGCATCTCCGTGCATGAGAGGCGCTCTGCTCCAACATGGCGCGCTCCCACATGGAGCTGATCAGACGTTGCATACTGCTTCCCGGAATTTCCTCTCCTTCCAGCGCTAAGCATCTTCAAACGCGCTTAGGCTGCCTCCTGCATCCTCTCTGAGCTGCACGTAGAAATTTCCCTGCTTGGGTTTTTTTTGTTTTGTTTTTGTTCTCCCATCACTGAGGAGAACAATGTCACCCCCGTTAATCTGACTTTTCTATTTTAACTGTGTGTGATCCCAGCAGGTAGAAGGCAGACTAGACAAAGCGCTCTTTACATCCTTTGGTCCTGACCTATTGTTTGCCTCCCCAGAGTTCTCGTGTGTTGTAGACTAACTCTTTGTTGACAGCTGCATTATTGGATTGTGCCTGTACACACAACACACCCAGAATATTTCTAGGTCCTGGACATAACCTTGCTCTACCTCATATTTTCAGATGTCTGTTCGTAACATAAGAGCAGGTGTCAACTTCACGCTGCTTCTTTAGTAGTTTCTCCCAGATTTTACAACTTTATGTGATCCTCATAGCTTCGTGCACCCTGAGAGTGAAATGTTTGGTCAGATTAGATGAAGCCCATTTTTGGACATGGCTGACTGATTGGATTTTGGATTAGATGTTTACACATACGTATCCTTTAATCTGGACTATTCCATTGTGTCTGTGATTTTCTGTTTACAGGATTCTCTTGCATCCTCTTGAGATTTTTCCCTTTTCTTGTTTCATCATGCATTATGGGTCTTCCATCTTTCCGTCAAAGATCCCCGGTTTGCATATCCAGATTGAAGATGAGCCGTACCACAGCATGATGTTCCCACCACCATGTGTCAGCATAGCGGCTGTAAATTTAGATTAATGGGCAGTGTTTCATATGTTGGCGAAAGAGTTTATCTAACCACACCTTCCTCCTCATAGTTGCTCTGTGGTTTATGCCAAGCTTTGAGTACTTTTAATGGCTGTATTTTAACATCAGATTTCTCATTACAGCTTTTTTGTTGTTGTAAAGAGTTCACTAATGTTCTTAAACAAGCTGTTTAGACCTATACAGAAAAGCTAGATTTAGACTGAGATTTAATTGCACACTTGTTGACTAGATTTGTCATGTGCGACAACTGACAGAGAACAGTTTGTGCTACCTTTTTACTTAGGGATATTAAAGTGGGCTGAATACTATGTATGCTTTGCCTTTTTTTAAGTATAAATATTATGCCGTAATTTCTTTCAACCTCACAATTGTGAGCAGTTTTGTTGGGGTATTAGCTAAAATCTCAAGAAAGTTCAAAGACGTTTGTTGTTCCAGCTAGGGATGCACCATATATCGGTATCAACATCGTGTCGGCCATCATTACAGTTTTATTGACATATAAGTATCAGTTGATATTAATAACTTATGCTAATTTTTATTTTTTTTTGTTATGATTTGTATATCAGGAGCAGGATTGGGTTCTCTATGTGGTATTTGTGTGGTCACCCACTATTGCAATAGTGAGGAAGTGCAGGGTTTTGGGATATTTAAACAGAGAAGCAATCTCATTGATGCAATTTTTATCAGTTTCTAAACGGTACAGTAATATATATCATATAAGTAACAAGTGGTTTTGACCATACCCTCAATATTATTGGTGTCAGCCTAAATCGTCATATTGGTGCATAGTTCTAACCTGACGAAGTGTACAAGAGTTCCTGGGTACAAATACCCAACACAACAACTAAAACACCTTCTGATTTTATTGACGTGTTAGCGATTTTCCAAAATTTGGGCAAGAAGAAAAGTAACTACTGGGATTTTTAGTGCAATCTCATCAAGCAGAGTAACATGCCTGTTTCTGCTCCAGTTTGTTGTCTGTTTTGTTTTTCTGTTTTTTGCCAGAGTCAGGCATGTTGGGTCCCATAAAATGCCCCAACCAGCCTGGGTTGACTCTGTTGGGGGGGGGGGGGGGGGGGGTGCCTCTATATCCGGTCGGAGCAGCTCTGTGTTTTGTCAGCAACTCACAGTACAGCTGACAGCACTTGTCATGTTCACGCAATCATCGTCTGACGTCCCAACGGTGGGCAGAAACATTTGTGTCTCCATGTGCCTCCATGTTTTAGGCAGTCGGCACCAAGGGTAAACAAACAAATCACACCTGTATGGGTTGTGTGTGTTTTTGCGGACTGATGGTTGCCTCCTGACCTGTTGGCCATGGTAATTGCATGGCTCTCTTTCCATCTATTTAGATTTGGAGCAATGAGCTGGTAACCAGGAGGTCATTCACTAATATTTATGGGCTGTCAGAGGGTAAAAATTAAAATATAACGGTGCAAGAGTAAGTTAGCTCCCAAAAAAAGGGTTTCTGTTTATGCTGTACCAGGACCCAAGGTGCTTAACTTTGGGTGTATACATGTCTTTATCACTTCTTCTGTGGGAAAGTAATCATTTTGAACCAGCAAATGAACACTTGTGTTTGTCATTCTTAATTTGTACAAGCTCACATCAATCAATCCTACTGTTTATGGGTTTTTATTTATTTAAGGTGTTATTTTTAACTAAAAGTGTGTGAATCAATAGTTTACCTTAGAATCCCAGTGCTATCATGTGTCTGTAGAACTGCAGCTGGAGCAGAAAACTCAGATGAAAAAATGTGGCACCTTCTCAACCACTCCATGTTTAATAGTAATTTTAACTCAACATTCTCTCAACTGCCACTTTATAATGTACTTTATTTAATAACTGTTTACCATAATTTTCTTATCAACCTATTACATCATGGTTTATTTAAATAATTTTCATTTTTATGTATTTAAATGCTCGGAGTTTATTTAAATGCTGATATGCTCGGAGTTTTTATTAGAAAGCACACTCCAAAAAACAGGAAATTTGCTGTGTAAATAATATTAGGAAAATTAGAAAAAGTACCTGTTTAACCTTAAAACACATGGGGCTACAGCAGTAGATGACCACTCCTTTCATTTGATAACCGTATTTGTCTGTCTGCAACTTACATTGTCTGGTCTTATTAATCGTGGTTCTAACATATAGATTCCTACCTGGCGCTAAGCTTTGTTAATAGTCATTTCCATCCCTTTATGGCCATAATATACCTATCTTCCGATGGCTGCTTCCAACGGGATAATCAACCGGGTCACAAAGCTAAAATCATCTCAACCGAATGCAGAATGAGTTCATTGTCACTCCCAATGGTCCTCGCGGTCACAAGAGCTCCGTCGGATTGAGAACAGTTGGGATGCGGCGGAACAGGAGATCGATTTCATGGATGTTTAGGCAAGAAATATGCAGCAACAGTGTGATGCTACCATGTCAGTAAGGGTAAAGTCTCTACCAAATGTTTTAAACACTTTATTAAATATATGGTAAGATTTTCTTTATTGATCCCGGAATTGGTAAATTATTGGAATGACAAATACAAAACAGGCAACTTGTGGGTTTTTCTATAGGGATGTAGATCAACAAATAATGAGTTAATGTATAGTTGAGTCATGTTATTGTTGACGAACAATTGCAGTCATTTTCTATTTTTTCAGTAACAGTTCTCGCTTGTGTCAAGAGTGACTTTCCGTACATTTATGATAGTATGCTAAATTTAAAAAAAAAAGCACATTATATTTTACCAATGTATTGTGTCAGCTGTGTTAAAAACTGAATAATTAAACATGGGCATTTTTCATAAAATATACCAGGAACCAGGTTGCTCACCAGGAAAAAAAACAGATGAAACAAATAAAATATGTGAAACATGTTTTATACAGGCAGCCTGACTGCCTTTCTGTGCGGGAGAGGGGCAGTAACTCATCCAACAGAGAAACGAGCTTGGGCTCTCAACCTTATCAGCACGGTGTCGCGTTCAAAACAGTTCGATGTAAATGACATGTTAGGCCAAGTTTCCCATGGAGCCTTGGACGTGTCGGGGACGTCACCTTCCAGTCTGCTTTGAGTCGTCACGCACCCCCAAAGAATGAAGCTCGCCCGGGTATGAGGAACTGCTCTCGAAGAAATGTTAAAACTTGGTTGCATGAAGTGGGTTAGTTAGCAAAATTCCCTCAACATTGACGATGGTTAGCTGTATATGTCAGATTGCAATTTTCTTGCGCAATGCCCTGTGCGCACTGTCTTCACATCTCCACGGCTCAATGAGCGCTATTTGGATAAAAACATACAAAGATTGTCTGGTGTTTATGTTTGGAAACGGAAGAGCAAAAAGTGCTCTTTGCATCCGTTTTCTGTTTTGGACCGTTTCATTTTCCTGTTCTGGGATGGATTCTTTCTCCATGATTATTGTTCTTACAACTACCAACTGGCTCCGCTCGAGGCGCTAACACCGAAAGAAGGTCTTTCTAAGCTGACTTTATAAGTTCATTTAATGCAATGAACTTAAATTCAGACCCCAAAAAAATTTGACAATTAATTGTAAGTTTAATAATTATTTGCATCCCTATTTATGTACAATAATATATAAGTTTTATGTTTATGTTCATGTTTTGTGTAATTAGAGCCGTTATATTGAGCAGTAACCAGTAATAATTAGAGAGCATTGTTGTAGAGAGTGATGGCATGTTGGCATGAAAGGATTTACGGTATCTGCCAGATCGTGGAGTACAGAAAACCTTTTATCTCGACGTTTCTAAAGTACCTGGAGTTAAGAAGAACCCACCCCACCCCCCTTTACCGAAAAAAAAAAACAAGTTTCAAATGAATGGCAGGTTTCCTGTCACTCAAAGAATAGATTTTAAAAAAGCCTTGCTTGTGTACAAGTCTCTTCATGGTTTAGCCCCAAAGTACATATCTGACATGTTAGAGCCACATGAACCAGCCAGGACTCTGAGAACCTCAGGTAGTGGCCTCCTGCTGATGCCCAGAGTCAGGACCAAACTAGGGGAGGATTCATTCCAGTTTTATGCTCCTAAAATCTGGAACAGTCTTCCTGAAGAGGTTAGACAGGTTTCAACTCTGCTGTTGTTTAAATCCAGGCTGAAAACAGCCTTATTTAACTGTGCATATAGCAACTGAGAATATTATTACTATTATTATTTTATTTTTATTTTATTTCTTTTAAATTCAAAACTGATTTTATTGTTTCATTTTCTGATCTTTCTTCTTATGTAAAGCACTTTGAATTGTCTTGTACACGAAAATGTGCTATACAAATAAACTTGCCTTGCCTTGCCTTAACAAAGTTTAAAGCATGATGAAGCTCTATTGAACAATGGTACAGTCAGAGCTTACTCAGCAACGCATTCAAAATTGTAAAGATTAACATCGAAGCAGATTATAGATGACATTACAGATGTGAGATATTGAAAAAAAAATATGCCCTGTGCTCCACCTTGCCCCCTTTGCTGCCACGTAATTTTACTCGCCTTCTAATAATCTGTTTCCTCATTTTCTCCTGGATAGTCACTTTTTCTCACCCTCCAGCCTCACCCACACCCATTCCTGCTGCATTGTCTTGAAGGCTAAAGCAGGAGGGGATTAGTTTTTTGTTTTTTTATTGTTATTTTGCTCTCGCTTCCCTGCAGATCATCTGTCTTCTCATTAACTGTCTTTTTAAGCCACTAAGTCATTTAAATCTCTGAGGAGAAACATCCTCTGTTTGTGCATGTGTGCTTGGGAGAAAGAGAAACTCATGTGTCCGCCGGTCAAACCACGCGCACACCCACATTCTCATATGACGATCAGCATAGTTGTTGGAAAGATTATTTCAAAAGCGCTATTGATAAGTGGAAAACTGGGTTCAAACCCTTTTTTTTTTCTAACATTAAGGACCTGAACTTAAAAATAGGACTGAGAATAAATATTAAACCTCTTGTGAATGTGATATATTTTCTTGGTAATTGTTATTTGTTTTGTTTTTTTAATCCCAGAAGAGATTTGCAGTGGAGATATAAGACACAAAAAAATCACTATAAACAATTGCTGGCTGTTGTTGGAGTTTCAAGTGGAGATTGGGAGCTTGCCATAAGGGAAAGCACGTATTAGGCTTAATGGTTCCTGTGTTAACATTGAAATCAGATGCTGCTCCAATAATGCAACTCCATTGTCTCTCGGATGTTTAAAAGATGCTGACTGACCTAAGAGACAGAGAGCAAGTATTAGGACGCAGGAGATGACTTACTATGAAAATTGGTTGTCTACGTGGATAAAAGCTCTGGTGTCAGCAGGTCATGTTGGTTCTGAAGCTTTTACAATAGTTGTTCCAGCGAGAGTAAGGTAAAAGTCAATAATTAAAGAACATTATCCTGTTCTGTATACTCACAACCCTTACTGCCCTGACATCCTGAGATGCTGTACTTTTTTTGTGCATGCATTGAAAATGGAGTAAGTAATGGAGCTTTTTTGCATAGTAAGGAGTTGATGTTGCAGAAGAATAATAGTGGGATGGAATAATGTGGCCAAGAGGAAAGAAACAAAAAATAAAATTTTATATAGGATTGTAACAGGACTTCCCAGAACGACTTCAGGATTATCTATGTTTTTCTCAGCACTAAATAAAATTAATATAAGTATAGAAACTTGAACTGGCTTTAGTTTTTCATCACATGTTCCTATGAACATCTCTGTTGATTTTGCTTCTGACACTTTGCCCGCTAGAATTGTACTTAACTACTCATTTAACCATGTTATGATTTTCCTTCTAATGACTAAAGCATGTGTAAAACCATTTCCTTAACCTTTGAGTTAACAGATATTATATAAACTGTAAATCAAAGCACACACCTCTAACCCAGGGCCGTCTAAACGGGGGCCATTTTTTAACTTAAAATGACATTTTCTGGGTAAGCAATTCTAGAATAGTGCAAATTTGTCCTGCTTAACACTTTTATTTGTATAAGAAAATTATGTACCTCTCAGCTTAATAATCTTAATATAGGGGGATAATGTACTCATGTTTTATGAGTACATTATCCCCCTGTTTATTTTAATAGTAGTAGTATTTCATAGTATAGCACCTGCAACTTCCACTGATTTGTTTTAAACCAGCGGTTTTTGGTGATTTCATTCATAAACTTGGGCAAATGCAGAAAGCTTTTTTATAGAAAGATTGAAACATGGCCTCCAGGCGTCCCTTGCTAAAGAGTTTCTGTTTCTCCCTCTTATCCCAATAAAAGTTAAATTTAAAAAGATTTAAATCAAATTTTTACGTAACTCAAAGCAGGGTTGCCTAAAATAACTCGTTACTAAACGTCTTTACAGACTGAAAACAGTAGATGAAATCTTATTGTTTGATTTCTGACCTGCCTATCACTAGTAGACAGATTTGAATCACTTCACATCAAATGGTGCTTTCAGTTGTATAAAGTTGTCTCTACCGATGTACACCCGATTTAAGCCGCTGTTGCACCCTTATCTTTCTGTGTTAAAGAACTCTGCGAGCACATAACCAGTTATATCCAATAATCTATGCTTGTCCATTATGTGGTCCACTCCCAACTCCACATTGACATAAATCTTTATAATGGCGTGTGTCAGGGACATAAGCTCTCTATCCAGATGAATGTAAGAAAGAGCTATTCCTTAAATTTAAAGGGCCCACTGGCACTGATTTGTAACTACATAGGCATAGGCCAACAGGGCGCGAACAAGCCAGACCCTTAAATCACATGCTGTTAAGATCCATGTTGAATTTTTCCCCACGTTGCCAGAGTGATGAGTATAGCCTCGCCTATAAATCTCCAAGAAGGTCACAAGTTGATTGTTTTTTTGTTTTTTTTGGTAAAACCGCTCTATTTTCTGCTGTACAAAAGTGCAGTTGTGAAACATTTTGTAAATTTAAATGTTAAATGTAAGTCAGTGTTGTTACCTGTGATGGTATATAAAGCCTGAGAGCAATGGGAGGGTGGGAGATAGTGAGCGACTCAAACTGAAATTGTTTATATCTTCTAGATACAGTGATGTAGTATTTTCAGATATGAAATGTCTACATTCATCGCAAGACCCTGAAGTTGGCCACTGTTTTCTTAACAGAACAGCTTCAGGGTTACTTTTTAATCAATTACTGTGCAGAGTGAGATTTAAAACTACCAAAGTGAGAAATCAGGCATTCCCCTTTTGCACAGTTGACTTTATTATCATTATTTTAACAGCATGAGAGATTACACTGGGTTCAGATAGCAAAGTGGCACACCATGAAGGACACAACAGCTATGGGAACACATAAGACCAAAATAATAGTTGAAATCATATTTCTACTTATTACTGAAGGGGATGTACGCTGATATCACCATGAAAGAAGTAGCTGCCTGTCACGTTCACGGTCACAGACGCAGCTTGCAGTAGTGCAGAGGACACTGACCAGAGACGGCATGGCAAAACCCCAGCAGAGTTGACCAAACATACCCCAATCATATACCACCACCTAACTAACTCCACCCACCACGTCTGCTATATTTGCTAATATTATGTTGCATTTTAGGTTTGGTAAAAATAAAATAAAAGTTGATTCATCAATACATTCCAGTTATTTTTCAACATGATATTTATTCAGAAAACCCAGTAAAATAACTATTATACTTTAAAAATTAGGAATTCTTTTTCACATTCATCTAATACCTTGACAAAAGCTATCAGAGCATCAGATTCTCTGTCCACCTTCAAGATATCCTTGAAGACCCAGCTCGTCCGAGAGTATCTCTTGGCCTGAAAGCTCTAAATGGACTTATTACTTCCTGATACCATATAGAACTCAATGTATGCTACCTGTGTAATCTGTGTTTTACTTGAATGTTGTAGGTAATCTTAACTGCTCTTTTAGGACACTGCAGGTAACCTATAATTTGTATAGGGGACGCCCTCTAAATGTGTAAATGATAAAGCCTTACAAGAAAATATCAGAACTATCCCTTTAAACCAGTCTTGGTTAGACTTAACCCTGGATGTATATGGTTAGGGAGCCTCTGAGGTGTTTGTTTCTAAAACATTTAATTGCTACACAGGCCACAATGTCAAAGGCAGGATAGTAAAAGCAGGAGATTTTGTCTTAATCAAATCCCAAGATCATGATTTCCCAAGCAATTAGTAGAAGTCATAATTAAGCAACATAATACCAGGAGCTGTATTGAAATATGGAGTTTGCAACTTAATGTTGCAATGTAAGACATTAAAAGTGCGTCTCGGCCCTCTTGATCCCAAAAGCCCGCATCAAACCCTCCATCCTGCATTTCTCAATCAGCGCGTGCTTTCCCATTAGTCCTCACAATGTGCATGCTAAACAGAGCCTCATTTGTGCTTTGGACATGGATGCCACACAGCGCAGTCCTCTTCTGTTTGCCATAATGACAGCGCTGTTATTCAGTGCTGACCCGAAAGAAGGACAAGAGCTTTACCCCATGACCCTAGAAGACTTAACATGTGACCTTTGCCGACTTCCTTTCGTTTTTTATTGGCACTGCAGTGTTTACGTTTGGCACAGTTTGTGTCGCGCCTCGGATAGAGGCCCGCAGAGTGCGCATGTGTGGTGCTGAGGAGGTAACACTGTGTTTGTTTGGCCAGAGACCATAGCTTGGTTGGAGCATAAAAAAAAAGCCCAGATGTTATTGTATGTGTCCTCTTTTAGCCTGAAGGAAGGAAGTGGAGGACATGAACAGCAGTAAGGAGAAAAAAAAGTGCCACTGCAACAATGAGAGTGTGAAGTGAGTTGAGATTAGCTTCCTCTTTCATAGTGTCAGAGGTTTTTTTTTGTTTATTTGTTTTTTTAAGCCAGGCATGGATTATTTAACTCATCAGTCAGATTTTAACAGTAATATCTGTCACGGAAAAAATTTATATTTTTATCTTTTCATTTTTAAAGCCCTCCGTTCGTCATCACGCTTCTGCACAGCCTGGTTTTTAAGACTGCTGGTAATAGGTTTTCCTGTAATGATTTTACGTACAAATGACGGCTTGGAGGGCACAAATGAATCCATGGAAATATTTTATAGGTGTTTGTGTTCCGACATAGCACAAGTGGGTACATTAAAGGCCCATTTCTAGTTGATTTTGTTTTCATTTTTTTGCTATGAAAGGATGCTGCTCCATCAGATCAGCTATGATTTAAAATCAAATAATTAAACTATACTACAATTTTTGAATTGGCTTAAAAAAAGGGTGCAATTGCTCATAAATCCATGGATTCATAAAATATGCTGCTCAGTCCATCTTAATGTCAAACAGATTAATGCGGGAGCATATCCAGCATCTAATAGATTAATTTAGTTCATTTTTATTATATATGCCAAGGACATTACATAAACGTATTGGTTTGTATTTTCCTTTTTTTTTTACCTGGGTTTCTCATTAAAAAATTAAAAAACTCATAAGCATTTGGCATCGATGCTGATCCAATTCCAGCATCTGTCCTGATACCAACCTATATAAGCAGTGTGATAGATGCAAGTAAAGGATCATGAAAACATGCATGAAGAATACCAATCATCCCAAATAAAAGAACTTTGAGCAAAAGGAATTATGTACACAAAATCCAGTATTATTATGATTTTCCATTTTCAGCTAATAAAAACACAACATTAAGAATATACTCTTCATTTGACCAGCAACTTTCTGCTGTCTTTACTCTGTCTGTTCAACCAGTAAATGTGGTCACATTGAACAGTTCCATTCTTATACACACACATATTTTGTGTATTCCTTTGTATTCCACAGTCAGGCTTAACACATGCATGTTTGGTGACTTGTTACTCTAAATTGCTTTGGGTTGCTAATGTGTCTGTGGATGGTGGTAGATCTTGCCTACCTTTTGCCCAGTGTTTAATAAGATCCACTTCATCAACCCCAAAAAAGATTGAGCAGGGAAAAAATATAGATAGAAAGGCTAAATATCCCCTAAATGATTGAAGCATCTTTAAAGTGGCTATTTTTTAGTTAAAGGACATCAAGCTTAGTTGTATAACAAGTTGTGAAATGAATATTACATCAGCTCAGACATTTGAAACTAAGGTGTCTAGTCACTGATAATCATCAGATGCAATGAAACAATGTTAAACGCTTTGGGTATGCGCTGCTGTTTGTGTAAATCAGTTTTCAAGTCCAAAAGGATTTTGTGATAAAGGCTACTGCTGCAACTGAAGATGCTTATCTGTGAAACCGAGGAAGATGTCCAACAATGTGAGTGGTCTTATGTTAGCGGACCATATCCTTGCTGACCTTTTTGCAATCAAACTTTGGCGCGTTAATAATTAATATAGTGCTTCTGAACCAACTACTCTACTCTACTCTACTCTACTCTACAAAGGCAAAGGCTTATGCTTAAGAATAAGATGTTTCTGTCACAGGGAATAAAATATATAGTTATAAGGGTGTAGGGAATTAAAAGCAGTTTTATGGAATAGAACATTATATCTCCAGGGTATAAGGCTTGTTTGACTTCAGGTCTGCGTAATGTTCCCAGTCAATGACAGACAGCTTGCATTATTTTATATGTAGCTTCATAGTCAATAGGTTTATTTTTTGGCGGGGGTTTAGAATAGTTACACAATGCCAAAGTGTATCATGGAGCATAAGGATTATGAAGAAAATGGTCAGAAAACATGGTGGTTTTAGCCAATTGGTGTTTTATTACGAAATGTTACGACAGCAGTGCACCAAATAGAAACCAAGGATGACTGTGACCTGCTCAAAACATACTTTTGTGTTAAACCCATTGTTTGTAAGTCTTTCAGCATTTTCTTGAGCAACATTTTTGATCAGTTACATGTATCTGATCTCGTATGTCATTGTACCCTCTCTGTAAGTGACATCCTTGCCTCCCTTACAGTCTTCCTTTTACTGTCACAAATGTAATTACTCCCCTAACTATGCCACAAAGCATTCCTCTCTGTGTCTAGACTCGATTTGAGGCATCCGGGAAACGAGCTTGCAATGTCCAATCAAGATCAACCAAGCATAACTGAATTCTTTAAAAGTTGCTCACATTGGTTGTGCAGCCCAGACAAGCGCGACTGAAACTTCCATGAAAACAAGTGGAAATAATAAAAAAAGACACAAAGTGGACAATTGATTTAATACACCTAATAACCTGTTTATTTGTATAAATTTGCTATAGCAGCAACTCCAGCATCAAATGAGGAAACTGGGAATTAAAATTAGGAAGACACACTTCAAGTCTGCATTTGATATTGATTCCCACTGGTGCCCCGTGATCATAAACCGATCATGTAGTGGGAATTTTATACATATGATGTACTTAAAATGTTCAGAGGTGAAAAAACGTTACCAGTATGCAGGGCACCTTGATCTCAAAGGTCAGGTAAAAATAGGCTGACAGGTTCCAGATGACAAAAAAAACAATAGAGTAGCTTAGCACTCTTTTTAACAAAAACATGTGCACTACCATTTCTGAACAAGCAAAATGTAAATCCTGGAAGCAGAGTGAATGGTCAAGTCATTAAAAATACTTCTGTGGCTTAAAGGCAAAAAACACAAACAGACTATTCGTCATTAGGTGTTTATATTTGCTATAAACCCGATTTACATTTCAGTTGTTTTTAATTATTTACTGCTAGTTTTATGATTATTGCAATATTAAGCATTAATATTGGATGCTTTCCTGTTGCTGACAATGTTCGTTGTCCCTTTAAGACCACAGTGTGTCCATGTACTGATGACTACCTCCAGCAGAATAGGGCATCTTTTAAAGAAATCTCAAATCACTTGTAACAGGTTTCTTGAACTTGACAATGACTGCAATCAACTCCACAATCACCAGATCACAAACCCACAGAGCACCACTGGAACATGAGTGTGAAGCTCTGATATTCAACCAAAATCTCTCACATGAAATGTTTCTCCATTAGCAATTCTTAACTCTCTTAACTCTTTGGCCCTACCACATTTGACGATTACACATTAAGACCCCTGATTTTTATGTTATTGCCTCATTTGTTTTTGAACACCACTACAAGTTTATCAATGACCATCCTTGGTGGCACCTGGAACTTTACAGACCAGCTGGATTTGCCAGTAGCACATACCTCTAATACCCTTAACTATAAACTGTGTATTAGGTTGGTTTTTTTGTGATGCTTTTTTATTCACATATTTGTTGTAAATATCTGTTACCAACATCATAAGCATAGTCACATTTATCTGGAATGTCCATAATAAAATCAATACGGTCATCCTGGATTCTTAATGCTGAAGGAAATTACCGTAATGAGCTGTGAATGTTACCATCCGCCGGCTGCATGCCTGATGGCCCCGGTTTAAAATCAATGAAGGTACATGTTGATCAATTTAGTGTGCAGCTTTTGTACCACAAGTTTTTGTAAACAGCTTGGCAAAGTTAGAAGCGCGGCACAGAGCAGCTTAAAATGTAAATTGTACAATTGCAACCAGATGCCTCATGGAGGGACCTCAGATGTAGGAAATGGGAGGACAATTCGATCACAGGCTGTGTTTCTGACAACTACAAATGAGCCTATTTATGCTTTCAGAAGTAGGGTGGGGGAATGGTCTGGAGGATTACTGGAAACCCTTTACGTTTCTGTTTTTTGTTGTTGTTGTTTAAACATGCTTAACTGTCTATACTGATAAGATTGACAGGTTTAGATAATTGATGAATATTCATATCAATCTTTGTTTTTTTACTGTTTTCATCTATTCTATTGAATGTTTTCTTTATGCAGAGAATTTCCACATGCCTTTCTCACATGGCCTTTAATTCCTCCTGGATTTGCTTGATTGGCTTGACAGGTCAATTGTTGAGAAATGGAAGAAAGAAATCCGGGAAGTATAACATGTCTGTGTTTATGGGTGTGCTTAAGGGGTTGATCAGATGATTGTGGTTCTTTTTTTCTCTTTTTTTTCCAAAGCATCTCCATGTGATGCTGGTGTAGCTTGATGGAAAAGCTGCCGTCTGTTCGTTAAGGTCACTCATATGATTGCTGGATGAGAGTGTGAGAAGTCCTAACATGCATGTTTGGGACTACTGGTATCCTGGAGATCCAGTAGATAAATCAGGGCTAACACAAGAGCTGTTGACTCTGTGTGTTTCCAGCTCTCATAATAACCTCCGTGAGCAGTTAGTGGGAAAGTGATGCCTACTAATTCACACTGTGACAGTGGGAGCCTTTCCACTCAACAGTAGCAGTAACACCACTTCAACGCATGTTTAGCAACTGAAACATTCTGGTTTAGGTTGTAGAAGTCAAACAGAGTTGTTTTGCTTTTGCTTTATTGAGAGAGTTTGATTTAAAAAAATGAAACCTTCTATTTTCTCAACAAGAAAAAAAATATTGCTTTTTGTATTTTAAAACAACTTGCCAAATATGTGCAAAAAAGCTATCATTTACACAAGCCAAAGAGTGAGAGCAACCCAGACAGAGTGGGAGAACTCGGTAACTTCCCCTGAGGTTGCAGCTATTGATATTTGAGGATAAATATTTGTAACTGTCCTCATCATTGAGCTACCCTTATTTGCACATTTTAGTCCTGCTCAGAGGGGCTATATTTCATCACTGCAGATGAAATCAAAAATGTCTCTATTTATGTAATTGATATTTTATTTGGGTGTATGAATAATGTATGTACTTGCATATATGTAAAATTATTCATATTAAATATGAGCAGTTGCTATGAAGATTTACCTAAGACAAATTTCAATCAATTTTTTACAGTATTATGGTTAAGCTACTTTATTTTTGTGCTGTCAATGTTTTTCTGATGATTTTTCATTTACAAGGAAATTGCAGATTTTATTGTATTCTACTATTAAAAGTACCCTTTTCCTTCTCTTATACTGACGAATAAACCAACCTGATCTGGCTGGTTACTAAAGAAACACCCATGGATATTTTTGGCAGATACCAAATCTCATGTTTAGAGGGTTAAATATAGACATGCTTTACATGCATTCCACTCTGTGTCCCATTTAGCAGACACACCTCACAGCAAGAGAGAGTGTGTGGCTTTAGTGAAGGGTATCTGATTGTCTCTTCTCTCTCACACAACTACTTGGGTGGTTAATGCTTTTATTATTGCTTTTCATCATTGCTTTTCATCTAGATATGCACTAAACTGAGCTTTATGTGTTTCCGATCTCTAGTTTTAAAAAATGTTGACTTGCTAATACCGATTTTAGCATATATTTTTTTCTCTCCAGGAGGTATATTTCAAAGAATTAATTGGTCTAGCCTTGTAGGCTATTGTGTGTGTGAGAGAGGAGTTGGTCAATGTTAAATAAGGGTTTAAAGTTGTTGTTTTTTTCTGTATAATGACAGAAATAACATTTATACCCTTTATTAAAAATAAGATATTGAGCATTAGTAACTGTAGACATTGGTCTTTTTGTGTTTTTTCAGTAGTGAACCTACACCTTTACCTTAAGTTGTAAATATCCAAAAGGCTGCAGAAAAGTAAATGTGACATAACGTAACTATGGTTCTGTGAATTCCTGGATGACTGCCAGTGCAGTTAACAGAGTGGATATGTCTCCTCGCCCTCCGCGCAGGTTGAGTTTTAATGTCAACAATGTCACCACGTGACACGTAGCACACCTGTGCGGAAGTCTATAAATAGCACGCAAAGGGCTACGTACGGTCTCCTGGGATCATCTCGCTGAGAAGTTCCGAGTGACCAAAATGACAGGCACTCGTTCAGGAAATCACAGAACCATAGTTACTACAGTAACTTACGTTCTGCTTCATTCCTTCCTGACTGCCAGTGCAGTTAACAGAGTGGATGATTCATGCCAGCAATGTCACGAGGAACTCAGTACTCACCACCTCAAGGATCTGTAGCTAGAGGCAGGACAGCCGACGCCAGTGACTCCTGTCCCACATTGAGGCGATAGAAGCGGGAAAACGTGCATGGCGTCGCCCATGACGTGGCCGCACAGATATCCTCCAGTGGCACGCCCTTCATTGCCGCCCAGGACTTAGACACACTCCTGGTCGAATGACAAACAACACCAGATGGAGCAGTTGTTCCCGCAGACTCATAAGCCACCGCAATGGCCTCAACGACCCAATGCGAAAGTCTGTGCTTAGAAAGGGCACGACCCTTGGTCCGCCCGCCACAGCACACAAACGGCTGGTCAGATTGTCGAATATTACCTGTTGCGACAATGTACAGCCGTAGGGCCCTGACCGGGCACAGCATGTGTCCCAACCTCTGTTCCTCTGACTGGAATGGAGGAGGGCAGTACGCCCCAAGCTCAATGGCAGTATTTACATAGTCCGGGGGCAGCACCTTGGGGAGAAAACCAATGTTTGGGCACAAAGATACCACAGAGCCATCTGCCTTCTAAAGTAGGCAGGCAGGGGAGACGGCGAGGGCATGGAGCTCACCAACCCGCTTGGTAGTAGCAACAGCCAACAGAAAGGCTGTTTTGAGGGACACCAGCCTCAGCGAGGCGGAAACCATCGGCTCAAAAGGCGGCCCACTCAAGGCCCTCAACACCAGGGGGAGGTCCCATGTAGCTGCCGGACGTCGTACGGGGGGTCGCAGCTGTCTGGCACCCCGGAGAAATTGAGACACGCAACGTGAGCCCCCACTCTTCTGCCATCAATGCAGTCATGGCTGGCTGATATGGCTGCAACGTGCACTCTCAGAGTCGATGCAGCGTCTAACAGCCCCTGCAGGTACCTCAGAATCTCCTGCAGAGGACATGAAACTGGCGAAATCCCGGTGCCACCGCACCACGCTGAGAACTGTTGCAGCAGTAGGCATAGGTATAAGGCGCCCTGGCATTCTGTAGCGTCTGCAGCACAGAGGGCGCCAGACCTGTCAAGGGCAACCCAGTTCCTTCAGGGGCCACACCGTGAGGAGAAAATGGCCCGGAGATCGATGCCAAACCCTCCCCTCCAGCTGGGACAACAGGTCCACCCTGAGCGGGAGACGCCATGGCTCCCCGTCCAACAGTCTGAGGAGCAATGGAAACCACACCCTCAGGGGCCACTCGGGTGCCACCAAGAGAAGCCTCAGGGATGACCACCTCACTCGGTGGAGAGTGGGCAGAAGCAGTGGAAATGTGGGAAATGTGTGTCTGTTGTGTGCCAAGGCATCCATCCCCAGTGGTGTGTCGGCCTCTGCCAGGGAAAACCACAGCGGGCAATGTGTACTGCTTCGACAAGCAAAAAGGTCGACCTGAGCCCTGCCAAAGCTATCCCAAACCTGTCGAACCACCTGCGGATGCAGCCTCCATTCTCCCGGAAGAAGGCCCTGTCAGGACAGGTGATCGGCCCCAGAGTTCCTCGTCCCCGGCAGGTGCATCGCCCTGACTGAGGCAAAGCGAGGGTAAGCCCAGGTCCACAGCCTCTTCTCACCCCCAGGTGATTGACTGCTGAGGTACTCTCCGTCCTGACCAGCACATGCTTGCCCTCTAGAGAGGGAAAGAAGTGCTTCAGCGCCAAATAAATTGCTTTCAATTCCAGGGCGTTGATGTGCTGACGAATCTCCAGCGGGCGCCACAGCCCCTTGGCCGATCTGCACTGCCACACCGCACCCCAGCCGAGAGGTTATGCATACATAGTCACCACCTCCCGTCTGGCAGGAACTCTCTCGAGGGGCACCCCCTGCCGCAGGTAATTCACGTCGTGCCATCGATGGAGGAGCATCGCACATCTGGGTGTAACACGAACCTTGACCCGCTCGTGTAACCGGGGGTCCATGCAGAGGCCGATGAACCACCTTTGCAAAGACCGTAGATGAAGAAGCCCCAACGGAGTTAGCACTGAGGCTGCCACTAGCATCCCCAACAGCCTCAGCCACAGTCGGACAGGCGGTATCGCATCTATGGGAAAGGATTGGAGCAGGGACAAAATCCTCCCCCCCCCTGTCCGTAGTCAGCCGTGCCACCATGGCCACGGAATCCAAGGCCATGCCGATAAAGTCCACCTGCTGTGAGGGGATCAGAGAACTCTTCAGAAGGTTCACTTCCATCACCAGCGCTCTGCCATGGGCCAGGACCCGAGACGTGGCCAGGACCACGTCTCCAGAGGAGGGGGGCAGATGAGCCAGTCATCCTGATTAGGCAGAATCTTCAAGCCCGACAGGCACAGAGGGCTTAAGACCGCCAGCAGAACGGCAGAACAACAAACTCATACACCAGATACTTCCAGTGGTCCGGGTGGATCGGGACATGGAAGTATGCATCCTTGAGGTCTATGGATGCAAACCATTCTCCTGGACAGATGGGCTGAAGGACGTCGCAAGTGCGGAGCATGCAAAAAGGCAGAACCTTTAAAAACGGTTCAACCTCCTGAGGTCCAATACTGGCCGAAGGGACCCCTCCCTCTTTGGGGTCAGAAAATAGGTCGAGTAAAAACCCTTCTGACAGCGGCCATGGAGGAACCACCACTATGGACCCCTTGACCAGGAGAGTCCGTATCTTCTGCAGCAAGACTGCTGCTCGCGCAGGATCTGTGACCGTGGTCACTATCACCCCCGATGGGGGAGGAGGCCGACAGCGGAACTGCAATCCGTACCCTTGGGAACATTGTCTGTAAGACCCATACATCCGTGCACTGGTGGTGCCGCCTCCCCCGGCGTCTTGGGGGGCGCCGGTTCCCCTCCGGGCCCGCCCGGGTCTCACAGGGCGGAGCCTCGTCCGCCCAAGTGTGATGCCAGGTTCGCTCCACCGTCCTGCTCTGCCGGCCAGACTGTGGAAGAGCAGCTGTCCGAAACTGACTGCATGGTGCCCGCAAATTACTCCTACGTGGATGCGGAGCCGGGGGCCCCATGGCCCTCCTGCGGCCGCCCCAATCTCCAGAGTCCTGACTAGGATGCCGAACAGCGCTCCAGTGCCCCCTCGGCCTCCGGTCCGAACAACAGGCCCGGAACAACTGGTAACCTTCTGAAGGTCTGTCTGCAGCCATCAGAGACCGGGGCCTGCGCCAAACTCTTGGAGGCCTTCACAGAAATGCCATTATCCTCCTCCGTCTCCCAGGAAGCTGTCCAGGAGGCAGGTGTGGGCTTGGGAACTCTTAGAAGTGCTTTGAGCTGATCCACCTCGGCCCTAAAGGAATCCACCTCTTTTCTAGACGGGTGCTCCAGCTTCTGCTTCTTTCTCCGAGGACTCCGGTGCTCGGCCTGCGTCGTCACCCTCTGCCTCCCGGAACACGTCGGCCAATATGGCGTCCGACAGGATCTGAGCGAGAACGCCGGCAGAGTCAACGAACGCAGTCAGGCTATCAGAACAGTATAGGTCGGGTCAGGCAAACTGAGCGAGAACGCCAGCAGAGCTGACGAACGCAGTCAGAATAGCATAGGCTGGCCAGGTAAACTGAGCGCGGACACCCGCAGAGCTATCGAACGCAGTCAGTACGACACAGGTCGGGCCAGGTAAATTGAGCGAGAACGACAGCAGGGTCGACAAACGCAGTCAGAACAATATGGGCACCTGCCTAGGAATCTGAGCTAGAACTTCAAAGGATCTGAAGAATGCAGTCAGAAAACCGCGGCTACCCGCCAGGCAATCCGAGCGAGAAATGTGCCAACACACAAAGCAGTCAGAACATCTGGCTTAACTCACCTGTAACACAGCCTTCCGCGCCGCCTCGCTAGGCACACGCCAGCGACAGCTCAGCGGCAAGGTCTGCCAAACAAACAGATCAAACTCCACCCACAGCCTTATAGGGCTTTGAAAAGCGCTCCGACTTATCAGTCACAGGCAGGATGACGTTTGTACACACAAACATCTTTTTTTTTCAGACCTGAAACGAAAATCCGATCACAGACTTATGGGAGCGATCAACCAGCGAAACACGTAAGGTTGACAGCGAGAAAATCAAAAAGACCGTACGTAGCCCTCTGCGTGCTATTTATAGACTTCCGCACAGGTGTGCTACGTGTCACGTGGTGACTTTGTTGACATTAAGACTCGACCTGCGCGGTGCGCGAGGAGACATATCCACTCTGTTAAGTTCACTGGCAGTCAGGAAGGAATGAAACAGAATCGATGTTAAGCTCTCTCTTTGTTTAAAAGTAGCAGTCTAAAACAAAGACGACAAAGAAAATACTGTTTCCTTCTCAATAGTTCATTCATACTCTTATTTCACAATACCTTACTTAGTAGTAAAAATAGCTTAGCTTGAATTAATAGGAATATCCACCCTTAAATAAAAAAATAAAAGGATCTGGGCTTTGACCTGCAGATAAGTGATTTTTGCTAATCCCAATTGGTTTTTCTGAACTATAGCATCAGAAGAAGAAGGAACAGTATTGATTCGTTGTTTTTTAATCTCCTTAACATGAGTGTTCATTAATTATTCATATTAGGAGTCAAGGCAACCTTATTTCTGCGTAGCAGCAATCCCAATAAAGTGGAATTTACCTTAACTTTGAAATCTGTAAACATTTTCCAATGTACTGATATGATTAAAGTTAAAAATGGTAACAGCGGCTTTGCTGTACTTTGTTAAGCTTCGCTGGTATCCACTAAGTCTTCCTCTTTTGCTTTCCACTAATAAAGCCTTAATAAAGCTGTGATTATATCTCTATAATCTTTGCACTTCTTAAGACTTCAGTCTTTGAAACTTTCTCTATCTTATACTGAATTAGTAAAGCAGTATTTCTTGAGTCTCGTTACCTCAGTTACAAGATCCAAACATTGACTTTTGGACCCGGAAAAATTATGACTGTGTGATCATCCAGTTATCTGTTAAATTAATCTAGTATGAACAAGATTGGGCTGATCTCCTCTACTGGAATATAAAAGGTTTTTAAAAAGGAAATGTTTCAAAACCACCAAATTATACTGCCAGTTTCTATGGTTTAAATGGATGTTAATGTATAGAGTATAGTGTAACATGGGACACAACCCCTCAGTATTTGAAGGCTTTCTCCTAAAGGAAGCATCAAATTTAATAACCATACCTAAAGTTTGACCTGTCATACGTAAACATAATATAAGGCCATTTAGTAGAGACTTATTCTCAGCATTACTGTCACTCAGTGTCCCATCTCAATGAGGGAAAAGTCACAGGCATTCTGGTCTGTCTTTAAATCTTGCTTCCGTCCATCCTCCAACCTGGGACTCTGGTCTGGAACCCATTAGAGCAGGAATCTCCAGCGGTGCCATGATTCCACATTAGCATTGCGTACCCTGTCTCACCCTGACAGGAAAGAGACACTGCTTTACTGCCAAGTAGACAAATATTTTACTTCAGTCACTGAGAAATAGTTGGAAACGAAAGGTTTGTTGAGCTAATTTTTCTGTAGAACAAAACTGTTTGCCAATGGGTGCTAAACGTAACGTTGACGGTCACATGGGGTTCCGAGTATCTGCTGATAAATTGGTTTATTTTTCTCTTGTTTTCTCAGGATGGCTGATGTGTCACAAGAGGAGAGACTCCAGGCCATCGCTGTAAGGCATTTCCACAATACAGACACACGAGAACACACAGCCAGTTTCTTCCTCACTTTTCCAGACTGCACATCAGGCCACACTGACGGCTGTACAGACAACAAATCATTGCCGCTTGTCAAGGTCTGATAGGATGGCTTAATGAGTAAACCTTTTAGATCCCATCTTCTCCAACCATTAGTAGGCATCTAAAGCTAATGGTGTAGATACGGCTCGCTCCTTTTTTGCTGTCTGTCTCCTGCTATCTCACTTAGCTGTGCAAGGTCTGTTTCTTTTCTGTCAGGAAAAAAAAAGAAGGTACAGATGAGAAATCCAGGTTTTTCATCAAGAAAATCGTGCCTTTGGTGTTTATAAGACGCCAGGTGTTTTTAAAAGAATTCTTGGCAGGTTGTAGGACTATTTTGCTGCTTTGCATCACACAAACCTCTAGAAATACTGATAAGGCAGATTTTTTTCTTTTAAAGAAACTGGTTGAAACAGAGCAAGTGCTTATTTTTTCCTTCCAGCCATTCTAGGAACTATTAATTAATTCAATGATTTTCCTTTTATTTTACCAGCCCTCTAATCATCTACATATCTTACACATGTGTGTTAGAAATCTCAAACCTTCCCCTGGCTGACTTTACAAAAGCTTGTTTTCAACTGTAATTGCAAGAATGACAATTTTTGTGAATGTGCCAACACATTTGTGTGTACATTACAGTCAATATTGTGACTTTATACTGCGCTCAGTACATAGTAGATTTCTATCTCACCAATTTACATGTGCACATCTTATTCCTACAATCCAAATCTGTCCAGTCTATTATGCATGCTTATTGTAGCTAGTTACATAAATAATCAAGATCAGCACGGTAACATACAACAACTTAAAAAATTCATCTCTCCTTTATTGCTTGTGAAGGTCAGCTGGCTTTTGCTTTATGAGCTCATTTATTTGTAGGAAGCGATTTAACGCCTTGGTCTGTTGGCTATGACTCATTGTATTTTTTTTTTTTGTTTCCTTCAAAATGAAATTATTTTATGGGTTTCTATCAGGGAAAAACTCTGAGCGAAACCTGTCAGACACGCTCACATTACGTATACCGTGAAGCCAGCCAGGCTGGATTCTCTTATGACGCAAATCTTGAGAGAATCCAGCTGCCTCCTGAAAAAACCTTTTGGAGATTTGCTTTAAAACTTAACACAAGCACTTTCCAATCTGCCTTCCAGAGCTGGCCTGAGGCATAACTAAGATACACTAAGCCCTCCTGAATTTCGTACACCTTTTAGCCCCTACAACACATGTTCTAAAAAGCTATCTACTTAAAAAATGCATAGGGACAGATACTTGTACAGGATCTATATTAAATGCATGATGTGGTTAAAAAAACACGCCAGTTCTTTGTTAAATTGTGTAAGATGGTCTTATCAGAATGGGGGCTCCAAATATGAAGCCCCAATGAACCTTGGATCAGCCCTTCTTGTATCAGAACTGCGTTAGCTCTGTGATGTTGCTTTCATTTTACATAAAATAAAATATCTGTGACCCTGTTGTGAGAAATTCATTGGTATCTGTGTTGTGACAGGAGAAGAGGAAGAAGCAGACAGAGATTGAGAACAAGAGGAGGCAGCTTGATGACGATCGACGCCAACTTCAGCATCTTAAGGTAATACTGGTCTTTCTTTTACTTGTCTCCAAGTTTAAAAATATATATATTGTTTTATGCCTCAGTAAGGAAAATACTTTGGGAAGAATGATGCTACTCGTGTGTTTCTATCTGCTTTCTATCATCAAGGCACAGAAACCTTCACCTGCTACCGTTATTTGTTTCTTTATATATGTTGTTTCTGTACATTTCATAAGCAATCCCCAACAAATCAAGTAAAATAACTACACACTGAAATGTCTTACTTTATGCAGTCCCTCAAAACCAAGTCTGATTTAAAATAATGTTTAAAATATGAAGTGAAATGATTAACACAAATCACTTAGAGAAAAACCTATATTGCTTGTACTTTTGCATTTTTCCAGGTATAAACAGTTTGTTATAAGTGCCCAATAAGTGCCTTTAAGCCTAATTTTCAAGTCAAAGAAAAACAATTTCTGAAAAGTGTGGTGTGCATTTGTATTCCTCAGCCTTGAGTAGGTACTTGATAGAGAGCGAAGAGGAATAGGGACATAACAAGCCCCTAGGCGACGCTGTCACTGTCCGTTTTGAGCAAAGGTGTCATATGCTTGCTTGTGTTTACATACAGTCCAATTAAACTACACTGAAATTTGTGGTCTTGCTGTAATAAAATATGAAAAGCTTTAAGGGATATGAATACTTCCAAGGTAACGGGGTGACTAAAGGCAGAACACACGGTTTTAACATTGTTTGAAATTTACTCTGCCCTGCACTGATAAAATCCAAGTCTGTGTCATCTGCACCCCCTCACGCCTCTCCCTCGGCAGAACTTGAAGCAGAATCACTGCTCGGCAGGCCTGCGTTTTTAGGAGTCATGCTCTGTGTGTAAGCGCTGTAATCCGCCCACACAACAACATTAAACTCTCAAATGTAGTAGGCCAACACAGCGAGATACTCCCCTACCACCACTGTCACGGAATGTTCAGAATGGACCGCAGATAACGCCATCAGCTCCTCCACATGCTGTTTGTGCGAACGCATATGCACGCACACACTCGTTATTTCGGAACTGAGGCTGTTGTCGGTGCGTGTGTCAGCGCTATCGAAGCTATTTCATCCTGGGACAGTTCAGCAGCTCAAAGATAGGAGCAAAGGTTGTGATGTGTTGCGAGCGTTTCGTGTTTGTGAAAAGTGATCGTGAACTATGGATGCTCCCACTTTTTCTATTTTCAGAGTAAACCATTTATGAGAGTGTATTTGCACGTGTGTGTGTGTGTTTTTGATGCTGTATGTGTTGCTTGGAAAAAAAAAAAAAAAAAAGTTTTTTTTTTTTTAATGAAAACTCAGAACCTCCAGACAATGCAATGGGCTTTGGCAAAGGAAACAGATTTTTGTCCCACTCCCAGCAACAGGAAACTGCTCTTACACCCACCGCACCCCGCTTTCGTCTCCCACGCACACACTCACACACAAGCTGACACAAACAGTCAAAGGGGGAAGTGTAATCATGCTGTGGAGTAGTATGGTAAGGATCTTTCAGCACCGTGCCTTTTTTTTTTTTTTTTTTGCAAGGGCAGCATTAATAATTCCAAAATTACCCTAATCAACAAGCTAAGTCAACTGGTTTGTCAGCTGGTTAAACCAGGATATTCTCATTCACATATTTCTAAGCACTGGTGATAAAAATCATAAGATGACAAAAATGCATTATATGTAAGAGGATTTTTACTTTAGCAAAATTCAGCATTCGATTATTTTTTTTGTTCATAAATAAAAGCTGTAAATGTGAATATCCCATCTCCCTAAAAGACATGAAGAACTTTAAAAAAGTGAATACTATAACGTGTTTAGTAGTTTTACATCTAACCCTGGTTCATACAGAATTTTAGAAGAAAGGACGCATTTAAAGGAATATTTTCTGTCATGATGACAAATTCCTACTTTGTTATTCCACACAAACTATACTGATCAACTGTTGTTTTCTCTAAATTGTTGTTCAAATACAGCAATTACATCAGTTCAAATTCATCAAACGATATACATTTTGTGGCCATAAACAAGCTTCTGATATCATATGTCATCGTTGTTCTAAAGGTTAATCAATTTTCATCAGGGTTGAGGTAAGGCACATCCTAATGTCTTCTTTATACATTTCTGGTGTAGGCAGTGGGCTCTAAAATCTGTACATTTGTGCTTGACTTAAATATGCAAAAGAATCCGTAGAGAAGTTGATTTAAGGTTGTCATCCGCATGGTTTAAGTACCATCAGGTTGAGGCTTTGCTTAGCTGTTAAGACTAAAGGTGTATTACAAACAGTGGATGAAGTCAGAAAGGAGACTTACTTCCAAATTCTTCAATTTTAACTCGATTTGCCGTCCAAAGTTTTCATCAGAACAGTAATCCCAAACACACAAAAAACAGATGTTAGTGTGGACAAACAAGGTTAGCTCTTTGAAATGGGTCCAAACTCCATTCAATTTCTGTAGATTTTCTCTTCAAAGGATTTACAAATCAGTTAAGCTTGATAATGTTTAAATCGTTCAATCAGGTGTTCCACTACTTCCATGGCCTTGGGTAAAAACTGCAACATTCATTATCGAATAACACAAACTGTTTCTAAAAAAAGTGTAACTTCTTAGGACCTCTTTGAATTCCAGTCTGGCACTGTGAGTGCATGGCGTCTGTACAAAAAAAGCTTTATAATAACAAGGTTGAGAATTTTTGGAACAACATTCACATAAAATACCAGGGAGGTACATAGTGACCATGTTTCTGCAGTGTCAAAGGACCTCCAAACTGTATGAGTACTGCGTATAGAGCGTAATAGAAAGGGCTTCACTAGAAAGACACCGTATGTCACCTATGCAATGTTCCACTTGTAATATAAAGCTTGCTAGGGTTCCAACAAAAAAATTTTTGAAATAATTCCAGTTTTGGGTTGTTGTTCAGGAGCTGAGCTACTTTATTTATTCATTTATTTTTCCCAGTGTAAGGAACTGTTGGTGTAAAATCAAATCAAAAACTAAAAGTACTTTAATAATCCCAAAGTTTAATTAAATAATAGTTCCAAGACATTTGATCCTTTTCATACTCCTGATTCTGTGGGACCAGTTTTAGAGCAGAGACAGCAAACCAGGCCTTTAGGTCCAACATTAGTGTCTGACCTCAGCGATACAAACCCATAAACACACTTCCAAAGTTTGTAAACGACATTCTCAGAAGAGTTTAAGTAATAGCATCAAATTGTGAAGCAACATTACTGCATTTAGGAATAGGATGTCAATACATTAAATATGTGTAAGAGCAAGGGACCGGATACTGCAGGCAACATGGGGAGTTTTCATATGTAGGTTGTTTCTTTTCAGATTTCTACTGAAGTTCCATCATCAAAAAAACAAAAAAAGCTAAAACAAAATGTTTTGGTTAAATTGGGTGATGAAATACAGAAAGTGACTGCTGGCCCGATGGTCTCCTGTCTACAGCTGTTCGTTTCATTTGGATGTGCGCACCAGCCTGACGCGCGTCTGTCTATGCGCACCCTGTGTCCCAGTTCCGCCCTTTGTCTGCTACGTTAGCAGCTTTTGACTGCAGGGAACAATGGAACGAGACGTAACTTCAGCACTCGCGGCTTTACGACTTTTTCACGCAGGCTGGTGTGTGTGTGTGCACGCGTGCGTGTGTATGCGTGAGTGAGGCCAGTTAAGTGATGTCAGGCGTTAGAGAGTTGTAGGGTGTGGCGAGTGAACAAAACTAGGAGACAGAGAGATGGGGGGGGGACTCATTGCCCAGGAGAACATGCAGGACTGGGGAATGAAGAGTGTTGAATTACACCATGGCCAACCTTTCGCCCGGATCACACAGTGGAGAAACAGACAGAAACAGCTAAGATGCAGATGAGAGCCTGTTTACCCGACACGAACAGGTTGAAGAAAAGGGAAAAAAAAGGACGTGAACCAGAATATTTCCAACTGTATTCAGGTTCATGAACTTTGTGATGGATAGGGAAAGGAATCGGTCAGGGTCGATATCTGAGAGGAAAGAGGAAAAACTGGGAAAGAAAAAAAGAAGAAGAAAATAGGGGTAGTTTGGTGTTGAAATTCATGTTACATCACCGGAGAGGAATTCACATGAAGCTGGAGATCAGATTGTCAACCGAGCTTGCAACAAAGCTTCTTTTTTTATTTCTGCATGTTTTTTAACAGGCAGGGCAGCGCTTCTATTTATTAGTTTTTGTGTGTTTGTGTGTGTGAGTGTGATCTAACAGCTGCAAGCAAGGCACTGTTATATTTACCTCAAAGCATGCTAACTATTTGCTTTGATATTCGCTTCTCCACATGAGGGTGTTGGAATAAAAAGAAAAACTCAGGAGAAGAACACACTGTTGTTTGGGATGCAGGGAAAGAATAAACAGTCTAAACAGCAAGAGACCAATAAAAAAAAATGGATAAGGCGTAAGAATAAAGCTGGCTTGTTTTCATTCCACTGAGCCAGCTGCGTTTCCAGTCCCATGCTCAGTTAAATTTATTAGGCAAATTACATGTTCAATGCTTCTGGCCGGGTGCCACGTTTTCCACGAGCTGGCAAGACCGTTTTGGTACCGGTTCAAGAGTGCGTCTTAATCCCTGAGTGGCACCAGTCAGCAGACGAATTGGACGGAGAAGAATTCAGTCTCAGATTAAGTGAAAGGGCTTGTCGCTGTGTCTCAGTGAAAGTGATGCTAATCCCATCTGTACAGGACAGGACACCTGCTCATTTGATAGTGCCGCTGTTACTGACTGTTGTGCTTGTAGTGAGGACATAATACATTGAAAAGTATTCACACTCGTTTAATAATTCAAGACATCACATCATATCCACAAAATACACTGTATTTTATTGTATTGAGTTTATTAATTACAATTCCCATTCATACCACCAGGTTAACCGCATACATCATATTGTCTTGCCAGGATTGTAGATTTAAAGCGGTTGCTGTTAACACCACAAGCACCTGCAGGAATTTACCTCTGACTGAGCTCTGGGTCATGATCATCATTCTTGCTGTCCACATAGATACAGATTTATTTTTAAAAAAGCAACATTATTTCGCACCATCCTCATCAGGTTAACTGTTACAGTATCTTTATTAGATTATGCTGATAGTCATTTATCTCCCATCAGAAACACCAGAGAATGTTACAATTTCACTGTGAAGAGACCGACGGACTGTTTAGCTACTTTTGTGCTAAATCTGCATTTAAAAAAAAAAAGTTCTGTCAGTGACTGACAATCTGTTTATTGAACGGTGCTTTGTGAGACTCTTGTGAGACTCTTGAGAGACTCGTAATATATTTTTATAGCCTAAGACCTTTAAACTTCTCCACAGCTTTATAGCAGACCTGTGTGCTGTGTTCCTCGGTCTTCATATTGCTGTTCTTCAACAAACCTTTAGGGCCTTCAGAGAACGGCTGGATTTACACCAAGAATACTTTCTCCACTGCTGGATTCTATTTACTAATTTGGTGACTTTTAAAATCGACTAGTTGCAGCGTGGAAATGGAATGCTCTTCAGATTGTAATGTTACAACACAATTATTTGAGGATTTTTTTAATTCAATGGCATTAAACAGTTGTTCCTTGTTAAACAAGCATGGGTGGAAGTTTATTTTGAGATGCTTTCAGATGGCCAAGCCGTCAAGGGTAAACCGAGATTCTGTGTACTTCATTTGTTAATGTCATCAATGTATCAGACACACAATCACATTTCACTATGTTGTGTTTACTCGCAGTCAAAGTCACTGAGGGAGCGCTGGTTGTTAGATGGAGCTCCAGCAGAGGAGGAGACACAGAGGCGTCTGCAGGAGGATGAGATGAAGACCAAGCTCCTGGAACAGGTCATCCTCAGGTGAGCGTCTGTTAGAAGAAACGACTTACTGCTAGAATGCGTTCAAAGTTTTGCCATTGCTTGGAGTGAAAGTATGAAAAGCGAAGGGTCAAGTTTTTCTTTTGCTTATTTATTGCTTCAATGCTTATGTTGCAGGATGGAGCAAGAAATGGAAGAATTGGAGACGGGTGTGCCAGCTAATAAAGGTGTGGCCAAAGAAAAGGGTGAGTGCTGTGTCCATGGCGACACAGCTTCCACTACTGGCTCTGAGAAACAGCCAGCTAAGAATAGACGCTCAATTTGCTCCCCAGATTATTAAAACACTATATCCTCTCTCTCCTTATCTCTGCCCTATTCTGATCACCTTCTCCTCTGATGCATCTTCTCAACAACACTATGGCGCTCCCTGTAGGTGGGAATGGAGTAGTGCAGTCCAGTGGCCAGACCCCTAAGAGAGAGGTAACAGGGGTTGAAGCCAAGCTGCTGGGCCCCAGTCCTGACCAGGCCAGTGAGGACAACCCAGTAACCCTGGTCTTCATGGGGTACAAGACCGTTGAGGACGAGAAGGAGACACACACAACCCTCGGCATGGAGGGTGTGGACGGCAATGTGAAGGCCGAGTTT
>JAVLVB010000657.1:1076079-1150862 GCA_032876305.1 Orestias chungarensis
ATATCTGTGTAGGCCGACTATTTATCAATTTCATACTGCAATATTGTCTAAGACATTATTTTGAATAGTATTTTAATATATTGATATGAGATTATGTTTTATACAATGTATTTATTGCTTTGGTTCTCTGTCTCACCCCCACCCACCATCACCTGCATGTTAGGCTTGTAAGCGCCTCCACTCACTATCAAGTGTCTGTGTCACGCGTGCTCATATCTTTAGTCACATATGTCGTTCTGTCCGTAATGGTGAATTATTAAACATGCAGTGTTCAAGTAACGTATTATGTCTAAAAACAAGTGTATGGCAAAGAGGCACACAGAGTTACTTGTCATGTGGCAGATCATTTTGGTTTGTCACTATTTATAGAGCACGGCTGATGTACATGGAGATCACCGCTTTGGGTTTTCTTTTTTGAGCGAGATGGATACATTTTAGGTTGTTCTAGATTATTAACACCATTATAAAGTTGGTCAAAAGACTTAAAGTGTGGGCCACATCAATTGGCATTCCTCGCAAAAATGAACTTTTAACAAATTAGCTTTGTCTCACACAGTTTTGTTTTTGAAGAATGCTACTTTTAGTGTGGGTAAATAAAATTCATTGGGGAAAGCGCTGTATTTAATACAGTTATTTTCCAATGGTACACCACTTAGTCCTCTTCTTTAACCTTTTATAGCATTGCAAAACACACAAAGAGGAATATTATACTCTAATCTAAGATGCAAATGAACCCTGTTTGTTCTAGCTATTAGGGAGATCAGTTTGTCTTTCTTTCATTTTAATATCACAGTTAATTGGAGAACAAATATCCAGTGAGTTTTAATCAAAACCCACTCATTTAAAATTGACTAACACCGAGAACAGACTACAATATTCTATAGATCAGGATCAACAAACAAATGATATGCCTTTTTAGTAAGGATAACCTGCAAGACCCTTTGCCTGTCTAGATCTGCTACAGATTCCTTTTCTGCAAAAAAATTTCTCTCTATAAGCTTCAATACAATTGCTAATGTGCAGTTCAAAGCTAAAGCTGTCTATGTGTACATGTTGTAATATAACTTTGCATTAAAGGAATTGTTATGGTTACCAATAATTGTGCCAATAGCAATGTTGCTAAATCACAGTTATTTCCCAACATGGAGTATATTCCCAAATCAATAAATGTATTCAAATTAAAGATGGAATCTGTATTAAGAAAAACATATAAATCTGAATTTATTGTAGAACTTCGTTTACTTATTTTTACTAGGTGTGGAAATAAATGTGTGCTGCACTCTAAGTAGGTCTGTTCTCTCAATAGTATAATCAATGTAAATCTAAAAAAGGTAGCACTGCATGAAGACTTGCAGCTATGTTTATCTTTCCACTCGTTAAGTCTTTATTATATGCTGTCATCGTTCACATGAATATAAATCCAGGGGCTAAATTGGGATTACTTAATGAGAAAAGGCTAAACTGTTTTGCTCTAATTAAAAAAATTTTTTGTCATAGTATGAACCAAATAAAACTTTTATATATTGTTTTTTTTCCCTTTTTTTGTTTGGCTCATTCCCAGTCTAACCCCTGCCTTTCTGTTTTAAATTCTTTAAAAAATTGATAGAAAATGCTTAGTTGTTCAAATCTCAAAACTCAATTTAGTGAATGAGATTGTGTCTTGTCAACACAGTCCACTCTTGAATAAATGTCAGTCGGGCATTTTTTTCACAGCACATCTCAAAGCTCGAAAGGCCTGCTCCTAATCTTGACCCCTATTTGTTTAGCTGACATGACATTGTGTAGTTGCTCTGAGTCAGTGATGCTACACATTCAGTCTCCTGTGCTCACCCATATTTTTTAATATTTTCCCTCGTCATCACAGTGAAACTGTAGCTGCAACCCTCAATGCTTGGATACTTGTTACTCAAAAGAAGTAAAAAAAAAAATCTCTGATGCTGGTGCTATACTGCAATTCTCCTAAATTGCTGACTTTTGTTTACCCTGTTTCGTCCTTACTCAAACTCGCTGGTAAGGGCAGATTCGGGTGCCCTCCGGAGAATCTTCGGCTACCTTCAGTGCCAGTTGCAAGTCCTGCCTGCGTGTTTCCATCAGTAAAATGATCCCTTCTTACATTCCAAAGGGAGGTCAGCAGGGTTGAATCTACTGCAATCTATGCGTTCCATATGTACACTTCCACTGCAATTGAACAACAATATTTCATATGAACTCATGTACTTGTTTTTTTTGTGTTTTTTGTGTTTTTTTTGGCCTCTTTGCAAGACCTGCTTATTATTGGAATTGATGTTTGTGTTTAAGAAAACAAGACGTGTATTGCCGGTGCCTTGTCTGGTTTGTTTGGCTGAACTTTTTTAAGACAGAGGTGTTTCTTGCTCTAGTACACGTGACCAACAACCCACTGGAAACACTGCCTTCTACTTCCCCAGGAGCAATCCACGAGAATACAGTGCCTTTCACTTGTATTGAGATTTTCAGCGTTTTCTCATATTACGACCACAAACGTCTGTATATTTTATTCGATACACCACCACAAATTAGTCCATAACTGAAGTAGAAGGCAAATAATAACCGGTTTTCATATTTACGTTATAAAATAAAGCATTTTACGTACTTTTGTATCAGCTATTTAGAATCAATATTTTCTGGGACTAACTTCCATTTCAATCATAGTCTTTTGTGATATATCTGTCTTGTCTTCTCCCTCATAGTGGCTGTTTCTATTTGCAAAATAGCTCAAGTACAGTCAGATTTGGTGGCGTGCATATGGCAACAATAATTTTTTATCCTTGCCAAAGTTTCAAGATTGGATTAAAATCTGGGCTTGAGTATGCTCTGATTTAAAATGTCCATTAAAGTTGTAGCATGATCCTGCCATGTTCACAGTTAGATGTAGTGTTTGGTCCTTGTGATCAAAGCACTTTCTTCCACATCTTTCTGTGTGACCTAGATGACTTTAAACAGACTTTCTTCTTGCTATCTTCCATAAACACCAACTTGTTGGAATGTGCAGTTAAAGAGAGTTACTATTGGCTCCTTGGCTGATTCTTTTGAATCATCTCCTTTCCATCTCAGTGTACGGCCATTTCTTGGAAAAGTTACAGTTGTGCTAAACTCTTTCCATTATCTGATAATTGATTAAACAGAGCTTTGTACGATGTTGTTAGCCTCAGATATTATTTTATTGAAAAAACTGCTTTAAACTCTGACCTGTCTGCTGTTTATGGATCCACGTCATGTCGTCTATTCAATGACGTTCTTTGACAAATCTCTGAGGCCTTTACAGAACAACTATATTTATATTGAGATTTAATCACTCGCTGCAGCACCAATCATTTCAAAAACCCAAACTTTTCTTCCACTACAAAAGTACATGGAGCTCTGGAGAATGTACCATAAATTACCTAACTAACAAATAATAATGAACTTTGTGGTCATAAAATGACAAAATAGTTTAAGGAGTTTAAGGTTATTTTGCAAGTCACTATGGGAATCCAATACTTTTTTACAATTTTAAAGTGCCCGCAGCTTTATTGACTGGTATTATATAGACTACTATTGGTGTCTTCAAAAACTTTATATCCTGCATTTCCAATTCATTTTGTTTAATAAATGTCTTTTGTTTGATTGTTGTTGTTGTTTTTTTTGTTTGTTTGATTTTTGCAACATACAAAGTTAAAAAATGTTAAGTGGATGCAAACTTTGAAGAAAAGACTTAACTGGCAACCTATGTGTGTATAAAGTGTACACATGTACATATGTGTCTATATGCATACTTAAAAATAAATGTAAATTTGGTGGGCTGATTTGGTTTGCTTATTTGTGGGTCCGTGCATCTTGGCATTTCCCAATATAAAAACATGCATTTGTGGTTCACAATGCCTGTTCATCTATTATGCGATCATCTAGATCTCCTGTTTCCAATAGAACAACAGTTTGCTAACAACAGGTCAGATACTTATAAGTGTAATTGAGCAGTTGTAGTAACTTAAATCATCTTTAATTATTAAGAATTATTCATTTCATTTATAAAATACAAGCTAGAAGAATTTAATAAAACCATCAAACTCTGCAATTATTATTTTACACAGAGGAATCAGCAGGTACACCTAACACTTCGTTAGTAGTAGTATAATCGACATTGATTTGAGTAGTGCTTTTAAATGAACAAAGCAGAATCCCTTATTGGACAAATACTTAGCTTTTACTTTCCAACTGATGTTCTCTTGTAATATTCTTTGAAATGCACTACCCTAATCAATCCACTAGAGGGCATGCTTCCACTATTTTGTGAGCAAATCAATTTGCATTGTAGTGAAATACACTGTGATCTGTGTGTGTAAGGCAAGAGAGATGCCGAATTAATTGGGAGTACTTTGAGAGGGATGCATTAAACAAGATTTTCCTCATAGAGAGGGCAGACGTACACTACTCTAAAAAAATATATGACTGTGTTACACAGAGGTGGCACAACTAATAAATAGCTATTAAAAATCCTCTTGAGCCCACAATGAGTGCAATACGTTTTTCCCTGCAGCGCGTTCTCTGGGATGTTTTTTAGTTTAATTATGCAACATTCAAAGGAAATAATGATGCATGCAACCACCAGTAATAAATTTAACAAATATATTGGTGGTCCTACAATATAAAATAAAAAAAGGTAAAGATGTTAAAAGGCTACAATATATTTACAAGGAGAGTGCAAACCAAAGAGTACCCATACATCAATGCAATTAGCTGCACAAGGGTAGCAAAATCTAATAGCTACTGTGGTATCAGTTACAACAAATTACCTTTCCACTGTAGCTGGTTTGTTAGGGCAGGAACAGAAACATAATGCAATAAAACAATCAGAGTCATTAAATCAGCACAGAGATGACAGCAGTGCAACAGTGTTGCCGGACAAGAAGCATTTTACAAGCTTCCTTGCTACATTAGTAACAATGACTTGTCACAAGTGAACGTCTAGATTTCTGTTATTTTCCAAGCTACATATGCAGTTTTTGTAACTAAGTGTTATTAAAATGCTGATCTAGCATTACTAGTGGTGGCTGCTGCAGGAATAGTGTTCTGGGTAAAATGCTGAAAAACTAAATGCTTGGGTGGAAAAAGGTTTACTGCAATCCTGAATAACACTCCTAAAATAAAAAATAGCCTTCTTGTTCTCTTCAGATAGTCGCAACGACAATTCCCTCATGTACTCCTTCTTCTCAACTTGGATATGCATAAAAGCAAAAATATGTATATGTATATTGTTTCTGTTTAATGGTGGTGTGCTTCTCTCTAATGCTACCCTTGTCAACTAAACAGCCACTACAGCCTTTCTGTGTCAACACGCTAGGACCGAATAAGTAATTAATGCGGAAATAGCTCTTTTACTAGTTTTCTATAAGTATAAAACAAGTTTTTGTCCAGTACTAAACCCCAACAGCGTTGGATTGATAGCAGATACTAGAAAATGAATGACACTGTCATTGTTTGTAAACATACCATTTTGCAGGTACATTTCAGGGAACATTATTAACAGAGAAAAGAAATATAAGTGGTCCCAATACCAACCCCTTGAAGGACATCACTAGGTATGGTAAGTAACGGATTTGATTTTGATGTGATTTGAAACTGGAAGTGAAACCATCAGACTGAAAAAGACTCTGTTCCATTAGAAAGATAATCATTAAACAAGCAAAAAGTATAAATAGACCTTGTGTCGCTTTGCTTCAGCTTTGTGTGTTTTGACGGTATCAAAGTCTTTTGATAAATTAATCAATAGAGGAAGGTGACATAAATATAGGGGGTTCTTTTTCATTGCATTTGGTTTTATTTTGGAGGCACTATCACTGTACATTTGTAAATAATAAGGATTTCTGTAGCAGTAAGACTATGTAAGCAATACATCAGATAGTGTGCTAACAATTCTCATTTACAGAAAACAGCACATTACACGGAGGTGTTATTATTTGACATTTGATTTTATGTTAAACCTATGAACGTAAATGAATTTTGGGAAGGGTTATGTTATATACCAACACAAAGTAGTGTACATCTTTAAAGTAGGAGGAAAACCCTAGTTTTTAGCTTTATTCTTTCACATGATTGCTGTGTCCCCACATGACCCATGGTGAACAGGATCTATTCTGGCTTTCTTTCAAGATTGTTTTTTTGTCTATTACTCTTCTGTACAAACCAGTATCGTTGAAAAACTGACTAATAGCAACTCGTCCTTCTCTTTCTCTCTTAAAATTGATCTCCCTAATCACAGATTAGGCAACATCCATGTCTTGGTATAGGTTTGTAGTCATGCATTAACATTTCCCTTTTTTGATGATGGATTTACCATTGATCTGTACGATTTTTAAGAAGCTTGGTATACTCCTAACTCTGTAAGATGTTCTATAACTTTCTTCCCGTAACTGCCAGATTTGTTCCCTGGTCTTCATAAAGGTGTTCACTAATGTTCACTAACAAGCCTCCTGGGCCTTTCAAAACAAGCTGAACTCGGCTTATTATTTACAAGACTTCTAAAGCCAACAGGTTGAACTGGAATTTGTTTAGAGTATTGTATTAAAATTGTCTAAATATAATCCCACAACACACTTTTTACATTATTATTGTAACTATTTTCATATTGACATAAACTGCACAATTTTCACTTTACAGAAAGTTATTGAAATACTTTCCAAAGCCTTATAATTACACAGCGATATCTAAGTCCTCAATATTTTGATCTTACTAGGTCAACGGTTTGCTTTTCTTTTTTATTCTATTCAGTTTCTCAGTGCTTTAGTATACGACTGTATTATTCGTTTTTATAGCAGCACAACAAAAAGACAAGCTCTTTCATGACCTGAAACTTAATATTCTCTCAACAGCCCCCTTCACCCCACTCAAGACCTAACTCATTGCTTTCAGTATCATGTAATCCTTCTTAAATGGTTCAACCCCTCTGTGAGTTAGAATTGGTCTCCGGGGAGTGCCAGGTGACCTTTACAGTAGTCTTGTGGATTCACTTTACAAATAGAGGCTTTCAAAACCAGAGTAGATCAACTATCTCAATAGATTATGATAGTTTTTTTTTTGTGTGGGAACATAGATTCAAAAGAATGAAACGTAAATGTTTCAGCCGAACTGGGACATGTTATGTCACAGGCTTCTTTCTGGATTTCTATGAAAAAGTAGCAAAATTAAAATTCTCATTTACATAATGAGGCAGACGGCAAGAATATTTGGTCTGCAGGGAGATTCTATGCAGACCTCACAAATCCTTGACACAAACTGATTAGACCCTTACCTTAAGGTAAGCACTACGGAGCTTTTTGAGAAACAAAAGCTGCCACAAACACATGTTCCAAATGTGTTTAATGACAGAAAAGCAGAACATACACAAATGTCTTGCTTTTACTGCCCAAACCTGTTGATGAGATCTCACCCCTATCTGATAAGTTTCATTTGCATTTCCCTCAAAGCTCATATTGTTAACAAAGCAAACATTTGCAAAAACGCTCAAGTATTCCCTAGGTACAAAATGTTGTGTGGCGTGGAAACCTCAATCACCATTCACTGTGAAATGTGGCAGCATCATGCTGTGGTTTTTCTCAACACCAGCTTAGTTAATGGAGAAAATCCTGATAGAAAACATAAAGAGCAGCAAAAGACTCGGTCTATGACTCTTACATTTTTAAGTGCTACCTGGAACAGTCACACTAAATTTAGATCAAAGCAATATTATGTGTAACAATGGCCTGGACAAAGTAATGAGTAGTCCCATAGTGAATATATGACAGAAGAAGATGGTATAATCCCCATTTTTATCTAACTTTGCTATTATAAATTAGGATGCTGGTGAATAATATGTAATAAAATGTCCGTTTGCTGCAACGTGGTTAACTGTGGAGGGGGAAAAAAGGCGCTTTTGTTTAATAAAATCACGTGGCAAAGACATCGAGTTTCGATTCTGCACACGCGGAGTCACGAGTAAAGAAAAATGCCTGAAGCAAACATCGCCTGTATACTCATCATACTTGTGCAGAAGTAACCGTTTCATCACTATGAGCTCAAACAAACACCCAACATTTAATGTACTACAGGAAATTTGACGCGGCCTATTTTTTTTCTTCACAAAAAAAAAAAGAAAAAAGAAAAAATTGTCATCTTGTCCAATCAGCGCACGCCTTGACGATTGTCCCCTCCCACCTTTGGCTCCTGGAGCTGCCTGGACTAATCAGCGCTCGCCTCCTCCTGTTCAGCCATTTTGTAAGAAAATCAAGCAAGTCTGCCGCCCTACCTTCGCTTCAGACCTGCAGTTTTTTTCTTGTGCAATGGACGGGTAAGTGAAAAGAAGCTTACTTTAAGACTTCGTATTTTACAGATAACCGTTCGGGAAACAAATTTAAATGTCACGTTTGGCGTTTATTCAAGTATTGCGGATTCTCGAGTTGTTTCTGTTTAACCGGAGGAAGCGAGGAAACTTTACTCGAAACACTTTTTTTTTCTCCCCCCCCCCCTCTCTTCAAAACATGCAACAGTTAGCAGGAGGAAGCGCTAGCTAGTAGCTGCTAGCTTTTGGTAGCGTCACCGCCGCCCGTTTGTGGAGTTTGGTAGTTTGTAGTTATTTTACAACAGTCTTTATGCAGTTATGACTCTTAAAAAACGATTTAATGTGAGAGAAATAGTTTTATGTGTCCTTTTTACCTAATTTCCAACGACCGTGTGTGGTTTTCCCAGAGAGAATAAGTACTTCGTGTCGGCTAACTGTAGCTTTTGTAAGTTGGTTTTTTTTACGGGAACTCGAGAGGTTAGCTAAAGCAACGTGTCTAATTTCCGCATTCATGTATCCGAGGGCCATGTTGAAGATGCCTGGCCTCAACGTTACACGTTGATTTAATCACGTTTATCTTATCCGGGTAAGGTTAAATAACAGCGTGTTGTAACAATTCAACCACGTTCTGCTAGGGTTAGGTTTGGTGCAGAACATGGAAACTTGATCGACTTGTCGTGTCATTGTAAACTGGTGTAAATTTTCCGCTCTGTAAGTTTTCCTTGTGTTTCCATCATAGCCGCCTAGACGCCACTGAGTTGTACCCTCTGGGATCTGGCTACGTCCCTGAAATTGAGTGAGTTTTTAACGTTTTTTTTGCCTTTTTGAATGTTTAGGTTTTTTGCGGGTTCTACACTACACTTTTAAATAACTTTTTGGAGGAGGAAGTCGCAGTTCTTGCTTGTATAGAGACTGTTTATAAAAAACTGGAATGTTACTGTTAATATGTGCATTATAGTGTATTTTCCTTTGCTTTTACAGCAGTGTCCATGACATATCAGTTGGCACAAAGGTAGGTCCAAATTTTGTTTTATTATCCACAGTTTGTTTTTCACAGCTTAACATGGGTTTTTTCAGTTTCTTGTTTTCTTTCAGTGATCATAATCTTTTATACACAGTAGTACACTGGTATAAACAGAAATTACAACCTGAATACACTAGTTATTTTGTGCAATTTCAGAAAAATTATGTTCATTTTTATAATCTATTTATTCTTAAAATCCATAACATATGGATAGTTTAACTCCATAAGGAAGTGACTATGCATGTGGACACACAATGGAAGAAGGAATACATGAGTTGAGAGTTTATGTGTACTAATTGACAAAGGGGCAGATTTACTTAATGCCTGTTTTATATGTTATTCTTAGAGAGAAAGTTACAAAAATGTATATGTTTGGTCCCAGCAAAGCAACCGTGGTTCTCCTGAACCCTCTGTTTTCAGAGCTGTTGTGTAAAACAGTTGCTCATGTGTCACAGGTTCTGGGTAACAAAGCACACTTGATAAAACATTTATAACGCATTTTTGAACTGCAGTTCCATTTACGACTGAGTGCTGAACGTGCGAAAAATGGGTTAAAGCCCTTGTTTGGGGTGGAGCTTCTTGTTTTCCTGGCCTGTGCTTGTTTGCTTGTATGGCTGTGGAAATGACACTTCCTGTTATTTCGTATGGTCTCTGGGCCTTACTGGAATGTTGAGAAGTGTGAATTGGTGCAGATAATGTTTTTTTGGAGAGCATTAAAAAACTGATCTGCACTAGTCTGCTGTTAGAAATCAAGAGCAGAAATTTTTTTTTTTGCACTTATGTAGGTCATGGATCCTCATGTTTGCTGGTGCAGTTGGAAATAAACAAGTTGGTGTTTTGGCTCAGGGTTATTTCAGTAAGGTTTTCCCTCTATAAAAATTCCCTTTTGAACAGTAATCCTTGGTAACGGTGCCAGGGAGAGACATGTGTAGGTGGACTGATTGATCGTAACTCAGAGCCATAACTATCCTCCCACCACTGCGCTTAGACTTGTGGCCAAAGGTCTTTACAATGTTTAAACAAGATCTCTGGTATAGACGTTTGTTAAAGTGACAAACCCCACAGTGTATTCATTCCAGTAATGACTATTGGTTTCCATTTTTGAGTCATTAGTGAACCTTTTGTTTTTTTAAATCCTTACTGGTTGAGATTAGGGGTTAAACTTCTTGGTTAGCTTGGACCTTTCCTGTGTTTGGGTACAACATATTGTGGTAATGATGATGCCGAGTTATGGTGCCTTTCATAGCTGGAATCTGTAATTATTCTGTCTGGGCAGAACGTCTGGCATGCTGTGGTCGCATTCCAATCTCCCCCCTTTTAGCCCCCTATTGAGGCTCTGTTCCCTCCCCCCTCGTCTGATGAAGACTGATCCTTGTGAAAAACATGTCTCTACCTGTGCTCCCCTTCTCTTTTGTTCTTTGTTGTGAGATTTTGTTCTGCAACCTCCCACTGGTAACCTAATATGTTTCCTTTAACTAGATCATGTTTCGTCAAATCCCTTTTGGTAGTTCTACACACTTTCCCAAATGTTACTGAATCATTTTAGAGAAAAGGAAGTTCGAGTCATAGGTATTGTGAAAAAAAGCTGATGTGTAGTTTTAGGATATGAGGCAGTGATGCATCTACTTTTCCTGAGTGTTACTACTATACTGTTAGTCCTGAACAAACAAAATACCAAAAAACTAAGGCTCAATTTAACTTCAGAAATGGCTTTAAAGCTAGACTGAGAATTGTATAATCCACTTTGATCTACTTTGTTTGCTTTCACTTTGTCAATCGAGATAATGGTCCAGCTTTGCTCTAATATTCACGCTGAGATTGTGAAGTAAAGGGGGAAACAGTCCACCCTACAGTCCGTGGAGGAAGTTGAGCAAACCCCGGAACCAAACTTGATCTCGCAGCTCATCCTGTTTTGTAGCATATCTGATGAAGAGACACAGCCTTCTTTTTTCTGCATTTCTTATTGCTTTTTTTTTTTAGATTTTCTCATTTGTTTTAAGTTTCCTGCCATCAGCTCTTTTGCCATATGTTTTTCTTTTATAACACTTAGAAGAGACTTGCTCTCTCCCAGTCAACAATGACTTTGTAGCTACTTAATGTCCCACTTAATGTTTTTTTTTTAGATGTTTCCCATCAAACATTCCTTTGTGTATTAGGATAATGTGTTGGTGTTGCAAAAAAATTGTTGTTTTCATTTCTTTTCGTTCTTAGGTCAGTGTTTTAGTTACATCCCGAAACTTTGAAATGAGTCGTATTGTTGCCACATGCTAGATGTTGCTGCAGAATTAGGTCACTCACAAAGGCAATAAACTGTAATGACCATTTATTGTGATAGGCTCAATACTTATCACTGCCTAACCCTTCCAAAATGTTTAAAGTCGCTGTCAAACTTTATTTATATCGTTTCCCAACCCTCTCACCTATTTAGATGTCCACAGCGGGGAAGAATGCTAACAAACCTGTTTTGGGTGGTTACTTTTAACGAGCTCTTGGCTCTTAAAATACTAGAGTCTCCTTGTGGCTCCATATGTGCGCGCTGCACTGTAACAATGCTCCTAGTCTCAGCCTAAACAGGACATCCATTGTGGAGCTTAGACTGCTGAGCCACTTCTTGTGACTTCTGTGCTTCATTTTGATCAACTCTTATTACGCTTTATATCTCCTAAGGACAGACTGAACGATGCACACAGCGAACTTGTTTTTATTCGGGAGGGTTCAAATGTGGCCTTGCTTACCTATGTGTTTCTTTATTAACTTTGCTATTTGTGAATTACATGAGAAGATTAGTTGAAACTTCCAATGTAATTGTCTACTTTTGACTTGAACTTAGATGTGAACTTTGACTAGTTCCTTCCAAAACCTACATATGTTTTTATTTAAATTGTTCCTTTGTTGCTCTGGCTTATATTTAGGGTCATTGATCAATGTGAGGTTTAACCTTTGCTCCTTCTGGGGCGTTCCTCCAGGATCTTTCCCCCACTTTGTCCAACTCGCCCATTCCTGCTGATTTAGAAGCATCTTAGCAGCACAATGCCAGCACTACCATGTTCTATCAGTGATTGCATCTATATTTAAAAAGTGAATTCTGGACTTATCATATCACAGCCCCTTATTCCACATTTCTGTCCCATGCAAGCCTTGTATCAGGCAGTAGTTGTTCTGTCCAAAATATATATGTTTGGCAAAAATCTAAGGGCTTGTTTTGTTTATCTGTGTAATATGCATAACCTCAGTATAAAATTTTAATTTAAGAAGGAAACTTGATTGTTTGGCCTGATAAGGCCAGAGAATTACTTCAAGTAAATAAATGTGGAGGTTGTTGTAACAGTTTTTGGGAGATCTGGTTTTGGTTATCGCATTACTACTGTGGTTATCACTCAATTACTAGGTAACATGAGAACTGTGCTCTTCACCTGCCATGCTGTGCTTTCATTAGTGAACACAGTGAAGTAAGCCTTTATTTATATTTTTGCTCTCACAGAGGGGATCCGACGAACTCTTTTCTTCCTGTATATCCAACGGACCCTATATCATGAACTCAGGTAGGTTCATGGGTTGCTATGACGGGTTGGATCCCTTTTTTTATTGAAGTGCTTAGTGTCTGTCTTGTTTGTGTTGCCATGACGCTCAATCTATTATTCACAAAGAACCAGAGCCTTATGTTCCCTCCCTGATCGCATCAGCCTCTGTTTTCTCCTGCAGCCAATGGCAACGACAGCAAAAAATTCAAAGGTGATGTCCGCAGTCCTAGTGTCCCGTCACGTGTGGTCCACGTACGCAAGCTGCCCAATGACATCAACGAGGCTGAGGTTATAAGTCTGGGACTGCCCTTTGGGAAGGTTACTAATTTGCTGATGCTAAAAGGGAAAAATCAGGTAAGGAAAAGCGCATACAATTATTTATTTAACTTTTTTCCAAAGCTAAGCAAAAAGGGATCAGCTTTCTATACTGACCTAAATTTTTCAACAATAATTCTTTTGTTATATTCTTTTCTCTTTGTGGTCTGTTGTTGCTAATTTTTAAGAATTTCTGTGGGAACATTTTAGATCCCATATGTTTTTAAAATGTGTTTATTTACAGCAATTATCAGCACCAGTTAGAGGTTTAGGTTGACAACCTATACAGTGAGAAACACCACATGTTTGTCTGGTGCTCCCTCTGCAGGCCTTTCTGGAGCTTAACAGTGAGGAGTGTGCTCAGACGATGGTGAGCTACTACTCCTCTGTCACTCCTGTCATCAGAAACCACCCCATTTACATGCAGTACTCGAATCATAAGGAGCTCAAGACGGACAACTCTCCAAACCAAGTGGTACGTGTTTGATCCAAACCATAGAATCTTTCTTTTTACAGACTTTGTATATGGCATATTCATGTTAGTTTTATTATAGAATGATGCTTTATTTGTCCCTGAGTAGTAAAACATAACAAGAAATTAATAGATGAATGCAAGCGGACACAAAAAAGCTTATAAATAAATTACTGCAGCATAAACATACACACACTTGCATGAAGGACACTAGAGGGGATAGAAATGCCTTAAATATCACACAGTTTAGAAATTCAGTTACACTAACAGTTAGGTTGAGAAATCCTGGCCACTGTAAGAACATTTTCCATAAATCTGTAGTAACATTAATATTTTAGTCTTTAACGTAAACACTTTTTTTAGTTTCTCCAACTTGCCTTTTTTTTCTCACAAACTTATGCCACATGCTCTTGGTTTTTTTAAGTGTCTAAACAGAGATAATGTTTCCGTTTGTTAGCGTGCCCAGGCAGCGCTGCAGGCAGTCAATGCCCTGCACGGAGGTGGAATGGGAAGTATGGCCATCCCCACAGATGCAAACAGTCTGGCAGGAGGAGCACCCCAAAGCCCTGTGCTCAGAGTTATTGTGGAAAACCTTTTTTACCCAGTCACCCTGGATGTCCTGCATCAGGTAATACCACAGCTAATGCGGCGGATTTTAGGTTTCTGTATTGGTAGCAAAAGTAAAAGATTTCCCTTTTTGAATTCCGGGAAAGGTTTTTATTATGGGAACTTGTACACAGGAAGACTAGAACTGACTCTGCTACTAAACTACTCTTAAATATTTATTTTATGTATTATTGTGGTTTAATCTTAAAGGCAGGTGGAGTCTATCTTTTAGCACATGTGCATTATTAATATTTTTAGTGTTGTGAAAAAAATGTCTTCCAACTTTGGTCCTTTCTTTCAGATTTTCTCAAAGTTTGGAACTGTGCTGAAGATCATCACTTTCACCAAGAACAACCAGTTCCAGGCGTTGATCCAGTATGCTGATGCCATGACAGCTCACCATGCTAAACTGGTAAGAATGGTTCCACTTAACCACTGGTTCACTGGCCGCTTTGTGTACGTTTATAAAACCAGTCTTACTTAAACCTTTGTGATTAGAGAGCTTCATTTTTACCAAAGACTGCTAACATTACATTGCTATAATCAAATGATTTATTCTTGTATTTAGTCTCTAGATGGCCAGAACATCTACAATGCTTGCTGCACCCTGAGAATCAGCTTCTCTAAGCTTACAAGCCTTAATGTCAAGTACAACAATGACAAAAGCAGGGACTACACCCGCCCTGACCTTCCTACAGCAGATTCCCACCACTCACTTGACCATCAGACAATGGCGGCTGCATTTAGTAAGATCGCTTTATTTTGCAGTGTTTATATCTCTAAAATAGAATGTTGGTAAACGTTTTAATAGTTTCTGTTGCTCGAAATTACTCATACTGTTTCATTCCACAGAATGAAATACCTCAAGCTTTTATTTCTCTACTTTTAGTGATTGTTCCCATAAAAAAATGTTTTAAATTAAATATTGTAAAAAATTTTAAAGAATTTAGTGCATATAAATTATCATGGATGGACAGTTTTAAAAACCATACAAAAAAAGCCTGGGAATATTTTCTTCATGTGAAAAATGAATTAATCTATTATTTTGAGATATTCCTGTACTCTAAAAACATTTATACTTTCAATTTCAATGGTGTCTTACTTCCTGTGCTTGTTGTCCAGCTGCACCAGGTCTAATCTCTGCATCTCCATTTGGTGGAACGCACGGCTTCCCTCACGCGTTTGCTATCCAGCAGGCTGGTCAGTATCAAATGTTTGCAGCCACTACATAATTTTAAGTTTTAGAGGTGCAACATTCAGAGGTTGTAGCTGATATCCAATATCTGAGGTTTTTTACAGCTTTAGCCTGTTGGTTTTTGTCTAATCAGATTTCTGATTTAAAACTATAAATAACTACACTTAAAATGTGATGAGGGATATTTATACTTAAGGGAATGGTAGCATCACACAGTTTAGGGTCCTGCTATCTGAAAATTAAGATAAAAGCATTGTATAGGTACATTTCTCTAGCTATTGTATTGCTTTCCATGAGTACTTAGGTAGGTCTTTAGAAAATGTTTGACTTATACACCAAGTCAGGAAAAACTGTCTGATAGCAGTCCCTATCATATGACTTGGTGCATCTCTAAATATATTAAATCATGTAATAGGTCCTGTTATTTTTTTTATCGTTAAACAAGATTTTCTACCGGTAGGTCTGTCAGTTCCTGGCATGCCCGGTGCCTTGGCGTCCCTGGGTGTGGGTCATAGCGGCATGGCAGCCGCAGCCGCAGCGGCAGCTAGCCGGCTTGGCCTGTCAGGGCTAGGTGCCACTGGGGGACACAACGTGTTGTTGGTCAGCAACCTGAACCCTGAGGTCAGTACAGTCTCTAGGACTGAGCATCAGTCACTTTGGTTAAGGTTAAACTTTGCAAAGCTTTATGGCTATGATGTTTTTGTGAACTTCGACCCTCTTGCTAAGGAGAAACTATACTATGTCGCTGTTCTTCTTTATGTCAACACAAGTTAAGTTACTTTGTTGATTTATGAAGGGAACAGCTCCTTTCTTGCAGGACTTCTTTGTGTTTGACCAAACCTGCTGCATTTCTGACCTACCACTTTGCTCACTGTGAATTTTAAGTTTGTTTAGAAAGAAGAAAATAAAAACACTTTACATTTCATACCTTCATTTTTTATCCATTAATTAAAGTCATTCTTAAGTTGTTGGAGAGACAATATTACTTTACTATGGGTCTTGTATACATGTGTGTCTGTCATGCTCAATGCGATCACTGTAGTTGCATTACTATGAATTGTTTAAATTAAAGATCAGCATTTAGAATTTACCACCATTAAGATTTCAGATTTCTTTATTAATTTCTTTAGTAATTTGAAAGTATATATTGTCTCTGCCTTTTTCTGTATTTCATTGTTAATCTTTTTTTCTCTTCTTTTTCTTCTAGTGTTCCCATAGTGAAAGTACATTTTAATTTAGCCAGTTCTACTGTCTGAAGCACTACATTTCTTTGTGTATACTGACCTTGTTTTTTTTTGTTTTTTTTACCTTTTTCTCTCTTTATTTCTGTCCCCTTCTCCATCCTATTTATAAACCCCCCACCTCACCTCATATCTTGCCGACTGACTGCACGCCCCATGACCAATTATTCCCCTCTGTCCTCCTCCTCCTACCCTTTGGCACTCCCTTTTACTACACCTCCACCTCCCCACCACACTTACTCCACTCCTCGCAATGTGCCCAATTTCGATGTGGCCCACATATTGGAAACACAACCTTCTCACCACTTTAATCACCCTAATGTTTTTTGTTTTTTTTATTAAATAAAATGTTAATTTTTTTTAATATATTTTTTACCACAATCTGCCCCTCCCCTTCCCACCATCACTTATTCTCTTCGCCCCTCATCTTCCAATTCAAACTTTGTCCTCCATCATTCTCATGCCTCTCCTTCCTCCATGGTACTGTGGCCTTCCTGTGGACCTCGCCGCCTGTGGACATGTCCCGACTCCACTCCACTGTCCTCCGCTCCGCCTCTTTTCCCCTATTCCCTGTCCCCTGTTGGCCCCTCCCTGCCCTGCTGCTCCCTCCCCCCTGCTGTCTCTAAAGACCGTTACGCCACACTGCCTCTTTATTCTTTTCGGTACGTTATCATCCTTTCATCTCTTTTTTTATTACTACTGTTATGTGGCGAGGTGGGCATGTCTCGTTTCATGTTGTTGGCTTTGTTTATTTTACTTTTTTTTTTTTTAACTACTGATGGTTTGTCATCAGGCGACTGAACTCTAAAGGGTGGGGGTGTCTGTTTTGGGGGATTTGATGGTTTGGTTGTTGTGGGGTTATGTGAGGAAAAGTGAGCTGGGATGCCACATTAAGCTGCAGCATTTCATTTATTTTTTTAAAGCCGCTATTTAATTACCATGGGCAAATTTAAAAAAGTGGCTTTTTTATCTTCAAAGACCAGAGTCTATATAATTTATTTGGTGCCAACTTAAAAAGAAACTTGGGGATTATTTATTAGAATATCAAAACATTTCTAAAAGTTTTCCGTTGGTGAATATAGGTTAAAACTAGACTGATTCTGGAGTGCAAGTGTTTCTTAAAATTTGTGCCAGTGTGTGCCTCGCAGATATCATTGTTTTGGGGGAGCGGGGTTATGAATGCACTAAAAGTATGAAATGCTGCTGCTTTTTGAATGGAGTGCTAACATTGACCTCGGTTTATGTCACTAGTGTCTCATTGTTTTTCTTCAAAGTTATTTAGGTATGTGCATGTATAGTTTATTTCTGCATGTTTCTGCTTAGGCCCCCCAGTTGGCCAAATAATCAACTTTCCTTGCCTGTACCATGATCAGATCGATCATAATTACTCATCTTACAACTCCTTATGATTTGTCCTTAAATTACTGCCTTCTCCTTTTTAAAAAAGATAAAACTAGTGTTCTCTCTCTTGTTGTCTTTTGGACTACTCTAGGTTTAGTTTGCAAAAACAAAGCAAAAGATAAGTTGATTGAATAGCGCGAAGATCACCTGAGATTAATTTAGCAGATCAAATTCAACAGCTGAGTTAATAGTTTAGGCAGTTTTTGTTGCTGTGATTGGCTGTGTGGCTTCTATTGATACTGTGTTGTATGTTGTACTTATTGTGCTTGTGTTGTGACGCGCTTCTTTCTCCATAGGTGTGTACGGCGATGTGATGAGAGTGAAGATCCTGTTTAATAAAAAGGAGAACGCTCTAGTTCAGATGTCTGATGGCACACAGGCTCAGCTCGGTAAGCCAAACAACATGAAATTTTCTCTTTGATCTCCATCTTTTATCTTTTTAATAGCCTTCCTCACGTTTTCACATGCATAATTTTTTTTCTGTTTGGGATCCTATAAATTCTATATACAGTTAGAAAGCAAGTATTTGTCTAAAATAATCTTATAGACCTTTGACCTGTTTACAGTAATTCTTGAATTTCTTAATTGTATGTGTGCGGATTGTTGACAAAAGCAAAGCCATTGTCTGCTGCAGAGTCCATTTAGTTTCATGTCAGGGAAAAACTGGCCTGATTAGCCAGATCAGAAATTTTATAATGTTAAAACAAGTTTTCTATGTAAATGGAAAACTTGAACAACATGCAAATCTTAGAAGCCAAACCAGCCAGAAATTGAATTAAAACAAAGAGTAAACCGGCTAACGGTAGCCTAGCTTCTTGGGGAACGATTTCGTGAATGAGTGAACCATAACATTAAAACTAAGAATATTTTTATATTGTATATCAGACTGGACAAATGCCTTTTCTTGAAACTGAAAACGGTCCTGACCTTTTACATCTCGACTAGGCATATCTTTACACACCTTTCTAATTCCGATACAGTGCCGATATGTCAGTCTTCAGTATTGCCCGATACCGATTTTGACCCAATACGATATTGGCATGAATCAGACATATTTGTTTTACTTTTGTAGTATAAAATATTATGAATGGAATTGAAGGGTTATTACTCAAATGTAGGACAATAGGTTATAACAATGGCAAATTAAGCAAGTCCTTTTATAATGTTCCCTGGTCCCTGCATGCTGGATACAGACTGCTTTGTGTTGGAGTGCGGGCACAATATTTTAGATGCGGGCCGATATAATACAATATTTATTTGTTTTGCTGAAATCAGGTTGGGACACCCATTATCTCGACTATAAACAATTTCGGCAAACATTTTGCAAGAGGGAAAACAATTAATCAGAATTTCTTTACACAACCCGTTGTGAGTTTTTAAAAATGAAAACTAAAATCCTGACTTCCTCCTTTCTTAGCGATGAGCCATCTGAATGGCCAGCGTCTACATGGCAGGGCGATACGCGTAACGTTGTCAAAGCACACGACGGTTCAGCTGCCCAGAGAGGGACATGAGGACCAGGGTCTCACAAAAGACTTCAGCAACTCGCCACTTCATCGCTTCAAGAAGCCCGGCTCCAAAAATTACTCCAACATCTTCCCTCCGTCTGCAACCCTCCATCTCTCCAACATACCGTTAGTGCTTACTTTGGCTCTGTATCTTTGTCCCATTTAAAAAAAATGCATTTAAATCAAAGTTAAAATCCTAAGTAACGCCATTTGTGTGCTTTCAGGCCTTCTGTGATGGAGGAGGATCTCAAAAGACTCTTTGCAAGCTCAGGAGCCACAGTCAAGGCCTTCAAGTTCTTTCAGTAAGTTGCAGCGGTCTATTTTGTTTTAAGTGTTAAGCTACAACTGTTAGTAACAATATGTTTTATATATACACGCAACCAGAGATCTCAACACTCCATTTTTAATTTAACAGAAAGGACCGCAAGATGGCTCTGATCCAGATGGGCTCAGTCGAAGAGGCGATCGAGTGCCTGATTGAGTTCCACAACCATGATCTGGGAGAAAACCATCACCTTCGAGTGTCCTTCTCAAAATCCACCATCTGAGTGCCTTTCTTTGCACCCTTCCCTCTGAATGCTACCTTCAGTGGAAATGGCTTTCATAACATATTTATACTGTTTGTAATTTTTCCTCAAGTATGTTGCCCATTCATTACTGTTTCTTTTTCTGTAGGTTTAGATTTCAGATTTGACCCATTTTGGTTCTTGTCCTGAATTAGACAGTGCATGATCCAAAGCACATGTCGCCATACAAATTGCTAGTTGGGCAGATTGGTTTACAATCTTCTTTTTTACTGACAGTATGATTAGAAAAAGCATTGATCTGCTTACGTTTAGATCTTTAGGGTAATTTTTTGTTAAATACAGCAGTGGTACCTTATCATCCCTATAGTGTTTATAAACTTTTTTGGATTCCTGAGATGGGCAATATTCTGTAACCAAAACATGCAACATTGGAAGCAAAGTAGAGACATCTGACCTTTTTGTTTCAATCATAAAGACACACTCTACCTTAAGACGCATTGAGATGAATTGTACCCGACCCACTTCATTCAGCATTCCTCTTTTAGTTGTTAAATATGACACTTTATTCCTTTTTTTTTGGCCAGTTTAAGATGAAGAAGTTCATTCACCTTTATGTTTATGTTGCATCTACCCTCCGATTTTTCCTTCTGAGGATCCAGACCACTATCAGAAGTTTCCCTTTTTTTCCCACTTTCATCATTTATATTCTCGTGCCTTAGAGTGGCCCAGTCAGAATAACCTAGCTTCAGTTTTTGGTATGTTTCTGCCATACCTCCTAGGTATCTACCAGCATTCTTAAAAAGCGGGAACAGTGGCTCATTTATTATTCTTTCTTCTTAAAAATACAATTATCTTTTGTATTCATATAGGCCCATTATATGTATTTAGAGTCTATGAATCAGTTAGTTGCAAAGTTTTTTTTTTTTTATTTTGTTCTGTTTTGGTGAAGTAGCTCTTTTTAGGTGTGTTGTTGCTGATGTAGGGCTGGGGTTAGCCTTTCAGTCTTACAGCCCCACTTTCACTTCCATTTACTTTGTTTTGGGGTCTCATTTAACCAGGTTAGATTCATATATTTGTGTAAAACTATATATTCAGTTATCCTTTCTTTTTAAGAGTAGATATACATGTATCTTGTCGAAACCTAACTGACTTGTGCTTATAGTAGCTGAGTTTGATGGCTAGTGGAGTGCCTTGTCCCTTTTTTTTTTCTTTTTTTTATTCCAATGCTGAAACCAGCCTGGTCAGTGGACTTTGTTTACCTCTCCTTCAGATCTTGTATCATAACTGTCTGCAGAGATGCCTTTATGGTCTAACCGCCTGAGAGAGGGCAGCTTGAAAACATTCACAAGTTAATGAATGAAAGTCTTAAGCTGCGTTTGAAAATCCAACCAGTTTATCCTCCAACTACGGCGAACCGGAAGATTCCTGTCTGTGGCCACTTAAGCCACAGTCAGCTTGTGCCCTTTTCCTCACAGTTGAGTCCAGAAGGGCGCCGCCACGCTGAAGTCTTAAAACAATCTGTCATTCCTGCGTGCCTCAAACACAACTTTCCACAAACCCGACCACTGTAGTTTTCGGACCAGTAACAGACGAGATCTGTTTCTATTTTTGTAGAAGATTCTTATGCATGACTCAAAGCTTCATGTAGCTACAGACGGTTTTTTGCTGTAACGGACCAAAGTGTGTTTTACCATTGTTATTTTGTAGCGTCTGAATGTTTTTCTTTTTTCAAATTTTTATCTTTTTACACACATTCCTGCTGTTGTGCAAACACACAATTCAATTCAGACGTCTTTAAGGTGACGGCCTATACTGTATGTTTTCACTTTACAAAGAGCCTATTATAGGTAGGGATCGCTTTAGAACGGATACTTCATCGAGCACAGTCTTAGCTGTGACGTTCACAGTTTAGAGGATTATATACCTTTTATTTGCTTCTGTTAAAAGCTTTTATTTTTCTTTTTATAAAGGGGTGGGCTGGGGGTTAAACGTATGAAGCGGGGTTCATGATTGTATATATTCATGTTTTTGTACCACAAAATAATTGGGATTATATTCACTTTTAAGTTCAAAACATGTATATTTTGATAAACCGTGAGAACATATTGAGCTCACCCGAGCTGGAAAAAAACAAAAAAACTTTTGTAACACAAAAGATATTAAACTATCTGAACACAGAAGTGTCTCTGTATATGCCCACCCACCCCCTTTTTTTTTTTTTGCCATTCTTACCTTGTCTCTTGCATCTTCTGCTGCCTTTAATAAATCTTTTGTTTGTTCCTACTTTCATCTGGCCTCATTTGGTTTCTGTCTCTTTTGCTTTCCTGTGATGCTGCTGACCTGTGCCGGTTAACGATTCTGTAACATTTTCTATATTCCACATCCTGTTTACTACTGGGGGGGTACCTCAAGGCCTTCGCTGTGTTACCAACTTCATGCTCATTCCATCTGAAACTTGACCCGACTGCTCATCTAGGCCTCCATTATGGATAATCTACCTTTGCTGCACTTCGCTTTGATCCTTTCAGGTTTTGTTGGTCAGTGTAAGTTTGAATACTAAAGTGTTGCTAAGCAAACAATCCTTTCAGGTTTTGTTGGTCAGTGTAAGTTTGAATACTAAAGTGTTGCTAAGCAAACAAAGTCATAATACATGAGATGTGTTATTAATTTTAGGCACTGCTTTACATGTTATGAAAACGTAAAACACATCTGGTCTCCATATTGAGGTTTCTTTGTGATGAAGGTGAAACGATTCTACATATTCACGCTAGGTGGCGCTCTTGCTTTATGAAAGGGTTCTTTGGCTTGTAAAGTGAAGGTGACTTTGTCCGCTGTGCGCACTGTAAGTAGTTTATGTATTGATTTCTAAAGCTTTCCAAAGGCTGCGCCTTTATTTGGACTGACTTAAAGCGGCATGGTTGATTAGTCTCAGCTCTGCTGCATTTATAGAAACTTTAGATCACATTTGATTCCAGGATCTTTGTGATGAGACTGCAGCAAGTTTGTAGTACTTTAGAAAATCACAGTTGTGGTTGGAAAACGACCCATTTAAACAGCAAGACACCCTAAGTCTTTTTCTTTTCTACAACCTGAATAGAAGTGGAATCTAGATTTGTAGTAATGGATTACAGTTTAAAGGGCTTATACTGAAAATTGTCAGCCAGTAGGTACGTTTACATATATACACATTAAGGATGTTTGTATGAGATTTTGCTTTCTTTCTAGTTTGGATACACTTTGGGGAAAATACCCCAAAAATAAGTAAAAAAATTACATTTAAGTGATTTGATATATGAATGATAAGAAAGATATCAGTTATTTGTCACTAATGAGATCTCCTTTTCCTAAGGACAGAATGATTTGAAGAAAATTTTGAAAGAAAGATGAATAAAGCATCTTTATCCCAGCCCAACAAAATTTATGTTGTGGAGTAGCGATCTAGGACTTTTACCTAATTAAAGAAAACGGTTTACATCAAAGCTGCTGCAAATGAAATAATATTAAAAAAAAATTAAATTCTAAATATTTGCTTAGTTACTGTCTGGATATCTTGACACATTTTTCAACTTATACAGTAAATATTTGTTTACTTCAGTACTCTACAGAAAGTAAAGTACATACAAGTTCATGTTTTAATTAAAATGAGTGTTACCATTGTTGCACTGCATTTATTATAATGCAATTTATCTTTATTTACGCACATCAAAACTTGAATTGAATCTTCTTCTTTCTTTTTGCCACACGTATTTAAGATTTTTGAGTTGAAGCAAACTTTCCATATTAAAAAACTGATGCTTCAGACCCATGTTTACTTCTAAGCATCCTTCACTTTGCATCAGTAATTTGAAGAAGAGAGATGTTTGTGCTGAACACTCGGGATTACACTGAAATGCAAATTAATGCAAAATTAGATGGATGGTTAAGTAAATCAAAGTAAGACAAACGGTAAAAGTATTTGCACAGATGTTATTTTTTCGTTGCGGACGAAATAAAGTGAGGGGTTACCATGGAAATAAAAATGTTAGATTTCTAAACCAGGCATAGCCGGGGGTCTGACATTCTCGGGCTGTGACAACATTGGGTACCAATGCCACAATATCACTGTATCATAACACAAAAATTTAAGCTTGAAAATATTAAGAAAACAAACATTACAGCAGGTAAACCTTTTATAATGTATTTATTATTCGCCATTCTGCAGTCTATTACAAATGTATTTCTAATAGACAAACGTTTTGGATTTTTTTTACTTTCCAAAAAATGACAGCGAAAAAACAGTTTTGATTGTTTTGTACGGAGGGACAGACGTTGCAAATGATCTGACTGGGAACATTGTGTGTGACTGACCGACGAGTTACATCAACAAGCTACCTTTAATGATAATTACAAAGCGACATGAGGTAGAAGCACAGCTGCAAGTGGTGTATTATGTTTCAGGCTGTCTTCTTTTCCCTAACTAAAAAATGGAAACTCTTTTTTTAGGAAATTGGGCACACCTTAGTGAAATACAATGGGTTGACTCTGGAGAGTCTTTGCAACACTGAACCTTGGAAGTCCTGAATAAGTTGGTGATGGAAAGCACTTTTCTGATTAGTTCTCATTATAAATAAACACGGCGTCTTTTGTTTTATTCAACAGATTAGGGCCCCTGATGTGATTGTGAGGAAATATCTTTAAATTAAATTTCTCCTTCTAGTAAGGAAGGACCATTGAAGATGCCTGTTTTGAGTCTGCGAACAGCCGTAAAAACGTTGCAGTTTTACATGATCAAAGTATGCAGTAAACAAAATGGAAAACAAAAATGTGTTACATAAAGAGTTACTTGCATTGTTATCAGAACAGCATTCAAAGTTGTTCATTCGGCTGGCTGACCTAGCAGTGTGCAGCAACAGGTGGGGGAAGGGCAGACCGATCTTCACGGTATCCGTGTCTCCTTTGTGCCGCCTGAACTTGGACCCTTCGTTACCCTCTTGCTCCTGTCGCTGTTCGTCTAAATGAACCTGCACCAGATCCTAATTTGAGCACATCTGGAAACATTTACTCACTTCAGTGCAAACGGTCTCTAATCAAGGAAATACCAGCGAGCACCAAGGCCACGCAAACGTGAACCCTGCAGGGTGTTCAAAAAGTGGGTTGACGGGGTTAGTTTGAACAAGCAGTTCAAGTTGTGACCTTATCAGTTCCTGCCACAGCCAAACGAGTCTATCAAAGCATATGGAATGCTGTGTGTGACCTGGAAATCTATTAACTGATTGCTTTTTCAGTTTGTGACTTGGAACCACATTCACAAGTCATCCTTGATATTGTGTCATTTGTGTTAAGTCCAACTGCAGAGCAATAAACATCCTTAAGCAACTGCAAGTTATAAGATTAAACACCCTTTAAAGCAGACTAAATGCATGGAATCAGCCGAGTGTTTTTTTTTTAGTCAGCTTACACACGATTTGGACTCTGTTTCAGAGTGACACGGATAAGACAACATCTGAAACCAAGGTGAGGGTTGTCTTTAGTATATAGTGGCTCCATTTAGGAAAACCATAGGAGACAATCTACCTGTTTATATATGCACGCCTCAGACAGATGTTGAATAATTCATGCACAGAGGCGGACAACATGCAGCTGTATTTGGGTTATGGGGGGGTGGGGTGCATGGGCTCTTTCCCTGCCAGAATGTGCACAGCCCAAATTCTAGGCATTACTTTGCAGGGAGAGTGAAAGTAGGCCACTTTGCATAAGGGATCTAACAGAGATGCGAAATAAAAGAGGGAAGATGGAGTCGCTGAAAGGTTCAGTTTAAGGTGGCCTACATGATTTTGGAATGATGGAAGTAGAATTTCTGACTGCAGAATTCCCCATTTGGCTGAAGCACAGTAAAATGTACCACTGTTCTAAGTAAAAAAAACAACAACAACTGGAATTCTCCCCTTACCAATTCAAATGAAAAAGCTGTAAACTGTTTCCCTCCAAATCAATTCTCATCTCGCTGAGAGCAAATTGATCCTCGCTGGAGATCCCTGTGCACAAAGACGACTTATCGACACATGTTAGAAACGGCATGGTGCGCCCCGTGGATGCAGTGAGCAACAATGCACTTACGGCTTCATTCTGCTCCCCCCTGGGTGCACAGACCAAACCCAGAAAGATGCTGTTCCTCCTCAGGGGTCTGCCCACACAGGTGCAGGCAGAACCATCACAGGTTGCAGGCCAAAAGTGGTTTTTGCAATGGATGACGTGGCTCTCAGCCCTGGGTGGCATTGTGTAAGGGTAGGCAGTGGATATAGGAACTTCATTTGTTATGGCACCTTTGTTTAGTTTGTAAATCTCTTTTCAATGCTTTCTTGGCAGGTACGCCAACTTAGATGACCAAATAAAACAAAGATGTTTTGATAGGTCGTTACAGGACTGAATGATTTGACAGTCATTACGGTTAGTTTGTAGCGTCTCCATGTGGAACGACTTTTTTTTAGATACTTTATTTCAATTTGAAAATGGCATGCAAACCTTGAAGTTATGTATCTAACTATTGATCTATTTTCATTTTCAAATGTAAAGGAACCTTTTTGGGGCACAATAACAAAACTGGCTCTAACCTTGGGGACGATCCCTTCTGAACACCTGTCTTGGTATGTGAAAGCGACAGAAAAGTCCACTGATAGCTGTCAGAAGGTTTACCTCTCCCAACTTTTAAAATCTGGCATTCTGTCTGGTTGCCATTATTGGCACCTAATGGACTCTAATGAAAAATGACTCCACTGTTGCAGCGATCCACCAGAAGCTCTCCTCCTCCCTCTCCTCTCCGCGCCTGTGTCCATCACGCAGCATCTTTCAAGCAGATCAGGTTGTGTGATGGCCACCCAGCAGACAGGAAATGCGTCTGGCATGTCAATTTTGAAATATCTTTTTTGTAAATAAATGAATGTCATAAAACGCTGATTACAACTTTACCTGCTGACAAATTTTATGTTTTTTTTCCCCTTTTTTAATCGATTATTCATTTATTCAATGTTGATTATATCATTGTACTTAATATTATTAATACTACTAATAACACTACTGCTACTACTAATAATAATAATTGTTGGAGGTTGAAGTAGCCTACCAGTGTTGATCTGAATAAGATTAGGTATCCCTTGGTAACGATAATTCAACTTAAGTTTCTACTTGAGCCTTCATTTCTCTAATTTCTACAAAAACAAGGCTAATTACTGCCTATTTAAGTTAAATAACGTTTAATTAATGCTTAATGACTTTTACGCACTCTCTCGGCTGTGTATGCAGGGAGTCGGTCTGAGCCTGGCCCCTCCCGCTCCTGATGCCAACGATGGAGAGAAGAAAGGGGGGAGAGATGGAGAAGGTTACTTTCTCCAAACCAGGCTTTCAGTGAGCGCTGCTGCCGCGCTGGGTGGAGGCTGTGCTGGCACTGAAGCTGTGACTGAACCCGCACCTGGTCTCCGTGACGCACAGGTGACCGGAGCTGCGTAGGAGCGTTGGCCGGCGGCGGTGGAGGGATCGCCGGTGAAGGAGTCCCGGAGGAGGATGCTCGCGTCTCGTTGCGACAAATAAGGTCGGCGCGGAGCAGCGAAAGGCTCGGACGTGTCAGAGTTGAGAGATCCGCGGGGGTAAGTCCGAGCGGCGCGGATCTCGCCACTGAATTCCTGGAGAACTGGTCGGGATCTGATCCAGCTGTGCGCATCATCCGCTCCTGTCGCGCGTAATGGGAGAAAAGTTTGGAACGCGCTCGCAGCATCCAGACTCATCCCGCGCGACTCCATGATCACAACCTCGCGCAGTTTCCAACAGATTGTTTTTTTATTTCCTACCCAACCATCCAATTATGACTTGAAACAGCCTCACAGTGATCGGGACTCCAGATAAAATCTGTTTACAAAAAACAAAACAAAAAAAAAACGTGATTCCCGCAAAATACGCGCAGACGGACGCCCATGATTTAGACGGAGAGGATTCCCACAGCAGCAGCAGCAGCAGCGCAGAGAAAGACGCTCGATCCGCTTTGACTTTCCGAGGTAACCGTCTGCATGGCTGAGATGCTGAACCAGCTCGGACAGAGGTGCGTGATGGAGCTGGCCCTGCTCACCGTCTTGTCTTGGGTCTCCGTGTGGGCAGAGGAGAAGATCATATTTGACAGACACGCTGTTTACTGGAACAGCTCCAATCCCAAGTGAGTTTTACCTGAAACTTTGTGTGTGTGTGTGTGTGTGTGTGTGTGTGTGTTTACGTTTTCAAGGCTACCTGTCCAGCCTGCCTCTCAAAACAAAACCTCACCTCATCTGGTCTGAACCTTGAAATCAAGAAGGAACTGCACAGTGTCCTCCTGCTTGACATATACTGTTTGACCTCTCCAGTTTGGTTACATTTGTTCATTTTTTTTAACTTGTTTCGCTTCTGTGTTGGCAAGAAAAAAATGCAATATTGAAATACTGGGTGTTTTGTAGCACAAGGGGCTTCTTTTGTTTTACACAATGAGGGCATGCTGCCTCTTCCTCTCTTCACTGTCTGGAGATTTACTCTCTTTCCATCTCTCTCTGTCTCTCTCTCATACACACACACATACAGAAAGCTTTTACCTATTCTTAACTGCTTTCAGGCTCTGCACACTCATGCATTAGACTCACACACACACACACACACACACACACACACACACACACACACACACACACACACACACACACACACACACACACACACACACACACACACACACAAATCATGCAAGCGCTCACAGTTTGCTGGGTCTCTCTCATTGACATAGCACAGGCGCAAACTCAGTCCGTCTGACTAATGCTTTGTGACAGCCTCTTTTTTCTCCTTTCCTAACCCCCTTCCTTCCTTTTGTATTTGCTTGAATCTTCTCTCTCTCTCTCTCTCTGTCTCTCAGTTAGTCAAACAAACAGTTGGCATTTGCCTGTTAGCAGTATGAAGGTAAACAGCTTTTAGAAAGTCCAGATGCACAATTTTTGCTCACCATAGGTTAAAGTCTCCATAATCAAAGCCTTGTTTTTTCTCGAATGGTCAGGCTTTTTTCGTCAGACAAGGTTGTAGAGTAAAGCACTGCTGCCCCTTCCCAACCTGTTGCTGCTGAAAGAAGGCTATGTTTCTTTTTTTTATCAGCCAGCATCACCTTTACCATGTTTAGAAATTGGCAAACATTTTTTGTGTTTTTGTTTTATTGTTTTTAGTTTTCTTAAATTTTAGTTGGAAAAAGGGTTTTACATTTATATCCACACTTGCTTCATCTGTCAAATATAATTTCTGACTTATTTATTGCATTAAGTTGTAAACACATCCACATGAGTAATTAAAAACACAGCAAACTAATTTACAAACTTAACATCCTGCTCCTGTAGCTTCTAGTAGAAGTTCTGGAATTACAGAACGGCATATAGACTAATGCAATACTTCTCCCTACTCCCACCTGTAGCTGTGCACTGCCAGTCAGCTGGACAGCTATGGTTTTAGATTTCAACAAATCCGTGCAAAATAGGTCGGATGTTGTGTAAAAATATCGATTTTTTTAGGCATGGAAAAATATTCCTCCATGTAAACAAAAAAATTAATTCATTTTTTTACAGAAATCAGATAAAAAATATATTTTTGGTTGGGAAAATACAAAAAAATGACTATATGAGAATAAAACTGTCTATAATATATCTGGTATCAGACTTTAAAAGGAAACTTTAAAGTCTGATACCAATATTAACACTTGTTTAAGTTGTAGTTATTTAGTGTATGTTATTTAAAAAAAAAAGTTAAAATAGTTAGATTGGCTAATTATTCTTTTTTGTGTGCATAAATCTGGGTGGTATTTTTACTCAAGGTTATCATGCCATGAAAGTCTCACACCGGCCCCATTCTCCACACACAGTGAAAGCGTTCCCTCCGTCTCTTGCTCACGGCCCTCATTCTCCCCGCATCACCCAAACAAACCCGCGCTAACGCAGGCCTCCTCTGAATGCATCATGGCTCCACAGAAGGCTCCTCAAATATTTATTAGGCAAGGGGGAACATTTTCTCCTTTTCTCAGACTCTCTTTCTGTCGTTCTATGCATCTGTCTGTGCTCCTGCTCTTTTACCGTACACACACACAGAGACACGATGCACAGGAGCACACACTAAGACACCTACGCACTGAAAACGTCACACAGTACATTTAAGCTATATTGAAGGTTGCTGGGGGCGCTGTTATTCCATCAGGGACGACAGAGAAGCAGAGGCAAGGAAAAAAAATAGGGGGTACATCAAAAATGCATTGGCTGTAGAGCAGTGAGCCTAGGCTTTGGAGAAGCAGAGAAGTTAGTTCTCCCCTGTTAGGCCTTGGCACTGTCACTGCTCATGTTTTGCCTTTCTCTGCATTTACACCCACATTCACACACACACTGACCCACACAGCTGCTCCTTTGTAATAATCACCTTTTGAATTAAAGTCACTTGCTAAGTTTTGTTGAGAAGGTTTCAGGTTTTTTCTTTAAATCATACAAACTGTAAATAATAAATGAATCTTATCAGGCAATATAAGATTTGAATTCTTTAAGCTGCAGTTAGGAGTATTTTCTTCCTAATTGTCTCTTTCAGTGTTTGCAAATTTTTCATCCCTTTATGTTGCATCTACGAACGTCAATGTATTTCAGGGGGATTTTAAAAATAAAACATAATACATACAACCTATACAACACTGTGTAGGACCAAACCTAGTAAATCTACTGTCTTTTTTTAGTTTGTTTTTTTGTTTTTTTGTGGGGTCTGTCCGGTTTGGAAAATCGGCTGATAGGTATAGAAATTCTTACCATGAGAGCAAGTCATCAGAAAGAAAAATATGTTGAAACAACATACACTATGAAGCTTTAAAACATTTTACAAAGCACTGTTCAATCTATCACCTTAGTGTGGAAAAAATAACAGCTTATGTGCATCCTTGCGAAACCTGACAGGGCAGAAAAATGACACATTAATTGGCAAAGCTGCCAGGAGGCCTGAGGCAACGCTGGGGGACCTGCAGAGATTCACAGTTTAAGAGAAGGCATCTGTACGCTGGCCAGCTATTATTGTAGACTCCACAAATTGGTTATTTTTGGAAGAGTGACAGGAAGAAAGTCCTGTTGTAGTTTACCACAAACCTCTTAGGGGAGATAGAACAGATCATCTTATTGCACACTGTCATTAACTTTAGCTTGGGTTAAAAAGTGCTTTAAACGTTTCGTTCATCTACTTATTAATGCACCAACAATGTGAATGATTTGGATTCATTTACGATTAAAACAATGAACTAAGCTCTCAGGTATAATCAGAGATCCCAGAAGACGCTGAACCACTATTTTTATTGGTAAAAAAGATGAAAGGGGATTTTTATATTCTAAACTTTTACCAATGCAAAGTTTTTGCTTGTCTTATGTCTTCGAGGACCGCATCTTATGTTTAATCCCATCATTTTCTGAGCAATAGGATTACTGGTCTTGTGTTTTCCTACTTTCCTTCCGTGCTGCTTCTTTTGCAGCCCCTTCAATTAATGCGTGTCCACTTCCTCTCTGTTTACTTCAGCCTCTCTTGCCCTACTTTTCTCCTCAGTGCATCTACGGCATTAATAACCATCAACTCAAAAAAATCCATTAATTGTTTTTTAAAACCTAATTGTATGTCAATCCAGTTGGTTTTGGAGCACTTTGATTTAAACAAGATTAACCTGGATAAATCCACTCAGGATAAACAAATAACTGATAATGATTCTTCTCTACTGTGTTTGTGTGTTTGTGTTTTGGGGGTGGAAACTCCAAATTGGCCCCAGCCCTTTCAATCCTTAGCCCTAACTCTCAGCAGGTCTATCTCTTTCAAGATGTCACTGGGTCAGAGAAAATGCATGAGATAATCCAATTCAAACAGTTCAGGCCACTGTTGATCATTGAGCACTTGCTTCACTCTTTCACACACACACACGCACGCACGCACGCACGCACGCACGCACGCACGCACGCACGCACGCACGCACACACACACACCATGTGTCCATCCTCCTGTTATGATGTGATAGTGTGCCGAGCGGTACCAAAGTGGGACAACCTTATTAACATATCATTATCACAACAATGCTGCAAGATTATAGCACGATCTGGAAAATTCTCACTGACGAGATTTTCAGTCAACATGCATGCAGGAATAAATGTGGAGCGCACATGCATGTAGGATTTAGGTCAGTCTCAACCATTATGACCGTCCGTTGAGCTCGAGTTTATGCAGACTTCCTCTTTCTATTTGGTTGCTGTTGCACAATTTTTCATGCAGATATATCTGTTGAATTTTCCAGAAAAACCCCTAGGAAAAAACCAAAACCCTTGCTGTCCTTTTTCCTAGCTGGCACTCACAAGAATAGCGCCTCCCTTGTTTGGCTTGCAGGCCCATATTATAAAGCCTGCAGGTGAGGGGCTTTGTTCACCCCAAGCAGCTAATGTGCTCAGCGCAATAGGCTCTCATGCACACAAGCGCACTCTCCCAAACGCACGAATACACAGGCGGAACAGTCCAAAAGGAGCACCTTATCTAATCCCTGGGTTTATCCTTCAAAAGACTTCTTTTCCCTTTCTCCTTTGTTCCTCCTCCTCTCTTCATCTCTGCGTGTCTTTGAGGAACTCCATGTCAGTGAGAAGCGCTGATGGTGGATGACAGTTTTCCTTCGATGGGACAGAATCCATCTCCTTGGAGATGTTCGCACGCACACACAAACACCCCAACACATGCGCCCACACTGCCGTTGAAGAGGAAGTGTTTTATGTTCCGAGCACAGCTTTTTAAAAAAAAAATTTCAAATGTTTTCACGCGTGTCAGATTGGTATCCTGTCCCTGCTCATTGATTCCCACTTTCATGCTCTCTCTGTCTGCTTTATCTAGGCATACAGTAATACCAGAAAGTATTCTAGATAGATAGATAGATGGATAGATGGATGAGTGGAAATCAATCACAGGAGCTTAATTCAGAGCATCAGACCATAGGTTGTGTTTATTTTTAAATGTTAATACTTGTGATTTGTCAAAAAACTATCAAAACTAGTTTCCTTTTTATTCATTGTGCGTTGATTTGCTTATTTGTCTTTATCCAAGGCAATTGTCAGATTGGCTTTAGAATAAGTGTGTAACATAACAAAAATGTTACAGAAAGTGAAGTAGCCTTTAACCCACACACATCCACACACCCACACCACAAGGATTTGCATCCAATTTACATTTAGACTTGTGCTCCATCCTGCTCAGTTACTGACAGTTTGTCAGACTCAGGCTTGCCCTTGGGTTAAATCTATCTTCTGCCGCCTCAATCGCCACTACCCACTGTACCTTTCCATTTTTATTTACACTGTCTTTGCTTTTGTTCCTATCCAGCGTTCATCTTTACATTCTTGCTGATTCTTACGCTGTCTTTAATCCTGACATCTCTCTCTCCCGAACTTCTGCCACTCATCTGATTGGGATGTGTTTTCTTATTTTTATTTTTATATCTCTCTTTGCATTACCCTGCACTGTCCACATCGCCTCGGGCACGCTAATACAAAGCACCGCTACATCAGTTTTCATGCTTCTGCCGTGACCCACATTAGGCTTTATCCACACGGGCGAGTGCGTGTTTTCTTAGGATGACACGCGCTGCTGCGGTTTATGTTGAAAGACACCAGTGTCAAGTGTTAATGCAGCATCCATATATCCCCCCCCAGCTCTAGCTAAACTGATACTTAGAGTAATTAACGTTGAGGCTCCCACCTCACGATTTCACCGAGCTCAGCAGGGAGAGACGCGGTTACATAAGGAGTTCTAGTCTGGCGGATTTTAGTCATCAGCATATTCACTGCGCTGATTGGCAGGAGGAGGTCATCTTAATATGGAGGTCCATTAGCGTGGAAAAGTGGGTCTGCTGATTTTTATGCTCCATCCAGGCGGTAAGACGCTTCAGCATCAATTTGTGATATCTGGTATTGAGCTTATTGAATGAAAACCAAATCTGGCAGCGCTCTCAGCACAGGTTATGGCTTTCTAACGATGCTTTGTGAACTCGTTCATTCGAGAACGTTAAAACTCCATAAATGGTGATAATGGCACTTGACAACTCAGAACGAGGTTGTTAGAAACCAAAAATAGTTCTCATTAACTGCAAAGATTCAATGATACTAAAGGCATGACAGATACTGAGCCTCACTTACTTTAGGAACCTGATTACACAGTGTTTTTTGTGCAGTAATGGTTTTTAGATGGATGATAAAGATAATCATTTCAGGAAAAATATGGAAAAAATTAGGAAAATAAACTTAAGGTGATGATATTTGGACCTTGTAAGTTTTTCGAACATCCTCATATTTTGTATTAATATAAGCAGCGCTACAGAAATAATAACAGCCAAACCTTCTTCATTCACTTTGACTTCAAAATACAATATGGCCACCACAAGTATTAAGAGTAGTGAACATCCGTATCCTTTATATTTTATTGAAGAAAAGTTTTTTTATTTTTGTATAAAAATATGTATGTTTTTTTATTTGGTTACTTTTGTTCCTCATGGAACAGGGACGTTTCACAAGGGGTGATATTTGGAGTGTATTATTCAGTATATTTTTTTTAAATTTGGAAATAGAATAGGAAGGTTGCCAACCTTGCCGGGAGAAATTGCTGGAAAAGGTCATCAGCAAGGTCAAGTCAAAGGAAACTCAGAGGACTTAGGTAAAACCCAGCTTCATTGTAAAAATTGTTGACCTCGATTTGAATGTTAAATATTGAATTTCCGCCAGCATCTTTGAATTGGAACAACAGAGGAGAGCAAAAATTCCTTTAATAAATGACAAATATTTAAAGGCCATAAAAAAAATCTGTGAATAATAGTTTGTACCGTATCAAAAAACTTTACTTGAGATCCAAAGATTAGTATATTTATTTATTTGTCAAGACCAAAGAGCTTCGAATAACATTACCATTCCCTATGCCTTATAGTTTGTGTGTTTTTAATAGAAATTCACAAAAAGATGAAATGCAGTTCAAATCTTACCAGCAGTAGACAACCTTCGGCGAGCTTTTTTAGTATCAATCCAAGTTTTTTTCTACAAAATCTATCAACTTCTCTCGACGAACAAGTGGAGATCTACAATCTTAAAACTAGTGTATTTATAGAAAAGACATAAAAATAATGCTTTTTTCCGTGGCGCTCATTTAGCCTGGTTAAACACAGTGGTGGCCAATCCTATGAATGCGTTCATTCAGGTGTTCTGGAGCAGGGCTCAGAGCTCGGCTTGCCGAGCAGCATCGTTAAAATGATTAATTATACCTGCGCTTTCCCCGCAGAGTTTGTGGGAAAGCAAACTGTTATATGTCAAGTGTCGAGCTGCTAAGAGCAGAGAGCCTGTTTATCACTGTTTTCATACCATCTTAGAGTTGTGTTTAATTACTGGCTGGCTTCATTTCGTTGTCCGTCTGCCTGAGTTGAAACCGTTTTTAATTACTTTCAGATGTGATGTCGAACACTGGATGCTTGGTGTTTATTATGTGTGGTGCCTTGCAAAAATATTCACACCCCTTAAAATTGTATGTAACATTTTGTCATATGAACCTGCCGTTACAAATCAAATCAAACATTTTAGTCTACCATAGTGGAATTTTATAGGATTGAAAAACATAAATAAAACATGATACGATACATTTTGGATTCATACGTTTGTTAATGCTGGTGTGATTAAATATTTAAAATGTAATGTTGCCCAGTGTGAGGAATCACAAATTCTCCTATTGCATTTAAACTTGAGGTGGCTCCATCTTTCCAAAAGATCAGATTTAAAAATTTTACTGCAGTGCTAAGGTTGTAGCTTGGAAGCAGCATTTTTTCCCAAAAATACTACATTCTGAGGAGTAACTGCACTTTATGAGGCCCAAAACCTTTAAGAAAAAAGGGCTATTTTGGCTGGAGTGTATGTTGGTACAAGGTATGAATTGATTTTAGGGTAGGATAACGTTACGCATATAATAAATAATAGTTAGGTTTTGGGTTAGGGTAAAGGTTGGAAAGAAAAATGAATGAAAGTCAATGCAAAGTCCTTGTGAAGTTAGAAAGACATAGTTTGTATGTATGTATGCTCTTTTTTTCTCACTCCGAGTTTTCAATCCTGCCTCGGAGTGTCTGCGCTCGCTGCAAGTGGAATTGGAATGATCTGTTTAGTATGTCACCAGCCCGGTAAGGAATCTGTGATGAGACGTATAATGTTTACTTAACTTCCTCTCAGCATTTGATTGTTCGTTCAGCCAAGACGAGGCAAACGAAAGCGCACGGATGTTACACTGCATAGCGCGTGGTTCTTCAGCTGCTATACTTCGCTAGCGAAAGAATAAGGCTCTTTCAGATTTCCCTGCCCAGTATTCTAATGGGATGCCTGTTGCTTGGATTCCATATGGACCAGCTGGCTACTGATAATAAAGCACACACTGCTGTCTGGGTGCGCTTCGGACTGACCACAAGGGACCAAAAAAAAGAAAAAGAAAGATAAAAACCTAAAATAAGAAAAGAGAACTTGAACGTTTTAGTTGAAGGATTAGGGCTATGTTTAGCATAAAGATGAAAGATGTTAGTCTGCATAAGACCAATTATGCATACAAAAAAAAAGAAATAAAACAAAGCACCACGGATGGAAAACAGTGATTTAGGTTACTTTAGGAATTCTGTGACAGAGACAAGACAAAAAGTGTGTGGGTGGATTGTCTCAGTGGGTGAATATTGGGGGGGGGGGGTCTGGTATTACTGGGGGAATCGGCCTTTAGCATGGCACCTTATGTAGGGGTAAAGATGCCATCTGGTGCATAAAGCTTTCAAGATAAGACATTTAACATTCTAAGTATACAAATACAAGTCACTTTCAAAAGTTGGAGAGACAAAATCTCTCTGTTTTCTGCTTGGCATCTTTGCAGGTGACACTGAACTTTAAAGCTGACCTTTCTTTGCTTTTATTCCACCACCCGTACATTCATTTCTTTCCCACTGTGAAAACAGTTTACATACTGAAAACGCTTTCGTTATCTACTTATGAAAAACAAGGTAATTTTTCTCCTTGTCAGACGAAATAACATCATCTCAAGACAGTTGGCTGGGTTTTTTTTCCCCTGAGTGTCCATGCACATGCGTTGCTCATGTTCTGGAGTGATAATGAAGACCTGCTTTTCATCTATGTCCAAGACCCATATTTAAACAGCAGGAGAGGAGGACAAACAAGTTACATTTTGAGAAAATGATGGCAAGGCATTGTAATTTACCCCAGTAGGCTGTGTTACAGGACACTACAAACAATCCAAATGTGTGTGTGTGTGTTTTTACTGTATGCTAATGGGACATTATATGCAAGAACCAACAGATGTTGGCGCACTTTCATCACTCGTTTGGCAATTTAATTTTGCTCAGTGATGCTGAGGCTGCTAACTGGCTCTATCTTATATGACTCTCCGAGGTGTCCATCTGTTTGTTTTTTTCTCTCCCTACCTTAGAAGCAATATTCCTTCCAACCCACTAAAAAAATCCTCACCTCGGTTCTAATCTTGTTCTAATGCAAAGCAAGACTCTGAGGGCTTTATATATTAGAACATGGGGCACTCATATTATACGCCTCCAGACAGAAAGTGGTGATGATGTCAATCTTTGTGATATGATGAAGGTGATGCTGACGGCGCTAGTAATGATGAACATCCAGGTGGAAGGATGTTAATGATAACTCCTGCCAACAATGTCCTATTCAGGTAGAGTATTAGTCTTCACTTTCAGCTCCAGTGCAGTAAACACATAAATTACGGTCTGCAGTGAAAAGGTGAGAGAATAAGGGCTAGTATACATCCATTCTCTGTGATGCAGTTGTGATACTTCACACAATGCTGTGATGCTGTCAGCCTCGGGGACAAAAGGCCCTTTTTTTAAATTCATTTATTTTCCCTCCTGTTTGATTTGAATTGAAAAAAGAAACCCGATGCTGTGATAAGTTTACAAAGCAGCGAGTATTCTCCCCATCATAGTGTTAAACATTCATCCTAAGCCCTAAGAGTATGGACGGAAATGTTTTTTCTATTTATCTACATAAATGGAATCAATGTTCATTACGATGATGAAGTTAATTGTGCTCACAAAGATGATGATGATGATGACGAGGATAATGAAAACAGCCGGAAACAAAATGGTGGTGATTAGGAATGTGATGAAGGAAATTAGGCAGATCACAGTGATGATGATGGCCATAGTTGATGTTTTCATTTATAGCTGATTATATTGATATAAATAATGATGATGCCTGCGGTAGTGATGAAGAGGATAATAAAACAGTAAATGTCAAGATGTTGACACAATGATTTTACAAAGCTAAATATACAACAATTTACTGGTGAAATAAACTAACCTAATCATTAGATTTAGTTTTGAAACTTTTGCAAACATCTAATCAAATACTGATTCAATACTTTTTCAACAGCTTTTTCATATTTAGAAAAGTTATTTGGTATAAATTTTTTATATGTCCTGCCTTAGCATACCATGTCTACATTCGCAGTATATTTTTTGCTGTACAAAAAGCATTCGGGAGACTGGAATACGATGAGCCATTTTTCATATTTAGGACCACTAGATCAATGCAACCGTTGTTTAGCTGCTAATCTCTGTATCTGAAGATATTTTAGGATATGTTGCACCTCTTTAAACAGTCAGAATGAGTGTAAACATAAGTGTTCGGGATTGAGAAATTATTTTTAGCATTTGGAAAGAAATTATTACAACTGAATCCTTACTCCAGTTTCTAATCCTAGTTTCTTGGTGCCAGTAAGGCTAATGATGGAGTAACTCTTATTTCCTCATTAATTTTCCTCATAAAAATTTCTATCTATCCTTTAATTTGTGTATCTCCCACCTTATACTCAGAATTACACCAGAGGTTTCGGGGAAAATATAAACCTTTGAAATATCAAATTCTCTTTTAAAATGGGATTTTTTAAAATAAAAAAAATTAAAAATATAACCACTTTTCCCATGTGGCAACTTCATGGATTAATACTTTCGTTCTAGGTTTTCCATCATATGATCAATGTTTTTTACTACTTTGTTGCAATAAGGGGTGACTCATCTTACCTTAGTTTGCCCTACCATGGTATCATAATTTTATGATTTCATTTTTTAAATCAGGGTGTCTCCAATGCTTATATATAGTTATTTAATATAATTAAACCCCTTGATCAAACTCTTCAACCAGCATCTATATCGAATTCTGGCGAAACATTTCACTGTCATGCCGATGACACCCTGCTCTACATGTCCCCCCCAAATCTAACTCTACACTTCCGCCCTCCAAACACTTTGTCTTAAAAAGCTCAATCACTGGTTTACTACTTATCTAATCATGAAAAAACAGGGCTCATTATTGTTCGCACTAAAAACTATGTTTTCAAATTTGATTGCCCCCCACCATTAACTTACTCATTGCACCTACCTCAGAGTCCCACTGTCATCCCTCACAACACACCTTTCTTTTAGCCCCATATCAATACTGTTGCTCAATCCGTCCCAGTTCCTCCCTCACTCTTTTTTTCAACCGCCACTTTTGTCCACAGCCTTGTAACATCCCGGATCAATTACTATAATTTCCTTCTCTTTGGTCTCTACGATAAATCCCATTTCAGGTTACAGGTGGTTCAAAACCCGGCCACTCGTGTCATCACCCGAGCCCCTTTTCATAATCACATCATTCCCGTTCTACAGCTGGTTCACTGGCTCCTGGTTATATTTTCAAATCTTCAAAGATTTTCTACTCATTTTGAAGCCTTTCGCAGTCTCACCCCTCCATATCTATCTGACCTTCTCTACCATTCCCATCCACCCTCTCAGATCAGCCTCTTACTTCATCCTCTCTGTTTCATCTGCTTGTCTTACCTCTATAGGAAGCACAGCCTTTAGTCGCTTTGCTCGTTAACACCTAAATTCCCCGACTCTGACCTACAGAGCATCAATTCCCTCTCACTGTTTTTGAACTGGGATTTCTTTAAATTATGCCTTTTAATTTGTCATAGAGGGTTTTTATTATTATTTGGATTGTGCTTCCATCCTAATGACTGATTTAATGTAGTTTTTTTTAAACTTTACAGCATCCATAGATGACCTTAAAGGCATTTTCAAATGAAGTGAATTATTAATACAATAACATTATTCAGAAATCACTTAGTTTTTACTAGCAGTACATCTGAGGATTTACATGTATAGTCAAGTCACTAATCAATGATCTTTTATTAGCACCTAGTACTAAAAATGATTATATCATTCTTTTTAGAGTTTAACTGTTTATTTTTTTTACTCCTATTTAGCATATACAAGTTTGAAGAAAATCTAAATATATAACGAAATTTAATAAACTAATTTAATAAGATTACATACACGGAAACTGATCCCTGCAATTGATGCAGATTGTCCGTTATTATATGCTAACTTTCTAATAGGTTAGTGACGGCAATGTCTGAATAGCTGTGAAGATAGTGGGAAGGTTTCGACGTCGTGCCGAGTCATTATAGTCAAAATAATTACAGCTTTTATTTCTAGTATACGGCTGATTATAATCAAAAATAATGGTTTAAATTATTAAAATTATGAGGAGGGCATCAAGAGAAATGGAGATGTTAATGTAGCACTGGTGTGATAAAGATGCTAAAGGCTGCGGATGGTGATGAGGAAAAAAAATACAGATGTGAGATGATCCTGATCACAGCCAGGCTGTTGTCATGGAGGCTGGTGTGCATGCTGTGCTGCTTACTGTAGTAGAGATTTCACTGGAGGATGATAGAGTGGTGGAATATGCAAATATTTTCAGCTAAAATCAAAATAATAATAATAGAGATGAAAGGTACTGAGTACTGACTGTCGAAATGGCTATAACAATCCCGAGGAAAGAGTCTGATGTGATGGGGATACATGGATGAGGAAATTGATGTTAAAATGATGCCAGGACAATAGGGAGGATTGCTGTGATGCTGTGAGCGGAGATCAGGATGCTGATGATAATTGCGGTGGATGAAGATGGGAAGAAGGAAGTGGATGAAAGTCTGATTTATGCAGGCTCTGCGAATATTCCGCAAGCTAACCTCACTTATCTCAGTGTAATTATGATGTCGGCTGAATTGTCAATAACGACAGGGATGCTAACGGATTATGATAATAAAGGCAACGATTACACTTGGTTTCAAAGATCTGTAATAGTTTTGGGAGAGATATAAAAGAAAAGATATGACAACCACGATGAGTCACCTTCTCTGTACTGTAAACCCTCCATGGTTTTTACCCAAGGCCCCCCATAATCACCCCACCTCCTCACGCGCTCTCTCTTGAGGAGGTTTATGAGGAGGGGAATCAGTGCACTTCATTAAGATTTGAATTCTCTCCCCTCCGTTACCTCACAATGGAAGATAAAGGGAGAATGGAAAAGTGAGAAAATTATTAGCTTTTCCTGGTAGTTGGTTCTTCTCTTCTAATGGAAATAGAAGGACGGGAGATTCTGTGGTGATGAGATTGGCTGATTCTTTGAAGCCTCACCTTTTAACTCGCACATCCCCAGAGAGGTGTTATGTCACAAATGAGAGGGAGATTGCTTATTTCTCCTGTTGTCTACAGACTTCATATCATATTTGAGCTGAATGCATGTGCGGCGTGACTGCGCTTCAATGCTGCGTCTGTGTGTCCATCTTTGTGTTTCATGTGGGTGTTCAGGTGTAGCTTAGGAGTGTACAAGTGCGTTGGCTTCGACGCAAAAAGATTCTTACACAAGTTTCAAGATCCTAATCAAAGGCTGGTGAATTTTCCTCGCCTCTTGTGTAGTTCTGAGGAAAATGCAGGGTCCCCCTTTCTTGCTCCCCCCTTTACCCACTTACTCATGTGATTACTGAAAGGGCAGCAGGTGCGCTCTGTTCCTCACCGAGCTCTGTGTAATCTGCTTCACTCATGCTTCACTACAAAGGAGGAACAGTGTCTTGCAAGGTTTCCCAGTACCTAAATGCATTTTATTGGGATTTTATCTAATAAACTAACTCAAAATAGTATATGTTTGTGAAGTGCAAAATAAAAATTTGACATAGATTGAGAAATACTATGCTAGGGATGTCAAATGTGACGCGGGAACAGTAGGTCTTTGAACCTTTCATGGCTAAAAGGTTTGTTTGTTGAATTAGCTGGTGAAAAACATTCAGGTGAAACACCCGTCGGACATTACCAACTAATTAATAAATTAATCCGACCGTTTCATCATGCCCCCACCAAACAACGCACCAGGAGGAGAAATGTTGGAGAAGTAAGGAGGATACATTTTACGCTACTGGTGGTCACAGAAAGTTTGCTGCTATGCGGGGATGTTCATCCTTGCCCTGTACCATCCACCTGCAAAACACCTAGGTGTCCATTCCCACAAGCAAAAAGATGATACAACGTTCGGTGGAGATGACATTTTATTCACCTCAATGCAAGGAGTTTACTTCCGAAAATTGAAGAGTTAAGGGAGTTTATCGCAAGGACAAAAGCTACAGTGCGTTGCTGTGACTGAGACGGGGCTCGACAGTTCCATTGAGGACGACGAGGTTAAACTGCATTGTTTCAACTGCTACCGACGAGACCGCAATAGGAATGGAGGAGGGGTATGTCTTCTTATTCGGACTGATTTATCATTCACCACCTGCCAGGACCTAGAGATAGACTGCCTGGGCTGAAATTAATTTGCCCAAAACAAAACCGATTTTGGTGGGGTTGTGTTACAGACCCCCAAAACAAAATGACTTTTATGATCTTTTAGAATCCTTATGTGTTGAGAGCAATGTGTTACTGGAGAAATAATGCATCATTTTAGGAGATTTTAACACAAATCTGTTGCTGGCAACTGGAAACTGACTTCTTAAAAAGTTTCTACATTTTTGCAAGGTGTTTGGATTACAGCAACTAATAACTGAGCCAACTAGATTAGATATCTACACTAAATCTATTTTGAATCTGATTATGGTTTCTGACAGTACAAAAAATATGCTGCTCTGGGACATTGGAAATTGGTCTCAGTGACCATAAAGCAATTTTTTTAACTCATAAGACATCTAAGGGTAAAATATGTTCAGGATCTCACCATTCCATAAAGATGAGATGTACAAGATATTATTCTAAGGAGGCTTTTGAGCTCAAACTTGCTGATCAGGAGTGGAGTAAAGTTTTCGAGTGTAAGGAACCTGATCAGGCATGGACCTTGTTTAAGGAGAGATTTTTAGCAGCTCTGGAAATGGTTGCACCAATGAGAGAAATAAGACTTAAACAAAAAAGAGCAAAATGGATGACAACTGAAATAATTGATTTGATAAGACAGAGATATCCCTATGACAGGAAATTCTCCAAGACTAAGTTGCAATAGGATTTTGATAAATATGTACATAACCGCAACCTAGCAAGATATCATATACAGAAAGCGAAAGCTGATTACTATGCTGAAGCAGTTTCAGAAAACATCCATCAACCAAAGAAGCTGTGGAAAATCCTGAAAGACATTGGTGCTTGAGAATCAAATAGTAACAGCTGTAACACTAGAATTGATATTGACAATGAAATTTGCTTTGATAAAAATGTTATATAGAATTATTTGAATTATTGTTTAACTACAGTTGCTGCCAGCCTGGCTTCACATCTACCAAGAGGATCTGGAAATTATGGGGCATCATTTCTGAGGTCAATCTACAAAGATGTATCACCTGATTCATTTAATCTTTGCTCAGTATCAAAAGAAAGGCTAGGGGAGATATTGGCATCATTATCCACCAACAAGGCCACTGGCATAGATCAAATTCCAGCCAGATTTATTAAGGACAGTGATAATGTTACAGGGGACGACATTCCACATATAATTAATCTGTCAACACAACTTGTTAAAGTTCCAATTGAAATTAAATAGGCCAGGGTACTCCCTCTATTCAAGAAAAATAGTAGGACAGATGTGAAAAACTATAGACAGGGGTGACAATTCTACCAACTATGTCCAAAATTTTAGAAAGAGTGGTCTTTGATCAGATGGAGAGGTACTTAACTCAGAACAACTTTAAATATGACCTCCTAACTGGTTTTAGATCAGCATATTCCACTGACACATGCCTCACTCACCTATGTGATTACATTAGACAAGAAAGAGAAAAAGGAAATTATACTGGCATTGTTTTATTAGATTTGCAGAAAGCGTTTGACACTGTCGATCATTAAATTCTTTTACTTAAGTTGCAATGCATGGGTTTTGGCCAGGCATCATTACAGTGGTTCAAATCATACCTATCAAATAGAAATCAAATATGTTGATTATGTTGGAGTGTTGTCAGAACCTTTGCAAATATCTTGTGGGGTACCCCAAGGTTCAATTTTAGCTCCTTTGTTGTTTCTTATTTATGTAAATGATATTCCTGCAGTTGTAAAATGTAAAGTAATTCTCTATGCTGATGACTCCTCACTACTCGTACCTGGTAGAAACATCTTTCAGATTCAAGACAGCCTTACTGATGAGTTGAGTAATGTAAGACAGTGGCTGCTGGACAATAGACTGTCATTACATATGGGGAAATCTGAATGCATTTTATTTGGTACCAAACACAAGATAAAAAAGGCACCTGAATTAAAAGTGATATGCAATGGCAAGGAAATTCAAACAAAGACAATAGTTACATACTTAGGTTTAATTCTGGACCAGACGTTGACCGGTTATTTAGTTGCGGAAAAGCTATTAAATAAAAGTCCTTCCAAATTGAAACTTTTGTATCGTAGCGCAAGGCAATAACGTTTAAGGTAAAAAAAACTTCTGGTGTCAGCGCTTGTGCAGTGCCATTTTGATTATGCCTGTTCAGCATGGTATAGTGGCCTGACAGTGACAATCAAAAATAAAATGCAGGTTATGCAGAACAACATGATCTGTTTTATATTAGGTAAACCTTCTAGATATCATGTCACTCTTAATGATTTTAAGAAAGTGGATTTTCTGCCTGTAAGGCTAAGGGTTGAACAGTTAAAACCTAATCACATGTTCAACATTATCAATGGGATAACCCCTAATTATTTGGGCTCCCAAATTGTAATGGTGCATTCTCAACATGCCCATGAAACAAGAGCAAGTGTCCGCTCCTGTAAGGTACCATCTGCAAAGAGCGTGGCACGTAGCTCTTTCTTTTATATTGGGATCATGCTATGGAATAGCCTTCCATTAAATATTAAGATGGCAGAAACAAAAATGTTTTTTAAACAGAGTGTTAGAGTTTTGTTGTGGAATAAAGTAGAGAACTATGAATGTGACATAGGAATGTGATGGTATACTTGTATGTGATATTTGTTGCATGTGTTTGTATGTTTGATACTTTCCATCAGGGACCATGTTGGAAAAAAATGTTTTACCCTTTTACATGTCATCCCTTGGATAAATTGTTTTTCCTATATCCATAAATTCCCCCAAACCAAACCAAAACCAAACCAAAACCTGAAAATAGAAATAAAATGCAAATTCTTAACCTTATTAAGAAAAGTAATTTTATCAGATACTTTCTTTTTTTTTACATTTTTTCCCTTCACTTCACAAATAGGTGTTAACGTTCCATATTGGTCTATCATTTCAATCCATAAAATAATCATTTGATGCTTGCAGTTGCAACATAAAAGCAATACAAAAAGTTTTGTTTTTGCAAGGCCTTATGTGATTCTTTGAGCACTAACCGTGGGTTTATGCATGTTATGAAGATCTTTCAAAGCTGGAGATGAAGAAACAGAAACAAATTGGTTCAGCTTTTGGACAGTTGAAAATTATGTTTGGCTAACAAGGAATATGGCTTGGAGGAGCTTCAATGTTTTCGGAGACAAGGATGTGCTATGAAATAGAAAGAAAACACCGCTGGTCCAAATGGGTAAAGATGTTTATTTTTATTTTTTTTCCCCTTTAGTAATTTATCCTAATGAGATTAGCGTCTGAAGTTATTGATGTGTGGTTTATCAAGTAAAAGGGAAAAATAAAAAGATGAATAATAAAAATGGAAGAACGGGTTGAGATGGACACAAAAAAAAGACATGTAAAACTGAGATGGAGAGAGGGAGTGATAGAAATGGAGAAAGGGAGAGAAAATTGACAGGAGGTGTATATAGCTGTCTCAGGGCACAGTGAGGAGTATAGGCTGTGGCATCAGCTAGTGGTGCTGCATACTCTCTGTTTGATCAAACAAACTTCAAACAACCTCACTGAATTCCTCATGCAGAGGCTTTGGAGAAGATCGAGCTGCATATTGGCCAGCCTCTCTGCGCATCTGCATGCATGGCTGCAGTTTTGCAGGGTAAAGTGTTTTTGATATTTTGCTGATCTAATGTGGGTCAACTCCTCACCACACCAGCACAGTGGCTACAGTTGTTAAATAAATTTTTTTGACTTACTTGTTTTTTCCACCATCCATGTTGATGTGGTTGAGCTTGTGCGCTCTATGATCTTCGTTATCACTTTTCAGATGTGCCCTTTTTGTATCTATATTAGGTCGTTATTTACTCTCTACTTGTACTTTTCCTTCATAGTGGAGCTTCGCATTTCTGCCTCTTATAGAGCAGTGGCTCCGGAGAGCTCATTAAAACTATTAGCAGAAAGAGATGATTTCCCCCATTGTCTGCAATCAAAGCTATTTTACACATAACTGGTAATCACTGACTGAACCTAAGCCTAAAACAGTTGCAGAGTAAATGTTAGGCTTCAGCCTTGTCTCAAATCCTTTTTATAGCTCTTAGAGTTTTTTTTTTTTTGTTTTTTTTAATAATCCAGTATCTAGATTTAATCAGATCCCCTACTATTCAAGAAAACCATCCCCTTAGCATCATACTGCCAACACATTTGGCTTGCTGTGTAGTGTTTTAAATGGTTACTATAATGTTCGAGTTTGGTCTCATCCACATTTACTATGAAGTACGTTTGAAGGTATGTTTCCTCTATCCAGAAACCAGAATGATTTCCTGTGACACTGCAAATAGATTAAGTTCCCTTTTCAGTGGGTTTGAATCATAGTAGGCAATATTTTCACGAACCGGGGACTTTTGAGATTTCATAGTCAAGATTTAATAGCACTTCCCACATTTCCCACACTATTTGCTTGTGGGACGAAAAAGGGACTGGATAATTGCAAATTTGATGAAATATTTCATTACCTAGTGCCCTTTTTTAGCCGCCAGCATCCATTGCAGGGTCTGTGAAGCTGCGGGTCCTGGCTAGTCAATTGCATACTTGGAGCAGCGTGCTTTAAAACTGATTAGCAGAAAGCAGGAGTGGGAAGGGCTCATAGTAGCTGAGGACAGTTGCTGCGCAGCAATTATTGCTTTCAAATTTTAAAAGTTTCCAAAAAATAATTTGGCTGGGTTTATTGCTAAGAATAGTGATAATTGGTAACCCTCAGAGCGCTATATTAGATCTCAGCGTCACATAAAACAGTTAAATGTAAATTCCTTGTCATTTTCAGCTGTTGTGTTTCCATTAGCGGCACAGATTGTTAAGAAACAGGGGTCCAAATGACAATATTCTTCAAATATGTTAGAGTAATGTTTACCGGCATGAAAAATGATTGAATAGGGAATACATAAAATTGTTAATCGGTGTCCCAAACAATTATGAAGGACAAATCATTATTTAATCGAATTGCAACCCAGAGAAAGTGTAAAACAAAAAACTGTAAAAGATTATTTTTAATTCCCAACCAACAGTCCAAATGTGTCAGTATTTTGAATTGGTTGAATCTATTCTGCATTTAGTCATAGTTGTATAAATTAGTCTGGGCCTTGTAGCTTTTTTTATCTTTGAGTGTGAAAGATTGTCCATAAGCAGTGTTATGCTAATAGGCCAAGACCGGTTAAATCCTCCAGGTAAAATAACTTATATGTTCTGAGGAAACAAATAATAACAACTAGAAGCAAGGTTGATTATTAACAGGTTGTTAACAGAAAAATAAAGAAAATGAGATACTGCTGTTGAGTATGCGGTTCATGATACTCTGGGATACATTTGACTGGTCTTATCTATTAAATATTTATTAATTTTACCAACTGTTTTGACTAAATGGATTATATTACAGCTTTTGTGTGTAACTTGGGACGATTTCAGTCTGCGGGTTTTGTGGCGATACAACATACTGGTGATTCTAATGTGTATTAGCTCTGCTTAAATCAGTGTTTAATTCCTATAAAAAGCCCAGTGTTTTATTCTAAAATGAAATCATCTCTTTCACTTTCAGCTGGTGTGTGATACCTCAGTCAAAGCTAGAGCGGGTACCGCTCAGTGTCCACTGCTGTAGAGGAGCTGGTCCACATAGGGCGAGTATGAGACCAGCTAGGTTACCTATTAGGAACATACTGTGATGGTCCCACTTTGGACCATTTTGCTAAAGACTCTTCTTCTCACATGAAAGTTTAATTTGGAAGCATTATCAAACATTAGATTCATAAATTATTCATCGCTGACGTGGCAACTCTGTTGGGAACGGTAAGCAATGTTTAGGTTTAATGCATGCATAAAACTGCATGTGTGCAGCGGAGCATGAGTCTGTGCGAGATCAAATGATAGGCGAAACGTGCTTCTCCGTTTGTGATCAAGGGCATGTGCTATGTGTCCTGCTGAGAGATAGAAAAACTGAGCATGCTTATGAGACTGACAATGATTACTCAGCCCGGGGTGATGGTTTGTAAGTAATAATTTTATTTTTGAAGATCATTTAAAATTCTCTCTGATGTTCTGATGGACTCTAACCTCAAATTGAAACAGTTTCGGAGGCCAAAGAAAAACGCTGAGCTATTTTTTTCCTTTCTGTATCATCTGACCAACAGTTTGTCAGGGATTTAGCGTTTAGTGGGAACTGTAGGTTACTCTACAAAGGTATGAGGAGATCAGCGTTGAAGCTGCATAATCGCCAGTCAGTTTTCCATCAGTGGGTGGAAAGTGTAACAGTGTTAAAATATGTGAAAATGTATTCAAGTACACGCAAAGTTCCAGACGAACTGGAGTGAATGCATCTGTGAATTTTGGCCCTGTGCAATAAGCTGAGGCATCGAGTGCTTTTCAAAAAAGTACTTCTAGAACAATCTTATATTTTGTCACATTACAATGATGAACATGTTACAGGGAGCCCAAGTGCTTTTTTTATGTGATATATGAACACAAAACTGATATCTGATCAAACTTAATTTAACAAACCAAATAAACATGTAAATACACAACACTGAAGTCTATTATGAGGGAATGCTTCAAGTGAATGACTTGATGCAATCTGCTTGGTTTCCTTAGAGTAGTTAAACTGATTTAACATGTATAAATTTATGTATGACTGGAATGAAGAATACATTGTAAAGGGCTTTGAGGACATGTGTTTTAAATTGGCCCTATATCAATCAAGTGAATTGAACAGAATAGGAGGAACTTTATAGGTTGTTATTCTCACGCCTTCATTATCATTCAACATGTACAATAGTTAGATATTTATCAAGACTCAAGAATCAGTTTATTTATATAGCGCCAATTCACAACAGATGTCGTCTCAAGGCACTTTACAAGAAAATCAATTAAAATCAAAGATACATCATAAACAAATCAGTTTGAAAAAGTTTCCAATCTAAGGAACCCCAGCAGATTGCATCGAGTCATTGACTTGCAGCATTCACTCCTCTGGAATCAGCAGACCGAAACAATGGTCTTGTGTTGTTGTTAACTTTACAACAATACCTCATACTGAGCATGCATGTAGCGACAGTGGAGAGGAAACACTCTTTAAGAGGAAGAAACCTCCAGCAAAACCTGGCTCAGTACAAGCAACCATCTGCCACGACCGACATTTATAACCAAAAAATGTATGGATCTTTCACATACACACTTAAAGGCTTTAAAGTCTTGTGGTGTGATGTGACTTAGTTATTATCAAAGGCTTTCCACTGATCTGCAATTGCATGTATCAAGTTCCAATGTCCTCCAACTTCTGGATGCATTCCTGCAACAAAACATGTGATTCAAAGGGCCTGTTGAGGAGTTTATTCAGTCTTTTAATTCATGTATGCAAACAAGAATGCAAACAGAAATGTGGAATGACAATGGCACTCCCATGAGATGCAGAGCCCTGCTTTAATTGTGTTTATAAGGCTCCATGTACCAGCTCACTAAGAATATTAACTGTTGTAAGATAAAATAATTATCATGTCAAGCTAATATTATTGTCATCATTGGATAGGGTTCATTAAAACTGGCTGGTGCAGTTAGTTTAACATTAGAAACACCGTCCTGTGATAGATGTGCCTTACTTCTAATTATACAAAATGAAACCACTTTGAATAATTTACCTGTCAGCATCGATCTGACAAAGGTGAGCGACAATCAAATGTATACATTAAGCTGTCAGTATGTAGCAAAAAGTTAGTGGTATTTTGTATAGTTTCCATGACAACTAAACACTCTGAATGGAGCCCTTTAAAGAATATCCCTCTCAAACATTTATGTGTATAGAAAGGAGATTGAAGCAAAATAACAAAATAAAACATTCTTTAAACTAGGCTTTGATTTTCTTCATCCTTCCCCTGCTGCCGTTTTGATTGTTGCTTGGCTGTCTCTTATGCTTCAATGTGGGTGATGTGAGACACTCTGATTTCATGACCCAGTTACTGGCGGTAAGAAGCTTCATTGGTGATCGGGAACCAATCATGTCGGCACAAATAAAAACCAGTGTGAAAACCCATCAGAATTTACTCGCTTGATTGCTTAGATTCTGTTTGAAAATAAGTTCACATTAAAACTGTAAATACAAAAGTTAAAGAAATTAGCACATGACTTTTTTTTAAGGTTTGTGTCAGCAAACTATATGCATTCCTGTTCCCAGGGAAAAAAAGCAGGTGAATATCTTTAAGGTGACAGGATAGTAAATCGAGAGACACTACCGTTCCCCCTACCCTTGTAAAAAGGAAACAATTAGACTCCTGAGTGTAACTTACCAGTCTTTAATTTAAAAGCCTTCTTTGTTGTCTTCCTCTAAAAGCCTCTGGGGAGCTACTTAACAGAAAGAAAGCAGTCAGTAATAAGGGAAGCAAGATCACTCTTAACAGAGTGCCTCTCTTTTTCTTAAAACCAGCCTCCTGTTTGCTGATAGCCTTGTTGTCGAGCTGCGTCTCTCAGCTTGTGACACCAACTGCCACCGTCTGCATCCAAATGATCGGCCCACTGGGGAGATGGAAATCTCACATGATGAGCAGAAATATGCCGTTCAGAGAAATTGCCACGGACGACCGCCGGCGAAATTCTTAGGTGTTGCTGGTCAGAAAATCCGTGCAGGACGAGACTCAGTGGTGAATTTAAACTGGTCTCAGAAAACGGGGGTGCTGACAGAGAAGAACACGTGTTTGGAAACTTACTTCATATTGACACGTTTTATTATGGGATGGTTTTTATGCTTTTACCCTGAAAATGGTGGCATTACATTCACAATTATTAAATCTTATAACTCACTTCAGATATTTTTTTTGTCCTCTGAGGGATTTTTTTTATTACAATTGTTTTTTTTTGTGTGGGTGTGATAAAGAGCTCTCTCAGCTTTTCTAAACACCTTCATTACAGTAACACATCTCTTGTTATCTGTGACAACGTGGGAGAAATTATGTTTTAATTGTGCACATTAAATTTCCTGTGTACTGACTCTGACACAGGTTTGTAGTGACAGTCCTATGGTTTGATAATCCCGTACAAAAATATTAAATAGACAGTTGCAATTTATTCCTCTTGGTGCAAAAATAATTTCACCACTAACTACATTATCTATATACTATATATATAGTATATAACCATAATTAATAGACTACAAAAACTACTTACACAAACTATAATTTTGCCGCTATTTTTCTATCTAAAGTTTTAAATGCTTAAGTAGCTGGTCAGTTAGTCAGGATATCAATTTTAGTACCTAGTCTGCAGTCAGCTGCTTTACACGTGAACTTGATGCCCATCTCAATAGCTCGCATAATCTACTGCCTCCCTTTTTTCCTGCCTTGTTTGTTTCTGTCTGTCTGGTTTTTTCCGACTTCCCATTTTGTTTTTTATAGTCTATCCCTGTCATTTTAATAGTCTCAAGCATACATGCTCTGTTATTCATTATTTAGGGATGTTAACTGTGAAACAGAAAGGACAGCCCATTAACCGCATTTTTCTGTAGATGAAGTAGATACGGCAAGGATATACTTATACTTTTTTTCCCTTTGCTGCAACGTAAAATCCTTAAAAACCCTAATAACCAAGGAGTATAAGAATCATTATTAAAAAGAGTGATGTAATTTAGTTTTATTGCATGTGTTTTGATTTGCCTTGTATTTTTTGTCTAACTGAGAAAAGGGTAGGGTATGGTAGACTTCTTTTAACCAGCTGACTAGCAGGGTGTTGCAAAAGTTGGACGAAAAGCAGGAAAATCATACCTCATGAACCTTCCATCAACTTTGAACACCTATATAGCCCCACAGAGTTGTTAGGGAGGCTTAACTAGTAAAATTCCCGAGTGGACAAGATATGCCCTGGAAAGCGTTTGACCTTGTATGCAGGCTTTTTGGCACAGTGAGCGGAAGACTGAAGGGAGCAAAAGCCTAAACTAGATTCATATCCAGGGTCTTCTTGCTGCAAAAGTTTAGTCCTGTGCCATGTAAAGGACTTAAACGATACAATGGAACATTCTGGCAGCCTTGAATGAAAGTATTTTTGAGAAAAACCCATCAGCACAAAGGCTGCTACTTTTAATCTTAAAACGGGCATAAATGAGGCTAAGATTTCCTGTAGGTGAGGGATGCATATATATCTTTGCTGTGCAGCTGTGTTGCATTAGTTTATCACAAACATCTGGTCTTAGAAAGTCTTCGATTTCACCTTGTAAAATATAGAATAAGACCAGACACTGATGTGATCGCCTGAATAATATCTGACATTTTTTTTTTATCATCTTTGATTCACATCGTATGAGTCTTGTTCTTTTCTCTTTCTCAGCTCCCATTATTCTTCTTCAGCTCTTATCTCTTTAAATCTGCGTCTATCCAGTTAGAGATAACAGCATTAAAAAACTAACACGGAAAGATAAAAAACCCAAAAAAGGTTCAAACCCCGAGGGTCACAGTCTTTTAACAAAGAAAAAAATACGTTAAAAGACATGCCGACACTGCAAATCGAAAGCCCAAATGAAAAATGACTTGGGAAGGCACATTTAACAAGAAATTAATCTTCCTCTATGAGCTCAATTGCCAATTACAGGTATGAAACATTAATTTCTACACGCATTGAGCTATTGGAAATATTATAACTTGTACTCTTTGCTTTATGCTGTGAATTTTAAGGCTGTGATGAGTTATTTATATGCAAAGATAAAACAACAAAATCAAAATCAACAATCAAAGTCAGCTACGATTAAAACCAAACTAGAGGCTGATAAAGGGCCCTCTCATCTGTAAGCAAGTAAACATGAACAGAAATAAAGCATAATATCAACTCATGAAGTAAAGAAAAATACAATACTATGAACAGTTGTCCCCGGAACACAAAATACAAACAGCTTTCAGTACGGAAACATGTGAATTTATTTTTACTCCCGTGGGAGTCATGCATCAATCTGAGTCTGGAGGGACATGAGGAGTTTCTCCTGACAGCAGTGACAGGTAAGGAAGTCCTTCTTGAATCCTCACCACATTCAATTTGGTTTGCATTCCTGGCAGAAGCTGAGGTTTGCTTCCATCTTCGCCCAGAGCACTTTAGCTGCAAAGTACTCCCTATTTTATTTAATTTTTCCAACAGCAAGACAAATCTGAGACGAGGACGGCGCTTTTGGGAAGTACAGAAATAAGAAATTCTGCTCAAATCAGTCGGGAAAGAGAGGGAGTGAGAAGGAGAGAGAGAAAGAGAGAGTGAGAGTGTGTGTGTGTGAGAGAGAGAGAGAGAGAGAGAGAGAGAGAGAGAGAGTGTGTGTGTGTGTGTGTGTGTGTGTGTGTGTGTGTGTGTGTGTGTGTGTGTGTGTGTGTGTGTGTGTGTGTGTGTGTGTGTGTGTGTGTGTGTGTGTGTGTGTGTGTGTGTGTGTGTGTGTGCGCACAGCTTTCTCTCCCCTCACCCTCCCCCTACATACCCATCAGAGGGAAGAACTCTTTGAACTGTGAACCAATGAGCATCACAGCAGCTGAAAGATGTTGCTAGGAGCTGTTCGCACATCCAGCTGTTGACCTGTGTATCACACACACGTACACAAAACACGCTCGCCCTCACCAGACGTGGAGCGCGTTGTCTTCGTGGCCTCCATCGGTTCTTTGTGGATTTCTTCTTTTACTTGCTTGTCCTTTTTTCCCCCTCCTCTGAATTTAAACGATACATGTTAACAGATACACATTTTCTCCTACTTTCATAATTGTCATTAATTTGTTTTTTATTTAATGTTTTTTGCTGCCCTTTTCTATCTTTCATTTTATTTATTTTTTGTATCTAATGCATAGAGACAGGACGGATGTATAATTCATACTCCCTCTGCCAGCCCTGCTCCTCTTGCTGTATGTGTGTGTGTGTGTGTGTGTGTGTGTGTGTGTGTGTGTGTGTGTGTGTGTGTGTGTGTTGCCACTATTACTTGATTGAAGAAAATCAAGAGACGAACCAGTAGAAGCCCAGCAAAATGACCAGGTCATATAAGTACATGTGGTTGATTGTGGATGAGTAGATCTGCACTAATCATTAACATGAATCATGTATGTACGTGAGAAGGCACGCCTGCTGACAAGTTTTCCTGCAAAGCGCATGGTTAAAACGGGGAATCATAGGCAAAAATGTCTTGACGAATGTTTTCCTTTAACGGGCTTATTGGTCTTGGGATTTACATTTAGCCACCGCACGGCGAGGGCCCTCTTCGCTGCTTACGAAACTGTAAAAAGCAGGCCAGCATCTGCTCTGTGATGCCAGACGTGCTTCTCTGAGCTTGAGTTTGTCTGAAATAGAATTTGGGAGGACAAGACCCACCTCTCTTCTCCACTCAAGCATACACTTACTCAATCCCTCAGGGGAGGAGAAGAGGAGAGAGAACGAGGTACAAGAGTAGGACGAGGGAAAGAGGAGTGACGATAGCCCGGGCATAAAGTGCAAAGGAGGAAGGGATAAAAAAAAACACTTAAGAACAAAAAAAAAGAAATGTGGGGTAAAAAATAAAATACAAATCTGGTAAATAGAGTGCTTAGGTATGAAATCAGGAAACTTAACAGACTTAGAAAACTACTGGCAACTTGCAACAAGAGGGGCTGCAGCATTAAGCTAATCAGTGATACATGAAAGATATTACAGCAGGATCTTAAAAAAGTCCAAGCAACTGTACAAAATATAGCTGGCGGGGATTAAATGAGTCTGGATAACCCACTGCGCCCCAGGTCTATGAAAGCATGAAACCATTGAAGGAGACTGATGTAGCACAAACACAAAAGGAACAATGTCCTAAAAGAACGAAAGGCCAAAAAGTGTGAAAAATGTTCATCTTCCACCTTGGCAACAATATTCATTTAGCCAGAGCTACAATGTGATGCTGTAGATAAAACACATTTATAAGAAAGGTCAAAGTATGACATTCATGTTGAACTTAAGGTAAGGATCTTCAGGAATACTTTTCCCATTTAGTGTAAATGTTATGTCCTTTATCTGTCCACTTTAGCTAATTATTCCTTGGTTGACAGTTCAAAACAAGGAAAGAGGTGCTAATTAAACATTCAATAGATTACCCCATCCCAGTAACTAGATGTTGCTAAAGTGTAATATAAAATAGCCCTACAAGGCATAATAGATGTCAGAGTTTGTCAATAGGTCCTAAAACTCCTCATCACCTTATGTAGGGAGAATACTTTTTGTTGTTTTAGTGTTTACTGCAAAACTCCACTCTGTTGATCACAAAGATCTCTCCTGCATCTCTGTTTTTCTGAAAACTAAAGATGTGAAAACAAAGAATTTTGGAAACTGAGCTCTTGTCAACATCTGTAGCCTGTTCATTTTGCAGGTTACATCCGGAGGTGGCTGCTCCGGAAATAAGGAGAAATAGAGTCAGCCAGTAGTTGCCAAGGACATCAGGAATGACTTAAGCAAACCACCTCTTAGATGTAATTTCCCTCAGTGCTACATTAGCGAATTTGATTCTGTTTTCTTTTGATTTTGCACTTTAGGTCTTAATTGAACCATTAATAGAGAAGTTGCTGTCCAACAGGGACGAGATGCTTTTCAAATAAAATTGGTGGAACTTAAAGGAAGGTGAAACGTAATATCTTTTCGCTTTTTTCAGGGAGTTTTGGGCACGAGCTGGATGTGCAACAAGCATTTTGCCAATTCTTTAAATTTGTAGCTGGAGCTGCTATGTAAAAAGCTGGCATAATCATCGCATTGTCAAAATGTTTGCCTTTTTGTAATTGTAATACAACTGCCTGATTGCAATTTTTGGGAGAGTGTCTTGAATTCACCCTCCTCATGAAAAAAAAGATATTTGGCCCATCAGATAGACATTAACTAACTGCATTTGATGCCAACACGGCATGTAATTTAGTAGCTAAGGTGCTGAAGTCTGCAGGAAACTAAAGACATTGTTGTGATTAGGAAAATATAAAAGACTAAGGAAAATCTTGGTTAGCCGTAATCAATATAAGATTGAGGATGGGGTTTGCCTTCCAGCAGGATGATGATTGAGTGTTACAGAAGACCTACAATCTCAACATATTAAACATCGTATACTGATACATTTTTTAAATCTCAAGAGTACTTTTTACCTAAACAAAAACAGCCCCATGACACGTGTCAGGATGCAGCTGGATAAAAATGGGAACAAATGATTCATTGTCTCTATAAACTGTTATTACAATTCTTTGGTACTCTATGACCTACATATTATAAATGTTGTGCCTCAGCATGAACCAGGGTGCTGAAAGGCTTAAAGAGGAAAGAGAACATGAAAATTAGAAAAATAAAATGGTTGTGAATAAAGGAGTTTTGGTTTAAGAAAATACATGTAGTGTTTTTTGACATCAGCCTTATCTCTGTGATCTCCAGAAGGTGGACCTCAGTGTCAACACCACATCGTCTAAGCTCCAGCAATTTCAATGGTAGCATTAGTCTTTAATAAGCCCCATGGGAGACCTATAATTTTTCTGGCTCTTTTTGACTTTGGTTGTTCTCATACTTCAAATTCCATGGATTATTTCCCATCCGTAAACTTCATCCACATGAAACATCCTTTATAATTTCATTGGATTTTTTCCACTGTGATTTCCCACCCTAGGGTACCGTCTGACATGTTTTAATCAAAACACTGCAGCCCCACCAACGCTTCATTAATCACAGGAGGTTTTAGGGTGTGGAGGCACCCACCTTACTTTATTATCAACTCTCTTTTGTATGTGTTGTTTTAAAACTGAGCACACATTTGAGCAGCCCTTTAAATGTCATATGTAGAATTGCCTTCAAGCATCGTATTACTAAGGGAGAGTAGAATGTCCAAAATAATCAATGGAAAATGACTGGACTATTTTTTTCCCCTATGTTTTCTTCGTACTGTATGTTTGGCCACCGCCAGATCGTACCAATCTTTCTTTTTTCGACATAATCTTGTCATAAATCATGGATTTGTTAATGAAATGCCACACCAGAGAGGAACAAGAATGTACAAGCTTTATTTATCACAGAAACTTAATGGGGTGGAACGAGCTACTAAACTTGAATTGTTTCTGTTTTGTCTTGCCTTATCTATAAGACTGGGTACAATTTGGATTATCAGTGCCTTATTTAAAATTTGGGTTTGTCTTCAAACGCACTATTCAACAAGAGGAATCGTGGGAAATGGAGGTTCACAAGCACCAGTTTAAATAATTAAACTTACTTTTTAGTTGCTTATTCAACAGGTTTTCTTTTTCTTATTTCCATATTTAAACGATGAGAAGTTGCCAACCTGCTTCCAACTAAGTATAGGAAGACTTTTTTTTGTTATGTGTTGTTCATTTTATTTCATTCAGCCACCCAAATTTTAAGTATTCCCTGATTTTAATTAGTTGTGGACATGACACCCGAAGAGGATTGGGACACAAATTGGATAAATTAGATTTTACTTGATTACATCTAACATAAATTGGCAGGTGTGTAGCAGAAATGGGATGATTGTGTAATGAAAAAGCTTTCATTTCAATTAGGTTAAATAAACCTTCATCTTAAATGTTCATGTGACTGATGCTATCTTCAAAAACAAAAAATGATCTCAAAGGACTCCCTAGAGAGATACATAGTTATTTATAAGGTTTTCCCAGTTTTATAGCAATTCAAACGGGATTTCATTTGCACCATCAGAAATAAAGTTAGTTTAAGCATGACACAAGATAAAGCTAAATGCTGAGCTTGATGGATGTTTTACCTCAAAGATGAAACACTTCGGTCCTAATAAGAGGAAACAAAACAAATTGGTTTTTAAGGGGATGTTAAAAGATTTGCAGTTACTTTAAAAACAGGAGAACATCCACTACTGCTAATACTTTATAACGTATTAAGAACTTTACATCCAGTGAAACACAGTTATGTTTATCCATGGTGTTATTTAACAATGAAGACGTCAGATCTAGGTTTTAAATCAGAGTTAACTTGATGTACCTCAAATTTAACGTGAGGCCTTTTTTTGTTAATGCATCCAAAATTAATCCGATAAGACTTTAAAGAAGAGCTCTTCAGTACTTTGCCTTTCTATTCTAAGTGTCCAGGATTAATTTGTAATCCTTAAGCTCTTTAAGCATTACATTTTTAACTGTTCTCCTAGGTATGTTTATAAGGTAGTGTCACAATTTTAAGCTAAAGGGATAATTTTGGATTTCTGAAGCAATGGTTCAATAAAAAGTCACAAGCAGATAACTGTGGCATCTTATTTTGGATCCACTTTACTGGTGATGCTGCTTTAGAATAAATTGTGGATACAATTTCCAGAAGGTGCCTTCAAGTGATCTTAGATAGTTAGCAGTGTATTTAAAGGTTTGCAATTTAGCTAAATGTATTATATTTGTCTTTTTTGATAATCGGTTCAATCAGCTAATACGTTTTTTCCTTTTTCAAAAGTGTGTTGTTGAAAATGCCCCTCAAGTGAAATGGGACTATTCCAGCAATTTTGTTTTCCGTTTGGTACCAGACGAGGAATAAAAATGGCAACCAAGTTTGATGAAACCTCTGAAAAAGCTATTAAGGAAAAGCTCACAGTGGTCAGGTACTATTTTAAGATTTATGACCTAAAAATATGTTTTACATTTAAGAACTTAATAAGGAAAATGGTCCTGTTTTATAAATGGTGCTAATTCATTAGTATTGGATATCCTGGTCTTTTTCTGACTTCAGTCTTTCTATGTACTGCGAGAAATTGTAAATGAAAAATAATCCAATACATAACGTACTGCTGGTGGTTTCAAAGTTCTGAAAAAAATAAGGTTTAATTCAAAGTTGACTCTTTATCATTAGCATTATTTAGACAGAAGCAGATGAATGTTAACATGAGAAATGAAAGTGGGGATCAATGCACGACCAATGACATTTCTGAGTGAAACAAAAAAAAAAACATACAGCGAATCTGGACAGGAACTGTCCAGTACAAAGGTGAAAAGAGGAAAAAAGAAAAATGATTTCAGCTGGTTTAAGGTACTAAAGGTTACATCAACTAAAAACACTGGTATCATGTGTGTTGCAGGTAGATCACTGGTGGTGCACCTTATCCTGTTTAAACAATATTTAGCATGTGTGTAGATTCAAGCTCAATGTTAACATGATGTTGTTTTAAAAGTTCACAAAATTATGTTTGTATATATTTTCATGTACTGGAGTGTTTTGAGACAGAAAAGTATCTGTATAAGTCAAATATGAAGGTGCATTAGAAAAAAACCCCGCAGGAGGATAGCCTCACCAAACAGAGGAAGGAAGAAGCAACAATACAGTCTCTCTCCTCTGATGGGTGAGTGAGTATTGGGACCAGCCAGCTGAGTCCATGTCAAAAGAAATGAAACCTAAACAGCTACAGGACATTTCATGCAGAGTTTAAGCCCCTACTCACACTTCTGCAGACAGCAGGCATGCTAATGGACCTCGGGGAGAGGACTGGAGGGCTGAAAAGAGACCCACAAAGGTGTCTTCATCATAAACAGACATGTGAATTTGCTCTCCTCGCTCCATCTTGGTTGTAGCTAAACTCAGTTTGCCGGTTCAATATTTAATAAAATTTGTGAGGAAGAAAAAAATACACATGAGACATGCTTTGATTAAAAGGAAAAAAAATCTCGTCTAATTTAGAATAACTTGCTGGTGCTTCTGTAGCGCTGTTTAATAGATGTTAGGCAGGGAAAGGAGGAGCAGAGATGGGAGTTACATCAAAGCACAGAATTCAAAGCTTCAGTGTCTTTGCTCCAAATCTTAGGATATTGGTGTTTTTTTTTATCACTTTGAGGGTTTTCTAAAAAGAACCTGTGACCAGGGCTAGATGTATTCAATGAAGCAAATTGAGGGTGCAGTGCAAGTGGTTCATTTGTCTTTTTAATGCAGTAAAGCAAGAAGAAACAGGAATAGGAATAATCATTTGTAAGTTAAGTTAGTGGTTTTTTACACACAATATGCCCACTTCGGTGGACAGGAAGTGAAGCGGTTGTCGGGATGCAAAGAATTTCTGCAAATGTGCCAAAGTGAGAAGCATTTTTGTTAAGATGGATCTAAAATACTTTCTAAATTCTTTGTTGGAAATTAAGTCTGTCTCGGGTAATGCTTGCATCAAAGGACTGGTCTGGGTTAGATTTTTTGACCACATTGGATGCGCAAGCTGTCAGGGGACAATAGTAGGTCCAGTCAGAGTCGCAACAAATAGCAGATAGAAAAATAATGAAGGGTCAGATGACAAGACGAAGCATGCAAAAGGAAATTACGAGTACGGATAATTCTCTGTGACGACAAAGACAAAAAGGTTATGGAATGTTGGATGAGAAATCCCAACATTCCTTCTTTGAGTAGAGAGTGAATAAACCAGGGCCTTGTCTCCCCTTATAGGCTGTGTTGAAAACTGTATATTTCTCAGAAGCGTGTAGTTGTTAAGGTGAGCTAAAACACATATGAAGAAGAAGTCTGACAGATGTAGCATATCAGGTTGTTAAATGTTACCTGATGAGCTGAAATGACACCCTTTGAAGAGTTTCTTTATAAACCTCACTAGCACCATATCTGGGAACTGTTTTTGGTGTTACTGGAGATTTATAAAGCCACCAACGTGAACGGATGCAATGCACCTAATCTTCCCAATGATCAACCAGTTCAGCTCTGGGTGAGAACCCCAGTCCTCCTTCCACGGAAGTCCCTCCAACCGGGGCCCCATCACTTCTACACTACATAAGATTTGCATAGTTTTCTTTCTATGAAATAAATTCGTACAGTAAATGAATCCTTACAGGATTTCTATTGTCTGGATATTCCCAGTATTCTGCCAACCAGGGATGTTTCTCCACACTTTTTGTTTTAAAAGGTCTTTCCAAAAGCTTTTCATCTGTACTATTATGCAAAAAAATTGGAATGCATGGAAACCATCAGTCAATGCAGAACCTATGAGGAATAAACATATAAGAACAAATCTTCCCATCTTCTCCATGTACATGATATCTTGCAACAACAAATCTGTTGATGCATATTCGTATTTTAAATACGAATATGCATCAAAATACAAACAATAAATGAAGGTTCGGAATAATTCACAGCTAAACTGACATTTTAGCTTTCTGTTCTTGAATCAAGACCGATTGCTCCTCGGATTTAAAACAACAAAATGTATGTGTCAATTTTGCAGTTAGTAGAGCAACAACGTTTACTTTTTGTCTCCTGTCATGTCCTCAGCCCCTAAGATAGTCTCTTGAAAGCAAGACGTACATTTTTGGGGGGGGGTTTTGCTTTCTATGTACACATGGAGGATGTAAAAAGGAAGAAAAACATCCACCAAGAGATGTATCAGAGGTGGAAAAGTGTCCCCTGCCAGTTTAGAGTTTCCTTGTCAATGTAACTAAATCGCTAACTATTTAATGGACAGCAAACATAAGGGAGAAGCCAGGAAAAAAATAGATATGAAGAAAAAGGGCTGAAAAATGATACCTTGTTCTGGCTGTACAGATTCTCCCTGGATCGCACCAAGCAAGCGGACAGAGTCATCAACGGAGGGATACATGGAGCAGATTCTTAAAACGTGTCTCCAAGTGAATTTAGGATTCCCTCGCATTCGTGAGCTCTAATATTTATTGGTGCTATCAGATATGGATTAGTGGCAGATCACAGACTTGAATCTTTTTATCTCGTTGAATTACTGTGGCATTATTAAATCATTAATGTCCTTGAAAAAGTTATTTCTCTTCCTTTTGAAAGTTTCTGTTGACTAATTATCTAGTGTAAATCAACATGTCATTCCCAATATGTTGTCATTTCTAATCTGGAGTCACTACAAACATATGTTTTAATTTACTTGAGAGCTAAAGATGATAAATATTATGTAATGGTTTTTGGGTCTTTGAACATTGGTTTTTTATGTGGTTTGGTTGTGATCCCTTAGTTTTTCGAATTAGTTCAATATATCTGGTTTAGTTTTTACTTAATTGTTATGTTTGGTTCTCCATATATATTTATTTGTTCTCTTTAATCTCTGTTGGCCTTTTCCTTTTGTGGTTTCCTTGGTCGCTAGATTGTTTTCTGGTAGTGGTATTAAATAATTTGATAAATAAGGTTACATATATATATACATATATATATATATATATATATATAAATTAAATAATTTCTCTGTTTTATTTATTTAACGTGTATTATTTTGACACACCAGTTTGTTGTACTGCTACGTTACATATTAGATGGAATTCTCACTATTTTTAGGTTACATCTTAAGTCTTTCTCTTGATTTTTTGTTGTGTGCGTGTGATTTTTCCTTTTTTTTAAAAACAAGCCAAGTTGTTCTCAGAGATATTAAAACAATTACTCAGAACCTATTGCTTATTTAGTCTTAGTCAAAACTGAACAGCTCATTGCATTTTACCGTCGTTTGCTTATGGTTAAAACTTCTCCCCTGGGTGTTATACTGCTTGTGTTTTTTTTATTATCCTAAACCGAGCCTACTGTGCAGTATTTTTATTTGCACACTCTTGTTCGATGGATCTGTAAATTGGAAAAAAGTGTTTGCAATAACCCTGCAAGAGCCTGTTATTAGTATTCACAGTTATATGCATGTATTGGAATACTCCATATAGAATGACTCTCCTTTCCTTCAAATTCTCAGAAGATGTTGTTTTTGGAGGATGCATGGCTGTGTCTTATCTGTTTATTCAAGTTTGGAATCAATAAAGCCAACACATTCAATGTATAGCTGAGAGAAGCAGAGCACATCTGTAGGCAGTATGCTTATCTGGTTTAAATATACCAAATCCTGTCGGTTTTTGCCTCTCCATGACACACAAACAAAAGCACATGGGTAGGGGACTCACACAAATGAGTTTCAGAATGATGATGACTGAAGAGCTTATACATTTTAAAATATTAATTACATTACTTTTAAATTAAAGGAAATCTGTTAACTAACTTTTTAGAACGATGATTTACATCAGATTGTTGGTGGCTGGGCTGCAGCTGAGCCCTGTGGACAAAACTCACAACCCTCAAAATGCACAGATGCTAATAAAAACTGTACTATGTGCATGATTAGAGCATCTGCTGGTAGCCAGTTTACATATTTTTTATTTATTTTTTAAAGGAAAGCTCTGCTTGCTAATCTATTCTTGAAGATGGTTGGTGAAATTTAATATACTGAAAGATTTTTCCTTTCGCTATGTTTTGATAAATAATATATTTTCCCAAGTATTTTGAAGGGCAACATATATTTACAAGGTTGAATGCAGATAAAAAAAAAGATGCACCCTAACATTTTTTGTAAAGTATTTTTACTGAGCAACAGACCGTGACATAGCAGCCAGTGGCCCGTTTTACACCTTTTCTTTTCAATAGCGATCTTTTTGTCAGCATGTACAGAAACACATTTTAAGGTTTCTATATATTTTGATCTCTATCTAAGTAAAACTGCAACAGAGTTTTTTTTACCATTAGTGTTGCAATTTAGAGATGCATACATGAAAACACAGAGGTATGTTTTTCAATGCTGCACAAATGTACAAAGATCTGATAATAACTTTCTTAACTTCCTACTACGATATGAAAATGCTCTGAAGATTGAGTGACCTTGACTTGCTGAATACCCGACAGCATTCAGTATTTTATTTTATTTTTCTGATTAATGCTGCTTATCTGGCAACTTATATCTGGCTACCCATATGCATAAAGCATTGAACGTTTATCCCCATATGTTCAGGCAATAAATAAATATGGACGGAAAAACAAATAAATGAGTGACAATAGGGAATCTACTGTGGCTATATTCATTGGAAGTATAAACAGTTTACACTTTGCAGCCTTAGATATCATAATAATGTTTCTTGAGCCACATGAAACCCACTTTAGTTAGGCCCCCATAGGTAGCCAGAAAAAAAGGATATCACATAAACTTTATAGTTCAAATGTTGCTCTATATGAGTGTCCGTTCCAGCAAATTCTTTTAAGCCGCACATCATGGCAAATCTCTTTTCTCTTTCTTCAGGCTAACATAAGACTTGTTTCCACTTCTCACTTAATTTTGATGCTGTGTTGTTGTGAATGCCTCTTTTTGCTTCTTACACTTTGTTGTCGGTTTCTTTTAGACGTTTTGGAGTCATCAAAAATGTTAAACACTCGACTCATCGCCGAATTCTAGTCTTGGACTGTTGAATTTTTTGTTTATGAAGATCGAAACCTTATTTGAAAAAATATTCTAGAATGTATTTGAATGTCTAACATCCTACTTTATCAAAACAAAGAAAAAAAACAGAAATGACAAAATATTTTTTTATTAACAGTGATAATAAAACCATTGGGGGATTTAAGCTTGATAATATATTTTCAATGCACAAAAGCATGGACAAAAATCATTTTGATTATTGCTTTTTTTAATTTATGTTGAACCAGAAATGTATTTCCTGGCTCCTTTTGCAGCCGTCTTTTGGTTTTGCATGTTTTTTGTTTCTGTTACGTATGTTTTGTAATGTATCGTTTTATGCATGTCAAATATTTTAACCATATTTTGCGCAGCTTCATTAGGATTCTCCTGTGAAGGAGTTTTATGGGTACTTTCTCATAAAATAATACCCAATATATATATAAACAAAGTAAAATCAGCAGTGGAGACTGCTTAAAAAAAGCTGCATAAATTACATTTAGAACAGGTTATTACCAGTTATTTTAAACATAAAGAAGGTGTTTTAAGTTGAAGAGCAAATGGATTTAATGTCACATTTCATAATGCTAATGGCGGTGGGCAGCATTATATCAGGGAGCTGCTCAAGCACTTGTTGATGAGAGTTACCTGCCTCTTCAACATAACCTGACACTTTTGTTCCTATGTCTTTCAGTGAACTTTAATTTCAGTGAATAATATACTTTAAAGTTTTTTTGAAAGAACTATAAACTTGTCTCTGGTTAAAGTGATTCACTTACACTGAATGATTTCAGAAAATCTGAAAGTTCCCCATAAACCCTGTATCATCAGAGCTGGAATAAAGGATCTCACACAGAATACCGAATCTGAAAACTTAGTTTGAAACAGTTCATAACAAGACAAGGGGTTTCTTGCTTTATTACAAAAGGTGGGGTTTGCCGAGGGCGCCGTTCAATATAGAACCGCCTCTGCCTGCATTGCTACACTGAGATCCACAGCCATGGCCATCCTCCAGACCTATAAGCTCGAAGACAGCACCCACCCAAAAAACATACAAACTCAGACACTGCTCCCCTCCTCGGTCTCTGAACAGCCCGTCTTGATGCCTCTGGAGGAAACTTGTGTGTGTGTGTGTGTGTGTGTGTTTGTGTGTGTGTGTGTGTGTGTGTGTGTGTGTTTGTGTGCTGTACCTTCGTTTTATGCTTCTGCAGTGTGCTTATCTCTGCATGCTTTAGCATTCATGAGCCTGCTAGGATGTTTTGTGGTCGCATAGAGTTTGGTTGACTAAGGGCTCATTATTTCCTCTATTTATTTGCAATATTAATATATTCATTGTTTATTTTGAAAATTATATTCAAGCAGGGATAGAGTTGGTTGCAATGAAAAAAATGCAATGAAAAACAGAATCTGGGACGGATTTGAATTTTAAAAATACCTTCTGCAGCATAAACATAAAGCTTTTGTTTGCTCCACACTAACTTTCTCCGGTGCATAATCAGCAGCTCATTTGTGTCTCGACTCGCTTTTCTCTTCAATGTCTTATAGAAGAAGTATTTCCATGGCTTTGCCTGTCAAAAAGTACCTCAGTTTCATGAAACGACATTGACCAACCTTTAGATGTATAAAAATGTAAATCTATATGAACGTTCTGCAGCCTGAAAAAAAAAAATTGGTTCAGATGAAAACTGGTCCACACAGAATGAGCTTCTCTTGGAGTTAAATAGATGTAAATCAGTATATGTGCACGAAGCATAGCATGAACACGACTTTCCATTGCAAAGTGAGCGAGTGTGTGAGTGTGTGCTCAACAAATGTGTGTTGGCCTATAAACGCATTATAATCGGAAAACGGCTGGTTCACACAGCATTAGCCGTCTTACTTCACGTCTTAACGTGGGCTGCTTTAGCTACTCTAAACCAACTCAATATGCAATAGCCATTACCAACAAACCCATAATGTGAACTAGGAGATAAATTATCCAGTCAGCGACAGCGTCCAATCAAGGCCTGTTAAGAAGATTTGTGTTTTGCTCCATAGAAGAAGAAATGGGGTTTATGAGGTGTAGCTTTTGATTAAAACTTGTGCTACTACATCATCAATGATGTAGTAGTTTAGCTGCAAATGTGAGTAGACAGTTTATATCCATGTATGAATAAAAGCTATACCTCTTTCTTATGTAGGTGTCTTTAACATTTACACACTTTTCTTTGCGTATTATATTTCATGTTAACTTAAGGTAATTATGCATTTGCAGTTATGGGAAATAAAGGCAATTTAACATTTTAGGGGATATGAAAATATAATCATGGCCCTACACTGAATTATTAAGTAAACAAGAATAAAATAAAGCCAAACGTATTGGAGTAACTCATTAACTCCTTTATGCTTATTCATAAAGGCTAAAGTGGAAATACATTGGGACTTACCGTAGAAAATTATTTTGGTTTATAGAGCTATTTTGAAATAAGCTAATGTCTATTAATTTGATTGTTTTTAATATCCCTGAACCATCTTTGGTTAGCTGTAGTTCAAAAACTAAACCTACAAAATCCTGATCTGAATTAATTCACACTTAATAAATGAATGCTCAACAAATTGCAAAGAATAAATCTCAGTTCCATCTCAATCTATGAAGGCCCTGTGTGCCAAAGCTATTGAAAATACAATGAGAAAAAGACAGAACAAGTGTGACTTGTTTTGAACAGTTATAAGTAAAAAGATTTCTATCTACAAAAATAAGCCGGGTGTACGATAAAGATTTGGACAGCTGTATTAGTTTTTTTCCCATTTTGGTTGAATAAATAATAAAATAAGGGAATCTATTTTATTGTGACCCAATATGTAAAAACATTTATGTTAAGGAGGGATACTTTCTTGTTTTCCCTTTACTGTTGTACTTTTTTGCATCTAAATTAGCCAATATTTACATTTTTATAGTATCCGTATATAAATGCTTACTGGAAGCATCTATTTAAATACATTAAAAGATAAGTTGGTGTTAGTTTCCCCCATGATGGTCTTACTAATTCCCTAATTACCATCTGAGAATTAAAAAATAAATGCACCAATGATATTTTAACATTCACAAATCAAGACCAAGGTGATTTAAAAGTTACCCCACGCTTTTGCCTTTAGCTGCCTTTAATCAGCTGCCTTCAAAATAAAACCCAGTGTAACAAATGCAGAGATCAAATATTTTACACAGACAGTTTTTGTGTATTTGGAGAACAAAGGTGTTGAAAGAAAGACATTAAAAAATATTGTTTGCATTGTTCAACCAGCCATGAATAGTGAATAATAATAAAAATAGTTTCTAGATCAGAAAATATCTAGTCAAAACTTTTAAAAAGCCATACAAAGCTTATGTTACAGTGCTACTTCAAAGAAAGCATAATTACCTGTACAATAAAAAATTACCTTAATGAGCGCACATACTTATTATGTTCTGAGCTATTTAAAGAATCCAAACACATCAGGCACTCTGGAAAAACATGTTTACTTAAGCTTCTATTTACACGTTGGTAAACTGATAGGTGGTATGAAGCAAGGGGAGCACTATTGAAACAAAAAGTGTCAAATTAAACATTGAAATCTGGACTTCTTGTACAGAGATTGCCAGGTAGTCTTTTCTGGGACATCAATGCTGAGGCCAATTAAAAATGCATACCCTGCTTTTTCCGGGAGCTGAAATTTCAGTGTTATGTGAGCACTGACCGCATAGAACTTCATAAGCTGTCCCAACAATACCCCCATGCGTATGAGTGTGGGCGGAAAGAGATAGCAGGAGGAAAGCGTGTTTGTGTGTGTCTGAGATGAGCATTTGACTGTTAAAGACCTGAAAAGCCATGAATCAATACTGCTAATGAGAGTCTTAGAGAGTAGATGAGAGGGATAGAAACCCTCTCACCCTGTTCTCTTAATTTGTCTTTCCCTCCTCCTTTCCCACCTTCTTACCACCCATTCCCTCCTTCTCCTCCTCCTGTCCCACCCTCTGTGTCTCTCTTTCAGTGCGCTTCTTTGTACTTACTCCTCTCCTGGTGTGTCGCCTGCATCATGGTGTTGCTTTCACTCCATCATCTTCCTCTTCCTCCCTTGCATTGCTTAGAGGTGTCAGGTGGCGAGGCGCTGCGCCATTATCTCCACACTCTTTCGTTTTGACAAATTAAATATTCTCTCCAAGCACTTTTTGTTTCCAGGAGAGGAAACATCTAATGTTCTGCCTTTAAAGAGCCACAAAGTTGACGTCAGGGCTATGGAAAAACAGAATGCCTCATAACCCAAAAGACAACACAGCAGCGGGTGGCTGTTTATTTGTCTTATTATGTTAAATATTATGCAACTTTGAGATTCAATTATGCAAAAAAAACAACCTGAAAACCAAGTGGACATTGGAAAATATTATGAACCTTTAACTAATCTCTTTTTAAGCTAATGTAAAACAATTTTTAAGGCAGCATTTGTTCAGAACTTTCTCATCTGTGCTTCAAAAAAAAAGTAGCAATTTGCACTTTTGTAAAATTTGACCATTACACACTTTTTGTTTCAAATTGCCAAACAGGTTTGGATTTCAGAAGACCTGTGGTGCAACCTGTGGTCACACCACAGCATTTAAAAAAAAAATATAAATTTGAACTTTAACTATTTAATGACTGAAACTCTTTTTTTAAATTATATTCCTTTGGTCTAAAGCTAGCGTGCCCAACCAGTCGATCGCGGTCTACTGGTGAGCTGATCCCAAGTCGATCGCGAGGTTATGACCTGTTATGACATGACAGGAAGTCAGTTTTGACAATTTGTTGCGCATCTATATGCAAGTCTGTGTCTGGCGAAAAGCACAAGAGAATTAATAATTATGTCTTTGACAAAAGTTAAGCATTCATCCCAGGTCTTCAATCAAACAATATAAAACAATATATTTTCCTTTTTATAAAATGTATTTTTACTTCTATTTAGGTTTTTGTACGTTATGAAACACTGGAGACATGCTCTCATGATATGTAAGCAAATTTGGTCAGTAGTTATTTGCATTCAATGATGTGTTAGCAATCTCATTTCCCTCCAAAATGTATAATTATTAATTCCCCTGCTGCCTAAAGATGCTTTGATAAAGTGAAAACTCAGTGAAGTAATCAGTGATCGGTTTGATATGAGAAGCTAGCCTCCTCCTCCCAGTGCCAGGTCTCCCAATAAGATAGGAAGTGATATCCTTTTTTCAAACAGAGATCTACCGGTTTTTTATCTGGTTTATTTTTCTGTTTGGTTCATATTAAGGTCAGTTATAGCTAATGCTCATCATGCAGATTGGTGTGTGTGTGTGAGAGAGAAGGCGGGTTTGTGATATGATGTCAAATGGTTGTATGGCAACAACATAATGTATAGTGAGGGTAGTTACTGCAGGCTGCAAACGATCTGTGGGTGTTTGCGATGTTGACACTGGACTGGTAGATCTCAGGAGGTTGGCTACTTGAAAAGTAGATCTTGGGACAAAAAAGGTTGGGCACCCCTGGTCTAAAGCCTTCCTAGCACCTTATGATTTACAACTCATACTATTCCTATAGTGCTTAAACATCCTTTGAATCCTTTTTTTTTGTCCCCTCTGCTATCATTTCTGTTTTCACTGTGACACCAAAATGCTGCTGGAGCAACATTTAACGTAGGGCTGTATTCTCACATCCATCTATTGTCTAGACCTGGTTAACCCTGGAGAGTCGTGGTTGAGGGATGTTTCATATCCCCAGTGATCAAACCATGGGCAGGTTTTAGATGCTTTATTAACCCTTTTATTGTTTTGTGATTTTATCAACCAACAAAAAAACACACAAAAAAACAGTTTTTATTACTTGACTCCCTGAGGCACTTGTCTTTTTGTCCATTATAGAGCTTACACCTTCCCAGACAAAATCACATGTTTCTAAAACAAGTCTAACACGAACAAGGCATATTGTGATGTTCTATATTAAAAAATTGATTAAATCTTTTAAATGAGAAGTGTATTCTGAATTAAAACTAAAAATCTCATGAGCATTATTAACCAAAAGTTTTACTTGTGCATGTCAGGATGAAAAATGCATGGCTTATCCAAGATCAGACACAGATAAACTGAGTGTCCCCCTATATGACAGTTCATTATAAAGCTATGGACTGTATAATTACTTATTTAGTTTTAGATTTAGTTCTGGAAGCTTCTGTATGTACCATATGTTTTGTCATTGTTTAACATTTGTAAAATAAAAAATTAAATTAGGTCTCTAGATTGTGTGCTACTAAATCTCCCATTGTCTGTGCTTTCATAACTTAATAAACCAATGGAGAAAAGACTGAGCAGACTTTCAAAATGTAATGAAATATGCTGATTTCCATTCTTCATTTTGTACCGGTTGAGCTTTTTCACGTTTGGTCACATTGCAGTAACAAACCAGAATGTCTTTTGGAGAATTTAATGATAAAGTTCAACATGTTGTAATGGAGCATGATGTAAGGAATAAAACTGTTGCCTTTTTTTTTCTTCGTAATGATGCTCTTAGTTCAATAATGTCTATCAACATCTTAAAGGATTCACTGAGCCGCTTGCTCTTTACTGAAATTAAATAACACACTAGAGGATTTTTGTTACTAATTAGGGGACTTAATTTTCCTTTTGCTCCTCAAATATACACTTCTTTGTATTCCAATAATATGCAAAGAGATTTCTGATGATGCGATACAAAATGAAGAGTATGCTCTGAAAACCATCTAGAGTCTTAAAAAACTTACAAAAATATAATAAAGATGTTATAAAAGCACTGATTATAGATCTAGAGAAATGATACTTGTGAGACTCATTTACATGCAGAGTTGTTTGATGAAGGGCTGACTGAGCACAGCACCGTTTAGATTTATTAATATAACACAGACACGCATCGATCTGTGACACAGGCAGAGTTTAGCTCTGGCAGATATGCTCTCTCTGATATAGATTTACATATGGCCCCTGTTCCCCTCTTATAGATTTAGTCGCAAAGCTCTGAGTGTTTCCAAGACTTTGACAGATTAGTCCTGTCTGACCTGGTAAGTTTGGAGAGGAAATAGGATTAGGAGCGAGAAAAAGGACAAAGAGATTTATTTACTGCTTAATGATGGGAGAATAGAGCACAGAAGACAGATGCCGCCGCTCCCAAACCACCTCTGCACACGTGGCAAGCTAAGCGGACCGGACAGGTGTCAGCGGCACGGTGAAGTCTCGCTCCCAGAGAAGCTTTCAAAGGAGGGTTGGGGTACGGTTGTCGGCATTCTGTTAAAGTTCGAAATAACTCCCACAACATGCAGCCCGTTGATGCCATACATCAACTCCTACAAGACATTTCTGTTAGAAGTTCTTAATTTATGGTGATAACGACCCTGTTTGCATATAAATTTGCAATGATTGAAGCCCCGCTTTGGACGAAGGAGATTTTAAGGGCAGAGGTCGTTTTTTTTTTTCTTCCCACTCCCATCTTTGTCTTCAGTAAGAAGAAGAAGAAGAAGCGGATCCCACGGCTTAAGTTTCCTGCCGCTTTTCACATGTACCCACTCTGACATAAGTACAAGCCCAAAAAGCACAGCCTATCTCCTTTTCCCCCAAAGAAGGCACGTGCAGGGGTCCAGGGATCACCCTGAATGCTTTGCCCGGCATTGTTGAATTGTTTCTTTCAGTGCATTGGAGGGGGGTTAGAGCCTCTTGCTTGCCAAAAGATGGGTCAGGCCCTTTCACTGCCAGCATCCTTCTTTCACCCAGGCCTCTGTCTCCCAGGGCAACTCTTCTTTCTTGTCCTCTGCATGTGTGTATATCTCTGAAAGTGTCGGGGTGTGTATTTGTGTATGCATCTATATGCGTGTCAGTGTGCGGCGAAAAGCACAAGAGAAAGGGAAACATGAAAGGGAAGAGTAGGCTCGATGACTCTCTGCCAGACCTTCTCTGATTTCCTCGCCACGACTAATCTGATTGGCTTTTGTGACGCTCTGGTGGTGAAAGGAGAGCAGCATTGAAGGAGGATAGTAGGAATTGAGCTGGCGATGGGCTGGAATTGGCTTGGAATACTTTGGATAAAGCAGGACTTTGGGATGATTTGTCCCTTTAAAACTCTGTTGGTCATCTGTGGGTCTGTATATCTTAACAATGTGAATGTTCAAAGCATCCTCCTTAAGGAGCTTCATGTTTAATTGTGTGTACATATGTAGTTTTGCATCGTGTCAAACTGAAGGGTAAAGAAAGCTTTCGGTTTGCGGGGGAAATCAGAGGAAGAGTGGCCAAAGGAGAGGATAAGAAAATTGTCTCCTTTCACCCGATTCAGGATTATCAAGAAAAGCAGAAGGGCTGCTAGAAACAAAAGGAAGCAGAGAATAAGAGAGTTAGGGAGTGAAACAATGAATTAGAGATGTAGGGGAAAACTTTGAGGTTCATAGAAGGAGAAGGGGAGAAGAGGTGTAAGGAATCTAAATCACATATATCTGCGAGAACATTTGCAGTCCGTGACTAGACAAAAGTAAAAAAAAGGTTTAGTTAATTACACTTTAGCCTTCCTTACACATACAGTCCTGTGAAAGTGATTAAAAGTTTTCCTGGTTTCTCTAATTTGCTTCTAATTAGTCCAACTTAAAACAAAAAAAAACTTAAATCAGTGTTTATCAATTGCAGCCCAAAGACTGTCTTTAATAAGGAAGGAATGTTCCTTTGAGATGAGGCATCTCATCTTTTACTGACACATGCTTAATAAAGGTACTGGGAGGTACTGCAAAAAGAAAAAAAAAAGCTAATAATCTTATTATCAGGTTAGTAAAATCTGACATAGGTTAAAGAGAAGCAGAAATATAGATCAATCCAATAATGTTAAATTGTATGTTTCCTACATCGGCAGCCTTTTACCATCTTAAAAACATTAACAGAATCAGAGGAATAGTCTCTAAACCAGACCTAGAAAGACTTATCCATGCTTTTATCTCTAGCAGGTTAGACTACTGTAACGGCCTGCTCACTGGGCTTTCTAAACGGGCCTTAAGACAGCTTCAGAACATCCAGAATGCTGCTGCTCGGGTTCTGACCAAAACCAGGAAATATGACCCCGTTAGTCCAGTTCTCTAGTCTCTGCACTGGCTTCCCGCCACTCAAAGAATAGACTTTAAAACATTCTTGCTTGTCTACAAGTCTCTTCATGGTTTAGCCCCAATGTACATATCTGAAATGTTAGAGCCATATGAACCAGCACAGGCTCTGAGAACCTCAGGTAGTGGACTCATATCATCCAAGTATCTTCAAAGAGAGGTTGTGGGTGGTGATCTTCTGTCACTGTATTCATGCCTCTTTCTAACCGCAGTGACCCTAGAAATTTTTGAATGCCAGTTTGAACCTCTCTTAACGACGCGCTAAATATAGCGCGGAAACACAACCAGCAATCGGTTTCACGTGAAATAAATCACATAGGGGTATACTCCTCCAAGAATTTTGCACGTTCTGACGATGAGCTTATGTTCTGCATACTTCTGAGGTCGCTCATTTTGCTATTTAATCCATTTGGTAACTGGTTTGGAGATAGGGTTTGGGCATGCGATCATGTTTTGACCTGTTTTTATACATGAAAACATTTTAAACATCAGGACCTTAATGAACATAAATAATTGAAACAACCCAAAAAAAATTCACAAGCAAGGCAAGGCAAGGCAAGGCAAGTTTATTTGTATAGCACATTTTCGTGTACAAGACAATTCAAAGTGCTTTACATAAGAAAAAAGATCAGAAAATGAAACAATAAAATCAGTTTTGAATTTAAAAGAAATAAAAAAAAAAA
>JAVLVB010000657.1:1153569-1171832 GCA_032876305.1 Orestias chungarensis
TTGCTGATGGATTTATCGGTTTTAAAGATGATATGCAGGGAGTAGCTCCAAAAAGAATTAAAAAATAAATAAATAAATAAAAAAATAAATAAAAAGAATGAAAAAACACAAAACGCAGAGCTGAAGCAGGACAGATAAGGGGAAGATCAGGAGACAGAGAGAAAGCGTCCGCCTCCGTCGAGAGCAAAGCAAGAAAAAAGCAACGTCTACATTATAAGGAGAGAGAGATTTTATTCTGAAACTGTCCAAATAGAACAGCAATGCAAGGCACTGATGCACTGATAAAGAGAGTGGGGGGAGGATGAGTGGATAAAGCATCTGAAAAGGTGAGGGTGGAAAAAAAAGTAGAGAGGATAACGGAAAAAGGAGGTGAGAAACAAATGAATAAATAAAAGACACATGCTCGGCAATTCACCGGAAGAAAAGCGCAAGGATTAGGAGGTGTACAGATGCACAAAAGGAGAGTTGGAGAGAAAGAGAGATGAAGAAGTGGGGAGTAAGAGAAACAAAGACCTCACAGTGTTAAGAATGCTGCCGGGCACCCTCAGAGGAAAACAGAGCAGACTCCTTTGTAGTTTCAGAGGAAGCTCCGGGTCCTCATGGATGCACGCATTAGCTGGTCCTTGAATTAGTGGCTCCCAGGGGTACCTATTTTTCTTCTTGTGCCCCTGGTCTATCATTTACTCCATCTCTTTCAGCTTCTTAAAGCAATCTGTTTCCATTACTTTATCTCTCTGACTCCCTAGCCTTCTCTCTCTATCCGTCAATCTCCCCCCGTTTTCACTCTTTTAGTTTCTCTTTCTCAATCTCCCACACAAACTTTATCTCTACCGTTTCACGCATGGAGAATAAAAAAACAAAAAAACAAACAAAATAGAAACATTTGCGCTCTCCACAAGATACATAAGCATGTGTGCAGCCTACACACTCTTTCTCTCACACACATAATACACAGAGGATTGTTGTTTTTTTCTTTCTTTCTTTCTTTCTTTCTTTCTTTCTTTTTGTTTTTTAGATTCTCACAGGGTTTCTTAAGCAGGTCCCCAGAGGCATCCACTGATGCAGCGTGCCGCATCAGACCGTTTCCTGTTTTTCTTTTTTTTTCTTTTTTTAGGAAGGCTTCATCCCATACTTATCTAATAATATTTGGACAGGTGAGTTAGAGTCTTTCAAACACATTCAGGCATAATTTTTAAAGTTTAAGGAAAAAGATAAGGCCTTTAAAAAAAAAGGTTTGACCTGCGAGTGTTGCACAGTCCATGCATATGTAGAGACTGAGCTCAATCAGGCTGGATTGAAGTGTTTATGAATTGCAGTTATTGAGGGATGCGGCATATATTATAAAATAAATGTAGTGCTTGCAGTTTTGTCCTGTTGGAAGTTGAACATATTTACCTGCTGCCTGTAATGGTTGTTTTTGCAGTTTTATCCTGTATTTAGCTTTATCTTTTATAACATGAATGTAGGCATTGTTTCAAAGGTGTTGGTTTTGGCATATAGGCCATAAAGTTCAGTTTTAGGTTTCATCTGATCATAGTACACTCTTCCTAATTTTAGCTCTGTCTGTAAAAGGGACTTCTTCTAGCTTCTTTTCAACTAGTCTGCTTCTTGTCTGATGTGCAGCGTAAACAAAAAGCTTTTCCCACCTTAAGTGTGGATCTTTACAGCCCCTCAAATCTTAACATGGTCTTCTTGGCGACCACTTAGACTAATGGTTCTTTTGCTTGAATTTTCTATGACAGATTTAGACGTTTTTATGACGATGTTCAAAACTTAAGAAATTCTTTTAACACCTCGGAATTTAAAATTCTGTTTTAAATGATTTAAAATTAGGTGACTTTTGAAGAATTAAAAGTATCAGTAACAGGTTTTCACTAACACTGTTTTATTTATCTTTTTCTTCAAAGTAACCTGTTTTAGGTTTCTACAGCTCTGTGTTTTATATTTTCAGCTAAGTGTGCTAAGAATGCTTTTATGAGATCTTGACACCTTAAACAAATAGTTTAGCTGTTGTCATGTGAAACTGTATCAGGGTCTTCCATAGTCAGTGACTGATTACTGCCTGCTGGCATAGCAGCATCTTCTCTAAGATTGATAGATAGATAGATAGATAGATAGATAGATAGATAGATAGATAGATAGATAGATAGATAGATAGATAGATAGATAGATAGATAGATAGATAGATAGATAGATAGATAGATAGATAGATAGATAGATAGATAGATAGATAGATAGATAGATAGATCTGTTGTAAATAAGTAGATTTTCACTGTAAACTAACTTCAGATTGTTGTGAAATGCCCCTTAATATTTCTGACAACTTCCTCACAAATGTTGTTACTGATAGCTTTCTTTGGGACATTTATTTAGCACAACCAGAAAAATCCTGCAATTTGGAAAATCCATTAGGCAAAACTGACAATTTGGAGGTGTGTGCACATGACCACAGTTGGCCCCCATTTTTTGCAGTGGCGGCATATACTGATGCAGGGGGGAGTTCTTGAAGGTGTATATCTCAGTGCTAAGAGTGTGGGTTCTTTTGCAATGTGCATATCAAGTTAACCACCTTTATTAAATAAGCTAGTGGACTTCTTTTGTTTTTCAGAAACCTTTTCACATCTCACCCAAAAAGCTTTTAATTCTAAACATGTGTTAGAAGTCTTAAACCCATTTTTGATCTTAACTGCCTGAATAGTTTGATTGTTTTGACAACAATTTATTAGAAAGATACGTCCAGGCCATGTTCATGGATTGTCATGTCCTAAATGCTTCAGAATCTACAACTTGTAAGTTTGATCAGTGACCAGTATTGATGCAAGACTTCTGCAAACTGTATCTAGAACCCTGCTATGCTGTTACATGTATAATAAATGGACACAATAGCGCCTTGGAAGTCTTGCACAAGCTCAGAACAGTTGGGGTCCTCTCACGCTCCATCAAACGTTTTGAGGATTGCACCGTTATTATTGTTCACCGCATAAGACCTCTCCAAGACCCCACAAAGAGCTTTTATATTCTGCTTGCTTTTCTAAAGGTGGGGTGTGGTCTTGGTCTGGTGTGAATGAGCAGGCTGGATCTCAGGCCGCAGACTAAACTCCTAGTTGGCGCGACAAATTACATTTTTAATCATTTAAAAGATGCCTAAACTAATTTTTCATTAATTTATGAAGTTTGCAAATGATCATTCCCTTTACAGTTCTGGTGTATGGAAATCTATATTCTTGAATCATTTTGATCTCAGTGAACCTTCTGTAAAGCCTGGCAACATGTTGGACATAGATGGAGGATGTCTGAGATGGTTGTTCAAGGAGAAGATGTGTGCTTTTTTAATTTTTTTCAGGACAGCTGGCACACTGAATACAACCCTCTCCACAAACCTCCAACACCCGCCTTGGGCCCTTACTCACCTCCTCCTGCTCCCTTTTGCTCTTTTGGCTGCATCCCTCTCCCCCTGCCATGCAACACCTCTGGCACTGAGACAGGATGCAAGAAAGAGATGGGATGTAGGAAATGGGGGAGGTGTTTGTGTGTTTTGGTTGGGCTGGGGGAGAGTTTGGAGGAAGAAGTAATTCAGTTGCATCTATGGAGAACGCAGAGGGCCTGAGGGCAAAAAAGGGTTGTTAGGGAAGGGTTACAGTCTGAAACTGTGAAGCGAGAGCCACTGAGCTGGAACAGTAGTCGATAAGGGCACACTCGATCTGATGGGGAGCTCCCCATTGAGTTATAGGTCTATAAAGGGGGGTTTGTTTGTGTGGTTGTTGAATGCTTTTGTAAAGACATTATTTTTTCTGTGTGTTAGCAGGGGCACGTTTGGGTTTACATTTCCATTTGCGTTTGCAACTGAAGCATTTACATTTGTGTTTTCCCGATGATAATTCCTTTTTCAAGTTTGATCATAGCCTCTGTCGTCAGCGCTTCTGTGACTTCTCAATATCTTTGCGCACATCCATCAAATAACTCCTTGTGTGCCCGGCCTCCTCCGCATCTGTTTATCTCATTGTATCAGTCCCAGCGGTAAGGGCATGTGTTCGGCTAGTCCCAGCCTTCCCATATGTCTGATGTGATCCGTGAATAACTCAGCCTGCCAGTCTCAGACAGGACTGGCCCCAAGTCCTCACTTAAATCAACGCTGCCACACAAACATTCTCTAACGCCTGCCCAGGGTTAATTATGCACACCGGCATACAAGCATCCACACGAGTATAAACACAGGCGTTTGCAGGCAAAAATTCTGCTCAGGTGGATAATGGAAGTGGGAGCAGAAAGAAAACCATCTACTGCAAAACCACACACACAGTTAATAGCGAACGGATGGATAATTGATCCAGGAGCAAAGGAACATGTTCACATGAAAGGATCACACACATTTACACACAAACACACACAGCTAGGCCCCTAAGCATCATTCTCATTTCCTTAGGGTAGGGACAGTAATGTTTTTGACACCAAACAGCATGGACAGAGACAGCTTATATGCTTTAATAAAGGCTGGTAACAAGGGTTGAGGTCAATAACAGTGAGGTTAATAAGCTCTGGGCAAGAAGTTGTGTTAGAACACACCAGTAAGAAAGCAAAGAAACAGGTTCAGAGAGATCAAAGCTGTACATCAAGATTATTGCTCCTGGAACATAAATCACAACAAATTGGCAGAAGGGAGGAACTTTTTTGTATCCCCATTCTAGCCATGATAGCATCAATTAGCACTTCAAAGCCGCATAAGGGTTTTCTCCAGCTATCTTAGGATGCCAGTAGGCGTCTTTCAGCCTTCCTGTCAATAACACTCAAAGTTGTTCTTGTGGGAGAAGAAGAGAAGGGGGAAAAGGGGACGTGTGTTTGCAGATATATCCAGTCGAATCTGAAGAAACATCACCTGTCTAATTGGCACAGTTATAAAGATCAGATGCAGAAGTTAAGACGTCGAAAAATAAAAGCGGGGTGCACAACGACAGCCAGAGACTGATGGAATAAATTGGCGCAGAGATAAACAGGCGTGCGTGGGACTGTGTTGTTTTTCTGTTGGATATACTGAACATCATTCCCAGAGCTGCTGGCAGGAGGATGTTATAATGATGCACATGACTTTATCAAAGATTTACACGGCCTACCCGACATATGGATTTTCCAAGTCAGAAAAATCAGCACCATCATCAAACAGCAGGGGTGTAATGGGGCATCCTGCTGACAAGACAAGACAATACAATTCAAGAAACTGGGTTTATGAGCTTTGGACAAGATGATATATTTAGCTATATTTGCATCTTTGCTATTATAATAGTAAGTATAAGTATTTTAGGTTTTAAATGGAGGTTCGCTGGTGAAACAATGCACTGAATGACTCAAATTTGAATAGAAACATATTCTACCGGGAAAGCCTTGAGAAGATATTTTGTTTATTTTTTAGAGCTGCATTTTGGGAAAGTTTTTGCAGTTAAACAACTTTTACCTTGCTTGTATTTATATCAGATGTATTGGATGTGGGGAATAAATCCAGAGCAATATGGTAAAACGATTCCTTAAACTTGGAGCTACAAATATTACACAGAGAAAAATCAAACATATCTAACTTAACATAAATGTGTGATACTTATAGACAATGTACTTCTATATTAGGTTATAGGAAAACCTAGTATCTCAACTGATTTAGGGACAGGAGGTGGATTGGCTGGGTGACTCTGGACTTGTGGAAAACAACTTCCACACTCACTCCCCTCATCATCATCTTCTATTGATTGTTCCTTGGGATTGAAGATGGTTTGGAAGATGGCCAAACTGAGACCATACTACCTGCATCATCTCAACATGGACAACCCTTCTGCAGTAGTGCCTGTTATTTCCTACACAGCCATTGGTCAGTCTGTCCTCAATTCATCCATCACTTTTCAGTTTGGCTTATCCATACACATCAAACGTCCACCCTCCCTCATACAATTTGATCTGCTGGGGGGATCATGACGGCTCACCTCTAATCCATCCGGGACTGGCACAGGGGTAGCATCAGGAAATGGGCAAGTAACATTTCTGCAGACTCCACACATCCTGGACACAAACTTCTTGCATATTTTGAGAAAAAGAAAATGTCTTCACCTAGACTGTCTGATGAACGTTTAGCAGTCAGCGAGCCGAGATTAATACTATATGTTCCCACTAATTCTACCTTGTTTGCCACTTAAGTAAAGACACTGTGTAAAACACTTTTTTTCTTTTTTAAGCCACCCACTTTGCACACCATGTCTTCTTTGGCTCTGTGACAGCGAAAATACATAATTGTTTTAAAAAGCAAGATCTCAACAAACCATATCAGCTCAAAGCAGAACTTAAACAGAACACAAACCCAAGCAAAGCCAGACCTGAAGACGTCTTCTATGTGGGTCGAACATTCAGGGTGTACAAAACCCAACAGTTTTAAATACACCAGGATCATTGGGCCAAGGTTATCCCAGTCAGGACTGGACTCCACTTTAAAACTGGGTGGTAAAAGAAACATTAAAATTGGGGACCAACGCAATGGTGACAGCAACTGGACAGACGTCACTTGGTGGACAAATATTTTCTTGTTTTAATATTGCAAAATATTAATGCTCCCTATAACTTCTTTCAGTCATCTGCATGTTTAAATCTGATTTCAGAGTAGAGGAAAGGCAGCGTGACCCCCATATTCCTAGACAATCTGATTAAGATTAGATTGCAATAAAGCAGCACTTGCTATGGAGAGTGTCTGGTTTCTTCTTGCGCTTTGTCAGCTGTACAGATTTAGCCACGAGTTCATTATCATGGAGAGGCTGTCGACTGTATGCGGAATCTGATGGGAGACTTGAGGGAGGAGACAATAAAGGAGGTGAAGGGGGAGCGGTAAAAGGAAGGGTAAATCAAAGCAAAGTTTTGGTAAACTTTCCTGAAGGTCGTAGGGGAACGTGGCTGGAACGGCCCCCCCAGGGGGGGCAGTGGGCCAATCAAAAGACAGCTTTGTCAACCAATCAAACGGTATCCCACGTATCATCTTCAATTGCCCAAAACATGCCTGTGGAATAAAAGCGTTAAAAAATACGAGTGAGCGCACACCGCACTTTGTCAGAAGGTGGGTTCAGAGGGATCCTAACCTTTATGTCTACACTTTATCAGTCACTGGAGAGATTTTGACCCCCACCAGTATTAACAGGCATGCTTGGCACACACACAAAGAGCAGCACAGTTAGAAAGCACCCTGAGTGTATCTTTGTTTTTCTCTTCGTAGCCTCACATAGAAAATGTTACACACACACACAAATACACACACAGAGCTTGGTGCTATGGGGCTGTTTACATAAGGCCTTGCCCTGGGAAAGCACTGTCATGCTGCCAATGCTGCCAGCAGCGAAAGAGCGAGTCAAAGAGACGGAGTTTGCGTAAGGGGGGGAGGGAAATGGCGGGTGATGGAAGATAGAGCTTCGGCAGTCTGATGTGCCTATGGCCTCAGGGACCAGCGGTCACTCAGAATGAGGGATGAGCGAAAGGAAGGGATGCAGAAAAGGGAATCTTACATGAAAAGAAAAAGGGTCGTTAAAGGAAATCTTTGCAATGCGGGGACGGATTTGGACAGATGAGAAGATACTCAGGGGCAGGGGGAAGGGAGAGATAGAGTAGATTCAAAAGAAGTAGAGCTGGTGAAAACAAGAAGGGCAGAATAATGGAGTGATGAAACAAAGGAGGTTAGGGGGATACTGGAAGGAGAGACGGATGGAGGGATGAGAGAATGCAGATAAAGACTGAAAGAAAGAAGGAAAAACATAGTGAGGAGGAATCCCAGAGTCCCCTCAGTTTGGCGTGGATATTCTTTCAGACTTTTAATCTGTATGAAGAAATGCATCATGTTCACACACTGCAGAGCTTTATGACGGCGCATGGAGCTTGAAATAAAGTTTATTTATTTAGCCCAACGAAGATGGGCAGTGGACCTGTGAGGGAGTGATGGAAGATGTACCCAAGGTCAAAACCACTTAAGTGTGTCCCTCTTTCTTCTTATGTAACCTCTCTATTTCTCTCCTGCTCTCCCTATCTGAGCAGCATACTAAGACACACACGCTTTGGAAAAAAAAAAAAACACGCTTGCTCACAAGGAAGCATACTAAAGCGGGCAGGAGTGTATTGATTTAGCACGGTGTGCAGATTCCCACCAATGCCCCTATGCACAGATTAAAGGGGGAAGAGAGGAACACACACGCTCTCTATTTCTTTCACAACCACACACACACACACACACACACACACACACACACACACACACACACACACACACACACACACACACACACACACACACACACACACACACACACACACACACACACACACACACACACACACACACATGCAAACAAATGCATCAAGCCAGCTTTTGCTCTCCAAGCTTTTTTCTGTTATCAGCTGAGGTGCGGTGTCCTCATTATGTACAGTACCTTGCAAAGGTATTCATACATATTTTTTTGTACATTTTGTCAAATTACAACTACCAACTTAAGTGTATATTATGGTTGTAATAGAGCAACACTAAGTCTTATAAAGAAGTTTAGGAAAATTAGCAATGTTTTTTTTGTTTTTTTAATCAAATAGTAATCTGAGGCAAGTTGCATTTTACCCCCTTTACTCTGATACACTTAAAAGAAAACCAGTGCAAACAGTGTCCCTCAGCGGTTACATGAGAATCCACCTGTGTGCATTTTTACCTAAATTCCAGCTGTGCTTTAAAGCCCACAAGAAATTAGCGAGCAAACTGCATTATAAAGATCAAGTAACATCAGTTTAGCTCAGGAATAAAGTAATGGAGAAGCTTAAAGCAGAGTAAGGTTACAAGATAACCTTCGAACAGCCCACAGTGCAAGTCAATTCAAGTCTACTTGTATTTCACATGTTAGCAGTGAGGCAATAAAAAAGATGACGGAGAAGCTTTTAATTAGGTAATTAAAATAATTGAAAACAATCAGCAGTGTACAGAAGTATCTCAAAGTTTATCTAAATTGTAAACAACAATCATCATTCAATTTTGATAATCTGTCTTCTAGATCGTTTTCAATTAAATTCAACCTTAAACAAGTGGTATTTTAACCCTGACTTAAAAGAACTCTGCTTGTTCAGCTGATTTGCAGTTTTTTGGGAACTTACTACTCCAAATTAAAGGAGCATAAAAAAAAAAACTTATAGCTGCTTTTCCTTGTTTGGTTGTGTTTCTAGGGATGCAGAGAAAGTTGGAACCGAAAGACCAGAGTGGTGTTTAGGATTTATGCTATGACAGCGGGTCTTTAACTCTCTGATTTTTGTCTTCTAAGGTACGGGGAGCCAGGGTTAAGGACTGTACAACTGGGGTGACGTGCTCTATTTTCCTAGTTTTAGTGAAAACACGAGCCGAACACACTTCAGACCAACATTATTCATAAAATCAAACCACGTTGGCAGAGGTAAAACAGCAGCTGCTAGTTGTGAACCTTTCAAAACGGCTTTTTGTGGCAAGGCATCCAAAAAAAAGCAATAAAAGATTGTGGCAGCCAAATAAGATATTTTGTGACCCTAACAGCAAAATATAACAGCCTGCAAATTCATTAGCCTTATGCTACAATAGCCAAAGATGACTCCAAAGTAACAAAAACGCACAATGGCCTGGTTATACTGTGATTAAAGATGTGGGTTAGATGTGAGCTTAATTCAAGACTGAAGTGCCCTTTGGGCAAGGCACAGAAGTCTGTGTGGTGCTGGATAGGATATTTTATGAGTGTGCCTGAGTGAATAAAGCTCCAGTATCAATTAGTTGTGAGTGTTAGATCAAGAACTAGCAAAGAGTTACATGCGTTAATTTTATTTTATTACATTGAATATTAGGACTGAATACACATATACCTCAACCTAAAGCATGGTGGCAGCATTATGCTACAGGCATGCTTTTGTTTAGCTGGAACAAGGAAAGCAGATCAGCAACCATAAACTAGAATCAATTAGTTAGAATTGTTCAGTCAAATTCATGAACTGCCACCAGAAATCCCCAAGCCTCAGTTATTTTGAATTATGGGTAAAATATCAATCTATCTAAAAATATCTAAGACTTTAGTTTAGATTCTAGAAAGTGTTATCTGTGAGATTGACTGCAAACACAATAGAATTTTTTTTACTTGTAATTAGATAAACTATGAATAGGTTTAAGGGGTACTAATACTTGTGGAGTACCTCAAGCCCTTTTATGTGCATTTGATCGTGACAGCAAGTTCTAAAGTAGCGGTTCAGTTATATAGCTGCTGAAGTTTAATTAATCGGGCTGGTTGAGAATAGTCTGTGTTTATGTGTGTGCGTCTGTATGTGTTTGGATGATGATCCACCTCCTGTACCCGCAGCTTCTTGGGGCTCTCAGCATGCCAGCTGGTATTCCCTGTTGGGGGACCGCAAACACACAAACACATTCACTGTCAGACCCTCTATGTTAGGGCATTATCTGTCAGCAGCCCTCTCCTTAATCTTCCTGCAGGACCAACTCAGATTGATGTGTGTTTACTCCGAGTTGCGTGTGCATGTCTTGGCAGTGCATGATATCTGCATTTGCTCTCCATAGTCACCCTATTAGCAGACCCCCAAGCCTCTTAGAAATACTGTGCAACCCCAGAAGAAGTTCTTTCCGGCCACCACCAAAAGGACTCTGCATGCTCTGATCAATTATTAACATTTAACCATACTTTGCTAAGCCTGAGAGCTTTTCCTTTATCCACAATTACAAATGTAGACCTCCACACGAGTTTTAAAATAATTGCACGGATGCTTTCCAGGGACCTCCTGGACAATTCAGTCCTGAGTAACAGGAAAGTAAAAGCAGTGCGTTTGACCCTGAAAAAGGCAAAAGTAAGAAAATTGAATCAAGCATTTGAATCATGGCAAACCTCATGTAATATGTTCGCCAAATATGTATCTAGACTAAAATTTGATTCAGAGTTGACTGATGCTATTTAAGACGTAACACGATGGCATCAACGATAAAGCGGCAAACATTTTAGGATTTGGCGGTGGATTATCCAGCTCAGACAAATTTCAAGTCGGCGGAAGTCGCTTTCACGCTGCATAAGCATGAATGACAACAAACAGCTTTTTCTGAAGGTATAAAAAAAGAAGTCTCTGGTGTATTGACTACTGCTGCATAACTGCAGACAGGGGCGAAACCATTTAGCAGCGAGGGAGACAACCCAGCTCTTTAAAAGATTCTTTAAGAAGCAGTAATCACAGGTGGATTTTTTTTGACATGGGGTTACGATAAAGTCTAAAAGGTCCATGGGCAATAAAAATCAGTGCAAAAATAAGGGATCCAAAAGTATGTACTGTATTAGAAAATCAGCAAATTCATGGCTTAAGTGGGAAAGTCTGTTGGCACCATAACTGTTAGTGAATCACTAAATAAATTGAGACTTTATGGAAGATCTACAAGAAATCCCAGTCACAGTTTTCTACATACCATGGGCAGAGAAAATGTAATAAAGTACATTGGAAAAGTAAGAGCAAAATGTTATATTTTAGCCTACATGCAAATTTAAATGAATGGTGGAAAACTAACCCTGCTTATCCCCTTAAACACACCTGACCCACAGCAACAGATGGTGATGCGACCATGGTGTGGACACGTTTTATATTCATTGGGAAGTTGGTCAGAGCTAATGAGCCATTTCTAGAAGGAGAGTTCTTAGAGGCTGCAAAGCACTTGAGACCAGGGCTATGGCAAGACATTCACCCGAAAAATACAACCAGAGCAAAACCAGAACGGTTTAGATTGAGGAATATTCATGCTTCAGAAAGGTCCAGTCAATGTCCAGATCAAAATCTAGCTGAGAACAAGTGGAAAGATTTAACAATTTATGTTCACAGACATTCTCCATGAAATTGGATCTTTTTGTGTTCACATGTGCAAAGCTGGAAGAGACAAACCCCAAAAGATAAGGGTTGTCTTTCAAAGTACTTTCCCAGGGGTTGTAATTTAAAAAGTACAGAAATTAGCTATTTAAGATACAATAGCAAAAATAGTAGATTAATTTGTTTGTTCTCAAGTGCTGATTGCACATGTTTTATGAATTTTGTATGCAAGTTCCTAACATTACTACAGGCAAAATGATGCTTTAGATTTGCAGGAGTTTATAATCATTATGATGGAGCTTTGGCAGATATTAAAAAACATTCATTGCATTTGAGTTACAAAGGAAGATTTCAATGTTGCATTATAAAAAGAAGCAGAAGTTAACGTCTTTAGGATTTTAACTTTAACTTCTCATTTGCCTTGGGAGATAATCTCATTGGTTTTCATTAATCAGATCATTCGTTTTTTATTAGAACTTGGGTCAAAATAATTGGAGATCTTTGATAACAAAATATGTCCGGTCCAGCTTCGGTCTTTTTGATTATGCTGTTGTTTCCATTTTCAAAAAAAAATCTTTTCTGTTGACTAAAATTTAACACATTTAAAAGAGGAATTTGATTTAAAACACACAAATAAAGAGAAAAGAAACAACAAAGCAAACAAATACAATTAAAAGATCTTTGATCGGAACAAAAACTTATAAAGTTTAACAACAGGATAGGAAAATAAAGACCATGATAGATTTTGTTAAACAAAAACAGTTTATAAAGTGAGTCTGCTTGCTAGCTTTAAGGCCAAATGAATGCATTTCTGAGCTCTAGACCGTTGGGGAAAAAATACCTGAAATATATCAAAATAATCTTAATTTACCAGTAATAGTTTGTTTCAAAGTTGCTGTTTTTGTCCAATTGACAAATGGCTGCACCAGTATCACAACAGCATGAGATGAGACAAACTACTTAAATTGTTCATTAAAAAAATTAAATAAACAAAGGACGAGGGAAAAGCTTCTGCGAAGCATACACAACCTTTTATTACATAAAACACAAGCATGGAGTAAACAGCATTTTAACTTACAGTGGGAGCTTCATAGCATTCTGTCTCACTTTGTGTCTGAAAAAACGTGTTTAACTCTGTAAATGGTTTTGTGTCTGTTTGATGAATTTGTGTTTACTGCGCAGACAATGTTCTTCTGTAATTTAAGGTATACACCGTGTATACTGTATCTGCACAAAACAATATGCAAAGAAACAAGAAACCATTCAGTTAAAACCTTCATATCTGTGGATTTTCTTGTTCAGTTTTCTTTTATTAGTTGCACTCAAATATGTTTGCATGATTTACTGCAGTTTAAAAATCACCTTGTTGAGATAACTGCTTTCTGGTCAGCCCTCTCGGAAGTTGCTTTTGGCTGAAAGGATACAATATTCAGCTTGGTGAGATGAACATGATCTTATAATATTGAAGCGTGCTGCCAGCATATTTTTTTACTTCCTCTGACTTGAAAGTTTGACACAGAGTTCCAGGCAATTCCAATGAGATAGGAGATTTAAATGCTTTTGATTCAGACAACAACCTAAAAATAAATAACAAAAAGATTTCCGAAGGCATGATTTTTAAAATTTGACTAAGTAGATTTCTTCCAATTTAAGCAAAACTAAAACACTAATGGCATAAAATAAAGGACTAATTCCTTAAAATCAACTAACGAGGTCATTGAAGATTTGAAACTGTAAGAAAGTTAGTTAGAATAAACTTTTTGGGGTTATGAGGCCTCTGTTTTCATCTTTTTGGGGACTTGAAGCAGTCCATTATGATTAGTAGGTTATGTTAAATAACCTCCTTTGCAATATCAATGAAATACCTGCTACATTAACTGGCATTAGTAGGTTGACCAAAAAAGCCTAAAAGAAAGATACCTGTTATTGCATAGGAATTGTCTCACATTGATTAAACCCTAATGTAAGTCTATTTCAATTTAGGAAGATTCATGTTTAGCAATCGTTCTGTTTTTGTCTTACAAGATCGCTTGGCTGCACTTCTTTTTTATATGTAGTATAGTAGAGTGGACAGACATTTCATAATTCGATGAAATAATAAGTCACAATACTACAAAAAAAAATGTGCGCAAATGTATCTACAACATATTTTAATACAATAAAAACTCTGAAGGAAGTGTTCTGGACGTCATAACTAATGACCTTATTTGCAATTGTGGTAAGTTTAAGATCTTTGACCTTATCGGTGACTAAAATAAAATCTTGCACATCATTCCTCTCTGCTACATGTTCAAACAGGTCATGCATATTTGGACGGTTCCCGTCTGGAGTACACAAAAGTTTAGTAACCGGGCAGTTATGGCTCATAAATTAGAGCCAATGTACCGGCTTTCTACGCAACTGTTAATGATTGCAACGGCATTTAGCCAAACAGCTTTCCCAGTGTTAGATGAGAGCTTTAATGTGATAGAGGATGGGTATGATTATCTGTTTTGTTTGTACCTCTAGGTGAAACCCCAGGCAAAGGTTCCCACATGTTTTGCTTGTAACAAAATATTTAACCTTAGTTCGAGCCTCAGATTAGTCTCAGCTTCAGCCTTCATAAGTGGAACTACTGCAATATTAGTAAAAAGGGTTAAAGATGTGTTTCTTAATCATTGAGCATTTACAGACTGTTTTTATGTTGTGCATTTTAAACACATTAGGATATTAAGAAGTTTTACTGGCAAGATAAGTTGATTGATTGTGTAAATTAGATTTTTTTAATAGCTTTGCTCTTCTTTTATGTTAAGATTTATGTAACCTCTTTTAAATCTCACTAGCAGATGCTGGCTTGGAGAATTTATATCCTTTAATATAAGCAAAGTTAAAACTTGTCTCTTTTTCAGCAGCACTTCAGCCTTCTTTGCTTTCCTTTTTTCCTTTTTCTTTTCTTTTTCTTTGGGCATTATTATATGGCTAACCTGTGTAATAGAAATCCTAATGGTATCATAAAGGCTCACACGATCATGGTAAGATCAATGTAACATGACAGGAGGCTTTTTGGCCAGGTATTTATAGACTCTCCCATTATTGCGTCTCACTTTCTTTTACACGGATGATTCATTATGAGGAGAAAATCAAGTTACTCTGAGTGCAAGTGTGTGTTAGAGGTATGTGTGTGTGTTCGATGGAAGCAAAGAAGAAAAGTGGAAAATATAGTCAGCCTTTTCAATCACTTTTTAATACCACACCTATCATGTTCAGCTTCCGCTCAAGTGTGTGTGTGCACACGCTGTCATCCATTACTGTCCTTCACTCCCCACTTTGTATTCCCCCCACTTAAAGTTAGTACTACCCAAGAAGGTGCCGTATATTTAAATTATATTCAGTTTATTGGAATTGCGACAATTTACAACAAACCTTTCTTGTTAGCGTACAGTGCATCAAGTAAATTTTGTCTTTCCAATTAACTATTCAATCTAAGAAAACCCAGCAGATTACATCTAGTCATTGACTTGCAGCATTCACTCCTCCTGGACCAGCATGAAGCAACAATAGACAATCGCTTGCGTTGTCTCGTAAATACCTTCTCTACTGTTGCCGATCTGTTCCCTTGCTTCACACAGGTTCTGCCTCCAAATGTCACTTAGGGAGAAATTTTTGGAAAGAGGGCTGAGTATGAAGGAGTCCAGTCAGCTATACTATTTATGAACTTCAGGGTTCTGATTGGCTGTGGTATCGCTGCCCATTGTTTCCATTGGTTAAAAACACTTGAAAGAGTCTTGCATAGATTGTGCGTGCCTCCTCTCGAGCACACACTCAAACATGCACCTTTCAACACATCAGTTTAGGCATGCATGTGTTCTAATTATCATGATGCCTGCCCCCACAGTTGTGACTTACAGTAGAGACTAACAATATATTTATCCACCTCTCTCACTTCCACACACAAGTGGTAATCCACTACAAGTTTGCTGAGAGGCATTTCCCCCTTCCTACTTCCTCATTCCTCTTCCTTGTGTCTCTCTTTCCTTTCATCATCACCCCGCCCCCCCATCACAAACATACATACTCCTCCCAATCGCCTTTTAAAAGAAAGGATTTAAGATTTGCAGACTTTTCGAGGATAGCTTCAGGATGTTAGAAGGTGTGTAACTGTCAGAGCATGCAGCCCTGTAAATGTATGCATGTTTAAGTGTGGAAAATGTCAAAAAATTTTGTGTACGTGTATGAGCACATCAAGATGGGGTCAAGGCTTTAGGGTTTAGAGGGATAGGGGCAAGGAAGAAGTGGAAAAAGAGGGAGATGAAGCGATGTGTGTTTATGTGGTGTGGATGCCTTTAAGAAGCTGTGACGGTAGAGAAACAGCAGCGCTAGCACTGCTTAATTAATCAACATCAAAAGGCGGCATTAAAAATGAATGCAACCCGAAGCAACAGTTTGGCTAAAGTGAATTATTCAGGCATGGAGCGTACAACACTGCCCAACATTCTATTAAAAACTAAAATCTTTATTTTTTATTTTTTTTGTGACCCTGTTTAGTCTCTGTTTGAAGCATCAAAGTTTGCTGCTTAGGATCAATGCACGCATTGCCAAGGGAATATTAGGCAAACAACTTCTGAGGCTCCACCGTTTGAGCACAATGCTATTAGTCTCACTGCTGACCACTGTTATGGGCCCTTAGTTTCAAATTAGGGCTCTATTCCTTTTTCAATTATTTGCATTCGAGGAATTGGTTTTCAGTTAAATGAAAAAGTCGCTGAAGTCACTGAGATCTTTAGGCTAAGTGAAAATCTATTCGCTTTTCCATTAATTAACTGTAATCTAAACATCTGCTGTATTCACACTAACTTAAAATCCCAATAATCAACATTTTAATCATGCATAAAGCAGTCTTTCATTCTATTGTGGGTCATCTGTTTTCTCTGTTAGTTCCTCAGCTCTGGTCTTATATATGATACAATAATAAGGATCTTTCCACAATCTGGAAATTGCCAAATCATTTTGCCCAAGTAAGACGTAAGGAAGCTAAAGGTTCTTCACTTGAAAGACAGAACAGAATCTTACTTTTTAGCATTAAACTAGTGCACTAAAATGTTATGTCATAAAGGGTTTCAAAGGGATTTTGCATGATTGAAGAAAAAAGTAGTCCCTAATTTTATTATAAAAGTGAATTGTTTTGCATTGCTTTCAACATTTTTATTAAAAGAAATCTAGAAAATGCCAGTGTGCCTATGAGCACTCACCTTTCTCTGATACCTCTGAACAAAATCCAATGGAAACACGAGTCATCAACAATTTCGCTTTGGCTTAAATGTCTGTGTAACTAGAATTTTGTCTGTGAAACGATCGGCGGTTTGCAAGATATTATCGTTCCATAAACGGCATCCTGAAGATTTAAAAACACAGCATAAATATTCTGGATTACATTCTGTGGATGTTTTAAATTATTTTAGATAGTAAACCAAGATGCCAAGCTTTGCACAAGCTTTTCAAAACTGCACACCTGGCATACATGGTTATCCACCCAAACTGAGCAGCTAAGGAAAGCCTTTGTCAGAGAAGCAGCCAAGAATCCTAAGTAAGGCTGCAATAATAGCAGATAGCTCATGTGGCAGAATCTATTGGTAACACCAATACTTGATTTGGCCTTTATGGAAGAAATAGAAACAAAAAATACACACTTAAGTCTTTTGCAGAGAACTGTATGTGTATTTGGTAATCCTACATGTCCAGCTCCAGTTGTGACAATCACTCTCATCTTGTAGGAAACTTCATGCTGAATTCCACTCTGTGGATCTTTGATACCAGGCCATAGTGATGCAGCTAGAAACTGGGGCACCTGGATACAGGATCCAAAAGAGAGGCAGATAAACCAGCCGAAAAAGCAGGAGTTTGTTCTTTTATTTAGTCACTTGAAAGCTGTTTAATCACCATATAATAGCCTGTTTTATTGAATTAAGTCAATTGCTATCTCTCAGAAAGGTTAAAGGTTATTTATTTATTTATTTATTTGCATGTCTCTAGCATAATTCATTACACTGGTTAGTTCTTCACTGAAGTGTCCTTTAGTGGGAAGCAACGCTGAAGGACATTACTGTAGATACTATACAAGACGGATTTGATGTTAGGCTTTCATGGTCACATTTTTGTAAAGTTTCATTTTATAACTCAACAGCAATAAGATAACTTTATATCATAATGACCTTATTTTTTGTTGCTATAAGGGTCTATTTACAAATCTGCTTTCAGTTTAATCCAATATAAAAGGCAAATCTATAGAAAACTGATTAGGTAACTGCACACACAAGGCAGTCGCTTTTGGAAATCTTTTTTGAAAAAAAAAATATATATATAGACCAACGGTCTGGGTTTAGGCCTATAGGGTCCTTTGTGGATGCCAATGTGTGTTGGTTCTATGTATACTCTGC
>JAVLVB010000657.1:1171932-1185383 GCA_032876305.1 Orestias chungarensis
GTGCGTGTGTGTGTGTGTGTGTGTGTGTGTGTGTGTGTGTGTGTACATGTCTACGTTCAGGCAGCTTGGAGTGTATGTGCGCAGTGAAAAGGAAATGCTGTAGGCTGGAGTGTCGTTCTTTCTCTTTCCTCCTTTAGCGAGTGCCTATTTCTAGATCGGTTGGAGGGTCAAGGTTTGGCCACCGATGGAGAAAAGCTTTGCTTCCATTTAAAAGGGGGGAAAAAAAGCTCCCGCTCTCTCTTTTCACATGGAAAGAAGTTTGAACATGAATCATCCTCTTACAGCCTTAACCCTTACCCTGCTGTAGATCTCTTTGCACAGACCCTTCCAAAAACCAATGAGGTGACGGCCCAAAATAAAAATCTGGTAACATGGATGCTAAAATGTATTTTTGGATGTATGGTTAATATAACTTTGAAGCTTTATAGCTAGATACAGAAAAGGGATATTTGTGCCAAAAATTTCAACTTGATTACATCCGTGAAGAAATTAAACATTATTAAATATGAGACCTAAAAATTAAAAAGAATTCAAATGAAGAGGTTTTAATAGATCTATAAACTAACTGGTGTATGCTGTGGTGACTCACATGTAACTCAGAATACTCTTTAGGCTATAAATAAACGGCACGGCTGACGTCATCTTTTAAGGAAATCTCTTGGGGTGTACACTTAAGGTGCAAATCTAAACCCTTAGTATAAAATCAGACAGTATAAAATCACCTGAGTGTAATAATCATGTGGGGATAAACAAAAGTTTATTGGTATAATGAAGAGTATTTGAGGTAAAAATGCATATTTATGTGATGAAATCACTTTCATTCCAAACAATAAGCCACAATAGTCCATTTTTTTAAATAATATTTAATATATTGACTACAATTACAATAAAGTTATCTTAACCATTGATTTATTGTTAGTTGATTTAAAATTGTGTACTAAGGGAAGAGTGAATTCACAATTTATACAGCCTTGGAGTTTAAACTCACAATAATCTTTTACTGTGGCAAGTGAAGAAAATCTTACTTTGTTACAGCACTTGCTCTCCACGGCAAGATATTCAAATTGCTAAACAAATGTTGATGTCATATAAAGATAAACTGTTTTGTTGTATTTAAGAAAGATACAGATTTTTTTTAAACCTGCTTATTTGTGAAAACGTAATTTCCTCCCTTACTGAATCACCCACTTAATGTAGATGAGCACAATTTCTGATTACTTTTCGATTCTACATCCACCAAACAGAGAAAACTTAAACCTGTCTGACAACATAAAGTACAAAAAATATTTACAAGCATAAAAAGTTATAGTGACTTAATGAAATTAAAAATAAGGGGAGAGATGCAGGGGAATCCTACAGATCTGTGGGTCAGGCAAGAATCAGAAATCCAGAGTCATACAGCCTACTAAGTTTATATCCAGAAAAATTTAAAGCATACAAGAAGTCCAGATTTTGAAGCAAAATTGGAAAATTTGTGGAGAAAAAAAATTCCTGGTCAAGAATAAAAACAACAAAGTCTGGACATCTATTAGCCAAATACTTTGAATAATCTGGCATGGTCTGCTTGTCAGAGTACTGCTTATGAAGCTAGGAACACAGTTGGGAGCAATGACTCTTGATAGGAACTGGCTGGAGGGGCACAGGTGGAATAAATAAGCCACTTATTATAAAGTAAACTGTTGGGACGAGACTATATCCCTATGTTCATAATTCAAAAATAAAAAGCAGCTTAACAAAGAAGACATCAATAAGACAGTCCCAATGCAAAAACCACTGCCTACCAAAAGTTCAGAGTATGATGTTCAGAGGCTACTTTACTTCCTTTTGAATCTGAATAAATTGCTGTATTTGACTCTACAAGAGGTAAAAGAGGTGTACCAAGTCCATGTCTGAGTGGCAGAAAAAAATTACAAAGCAGTTTTGAAACAATTTAACATCTTTTCTTAGGTCACTCTAACATAAATTGGCATGGATTCAAACAGGGTATTCATTCTTAAAAACCCAATAATTTGATGGAATTTTAGAACATTTTTGAATTAGCAACATGTTTTAAAATGAAACACGTGGCAACTTTTGGCTGTCACAGTTGCTGCTAAGTTTGTTGCATAAGCTCCTGAATCATGCAGAGAATCAACCTTTATAACTTAGAAGAATAAGAATCTTGTGCTGTCCTGAATCAAAAATGAAAAGTACAGAAAGCAATTTGCCCAATGGACTTAATATGAACTATCAGTGTTTATCAATTCAAGGTAAGCTGAAAAAAGATTTGGAGATTACTGCTGTGAGAGCACCGGATAAATCCCAAACTAAGCAGAGTTTCAATGACAGCTACCGCCAACTTTCCAACCTAGTGCCATGCAAAGTGTGCAAGCCCTAATTACCATTGTTTCACTAGCTGGCATCACCTGGTGGATCATTTGAATGAGGAAAGGGTGGCTTAAAATTGCCACCAAAAAAAATCCCTAAAATTACTAATGCAGCATAACGGTGGTAAAACAAGTAGTTAATATGGATTTCTGGCTTTAGTCAATTGGGGTACAACTAGGGTGATAGTAGTAAGGCCTTTATTTAATAGCATAATTGGGTAATTAAAGTATAGTAATGATTTTTATTTACGTATTCAGCGGCAGCCTCCTCTCTGACGTAGCTCGGCTGACAGCAAATAAGACCGAGGGCCTATTTGGCAGCGCAAATTCATAACTCGGTAAGGCATTTCCATTGACTCTACCATGATGGATGGATTCCAGACAGCTGTGTGAAAAATATAACTGCAGGACATCTTTTTGCAATTTGTCCCCCCCTGCGCTTTTAGCTTTACTCTGTAAAAATAAGCCCTCTCTACACAACAGCAACTTTTGAGATGGATGAAAAACTTTTACCATCATAACCATAGTTGCTCCCGGCAAGGTGGAAATTATTACCAAGGTTGAAAAATGTTTCTGGATTATTTTTTGTGTGTGCATGTTTAATTGGAGGTGTGTCTGTGTGTGTCTGTATTTGTGTAAAGTGCTGTTACTTGATGAAAAAAAATATATATAGAGATAAAACTAAGAAATAGAGCATACTATAGAGAGAGAAAAAACTTTGTGGAGTTGTTTTGGTCACAGAGCTTGAACATTTGATTAATGCTCATGAAATCACTGCAGATGGAAAGAAAGGGAATAAATGAAATTTGGAAAGAAGAGCTCAATGAAAAAAGAGAGGGAGAGAATAGCATGGAGGATGGGTAAATAAAGAGGTGGAAAGGGACATGATTACACTAAACACAAAGAGCTGATGGTAGAAAGAAAATAGGACCGCAACAACAGACATTGAATTCTTGATTGTTGGATTGGATCAGATTGGTCTAACCCTTGAACCTTGTAGTTACTGAGAAATATGAGAACAAGCCAGAGATAAAGAGATTTGAGTCTGCAACTTTCTCTCGAGAAGCACTTCAGTCCTAAAAATACAGACTTCAGATTTGACTCAAACTCAGAAGAATCAAGAGTCAAGTGCGGGGATTTAAGCTTCATGAACAATCTTAATCTTATGTAATCATGTAAGAAAGTAAGATGGTGAGTGTAGATTGAATCACCGAGTGATTGGTGTTATTCCAGAGTGCAGGGGTGACCAATTCGAGTTCTCGTATCGTGGTTTCCTGAATGTTTTAGATGTTTTGCCTCTTCAACATACGTTATTTTAATGGCTGCATTATCTCTTATCTGTAATAGGTGGCTCGGGATCCACCTGTTTTATTCATGTGTGTTTTATCAGGAAAACATCTTACATCAAAAACTGAGACCCTCTGGAAAAAGTAACATTTATGTGTCAAAAAGAAAAAGAAAAATGAAATCCCACTAAAAGGTAAATAGAAGAGCTATCAGACATTTTCTTTAATAGCCAATTATTCAAAGACCTGAGTCCTGACCTGAAAATAATGACTTGTAAACGTGTATGTTACATGACCCAAAACATTTTTAGTTTGTTTGGATGTACAGCTTAATATTCACAAAAAAATGGTTCTTAAGGAAAATAAATCCAATAAGGATCTGGACTAGTTAATCTACTAACGCAGCTTTGCTATTTAGCTTTTTTTTTAGCCAACATTTGCAAGCAACTTGGCAGTCTATCATTTTACATAAACAGGATTTCAAAAGTTTTTGCCAAACACAAATTTATGTAGGTTTCCCTTTTAAAAGAAATCATGTGACAAAGGCACTTTTTTTCCAGAGCAAATCAAGTCTGATGTGATGAATTGCAAATGAAAATGTATGTGTTACATACGGGAGCTCAGATGACTTTGAATAGACTTTTAAAAGACTAAAGCCTGACGCGGTTCTTGTTCGATGCGATTGTGTCATGAGTGAGTCATACCTTAAAACTTAGCAAAGACTGAAGAGCTTGCTGTATTTCAACTCCCAGGTGTACAGCATGATTTACTGAAAGGGTTATATCTTTAGTTTTGAAGTGGAACTTTACAAAACAAATACAACGTTTTATTACAGATTAGGTAAAAACCAGATTCACATGGTTACCAACCAAGTGAGCATTTGTTCTCAAATGAGTTGTTACCTTGAAAGTGGCAACAGTGACATAACCTGTCCTGTCCCAAAAAACTTCAAAAAAGTTTCACAATTGAAAGGTTTCCTTGTGCTTAGCCTTTCGTCAAGCTGACTTCCACCAGGTCCTAACAAAGAGAATACATTTGATGTCTTCACAGTGAAACTGGTCACATTTCACACTAAGAAATCAGCTTTTGGTGGAACTCAGTTTTTCATACACAGTCACCAATCGGCTTAGAGTATAAGGTTTGTTATGAAACATCATCTTTGATAAAACGTTACTAATAAATACTGTATACAAATAAAAATGTTACATTTACTTATTCGTTTTTTTACTCAAACCCATTATCAAGGTCAATGACTTTTAAGACAAAAACTGTGACACAGATATTTGAACACAAAGGTCTTAAGGATACATTTTATCTAACTGTTTATTTTTTTGTTTTTGTTCTTGTTTTTTTTTTAAAGCAAGTTTTTCTCCAACTGATGCTCAAATAATGTAAGATCTTTTACAGCTATAACAATCATATCTGTACCACTACGAGAACAGACCATCTGGCATACCAGGTGGACTACGGTGCATTCTTAGGCCGATGGCATTTTACAGCCTGTGGCTGTCATAGTTTAACTAAACACTATATTACAAACAATTTGTATTAACAGCGTTGGCCTATTAGTTATGTTTCGCAAAGAAAATTGAGCTAATTCAGTAAAATCTCTGATCCCTTCTTAACCAAATTCTGTTACCTGTGGATTGGATGTTTAAGTGGCTCCTAGGAAAATCCAAAAGGGCTCTATATACATTGTAAAAATCAGCAATGTTTTTTAAAATATTGATGCTATAACAAATGTAGGTTTTAATTTTTTATTGTTCCTACTGAATAACTGACAACAGAATGTCACCAAAAATCATTGTAATATGCTTCCTGATTTATTTTTCTTGCTGTGGGTCAGACAATAAAAATTTATCCATTTTGTTTGCGCAAATGTTTTTAAGTTTTCATCTGTTACAAACACTGTAGACAAAAAAATGTTGGTTCTTTAAAAATCTATAATATGTATTTATCAAAAAGTTAAAATTTGTCTTTTTTCAAAAGGTCATGTGACATTTACCGCTCCGAACAAATTTTTTATAAAGCCAGACTGAGGACAAAAATGTCTAGATGGGTTGTGTACTTTGCAGAAATCTACCTTAGAACCAAGTTATCAAATTTTGCCATTTGAGCTGACAAGAATTAAAGTTAGTGGAAATGGTTAAACCACAAAAGCTGCAAAGTGACAAAAAAGCTTATAAGTGGATGCGCCAAAACGTCTGAATTTTACTAATTCGATTGTCATTGATACTACCCGAAGAGGAGGTCAGATTAGCTACTGGCAGCTCGGTAAGAAGTAGTGGAAAAGTTAATGAGAAGAGTAGGTAATAAAAGGAAGAGCTGTTGTTTGTGTGTGTTTTACCATTTCTTATGTTTTAAGCCTCATTTTTACAGCAAATACTATACCTGACTCAAGTCTGGGCCTAATAAGAAAAAGTGATGTTTCGGAGTTACAGTTTGCAGGTGTTACAGCTTATAGTTATTATTAGTGACTCTTGCCTCAAACCAGAGCCAGAGAAAACAGTCTCTTTCATTAGGAGCTGGGTTGCTGAGTCATTAACAACCAAATGAGTGTTTATTTTGATATGACAGATTACAGAGTTTCAGTGAGCCAAATGCGCTGCATAAAGATGATATTTCCTGCTGAATCCATAAACACTATTCCAAAGTTTTTCTTGGACACAGGATCATCACATATGATTAAAAAAAAAACTAACTCTAGCTTTCCAGGTAGGCTTGGCGGGGTTTTGAGGCAATCACAAGTCACGAAAAAAAGGAATGTGGTGAGCAAAACAAAAGAGGTTTCAGTATGTAACCTGAGCTGGTCCTGGACCCTATTCCTGACGTGTTCTATAAAACAGCTTTGTTTTCCTCAGCAGGAGTGCCAACTCTGGGCCTTAGCGTCCCAATCAACAACACCTAAACAATCCATTTTATTCTGTTTTTATGGAGTGTCTTAGTCCTTGGAGATGTTAGTTAAACTCAATGTTTTGAGCACAATCTATTCCCATCACCTGGTGGTTTTAAAAGATCAACAGTGTTTAAGAAAAGTCTGAAATGCTGTTTGTGGATTCAGCAGAAAATATCGTCTATGAGAGCTAACGTTTCGCAGTGCTATGCAGAATTGAAGACAAGACCAAAAATTATTTTTGGTCTTTTATTAAACTCACCCTTGCACCTGAAAAAACTGATTTTTTTGTCTTTTGCACATGCTAAAAAAGTACGATTAAGCATCTCAACACTAAAGCAAACGTCTAAATGCTCCATTAAGCAGAAAAAATACTGATGACTGGCATCTCATTTAAATGACTTTAAACCGCAGGAATGGTTTAAAAAAAATAGTACAGCAAATTTAAAAAACATAGTCTGCCTTGATAACTTTCACTGGAAAATTCCCATCCGTATCCAGTGGACAGTTTAACTGTTCGATTTTCAAAGCATCAATAAAGATAGCAAGGTTTTAGATAAATAGCTGAATGGCAGATATGCAGACAAGCTGTCCTGATTTTAAAAAGAAAGGTCTGGAACAACTGTGGCAGACAGCTGTCTGGCCTGATCTTTACTTTCAAGACAAACTGAAAGGCAGCTTATTACACCATATTAAGGTAATCCGGTTTGCAGAAAGTAGGTCACTATCATACGTCTTTCCCTTCGAAGAACTTAGTTTGGCAAAGGAACACTTAATTTGCAGCGCACAAGATGTTATTCAGCTTCAAGCACTTTATAATCACAAAAATACAAAATCAATGAGGGGGTGCTTTACTAAAAAGCGTGAATTACACTGCGTTATTTTGTAGCATTTGATTTTTTTTTTCACAAGGAATTAATGAGGCAGCAAAGGGTGCTGTCTGCACAAACAGTTTGAGGATAGTTCCACAAAGAACATGTACAAAAGTGTGCATAATCTTAATGAAATGAAATCCAGACAGAACAAAAATAAATAAATTTCGAGGGGGGTTTGGAGCGTGGAAAAAGAAGAAACATTTCAAAGAGAGAGGAGAGAAGACGGGTGGGGGTTGGAATTTTGAGAGATCAGTAGCAGGCAAGAGGATGAGAAAAGAGAATTTGGGCACAGTGGGATTACTCCAAGATGTGGTGAGTGGGAGACAGGAATACAGAAAGACGGCGAGAGAAGAGACATGTTGAGAGCATCAAATCTTCTATACTTTCTGTGAGAAATGAGGAGGCAAGAGACATCCTGCTGTTTGATTTACAGAAAATTGAGATTATATCCACAAAATTAAATAAACGTAAAGAAGTTAGTGTGCTTCATAAAATTATTTTTCCTTCCTTTTTCTTTTATAATAAATACAGATACTAATGTCAAAAACTTTTCTTGACTTTAGTAGAAAACCTGAAATTTGAGATAGTCATGGGAAATAAAGAGAGTAAAACCGTCATTTACAAGAGTTTACGTAACAGTGGATGTTGCAGCAATAACCCAGCAAATTCACTCAAGGTCACACCATGCCATGTTTAAAAAGGATGAAGAGGTTCAGTCAAAAAGTATCTTCGGTTAAAATTATTTGTGGCAGGCATCACAGCCTAGGTTAGCAAAGTTGAATATGATTGTAACGTTTGTAAATTTATTCATTCAACTTGAATCTTTTGTTCTGGTGCAAAAAAAAAAAAATTCTCTGATGCATATGAAAATAATTCTATGTGATAATCAAACCCAATATGCTGCATTATGATGAAGCTGTTAAAAAAGCCCAAATGTGAATAAGTGACATTCAAATTCAGCAGACACGCACTGCAAAACAAACAAAATCCTGTCGAGTATTTGGTCTAGTTTCCAGTAGAGATATCTTAGTGCGTTTGAAGAAGACAAAACTAGCTCTCGTGCAAGATTTAAGAGGTTGTTTTTTTTTTCAATAATTCTTGATTATTGATTAAAGAGGACAAGATGAAGAATACAGAAAACAAGTAAAAAAAATCTACAAGTACTTTTTATCAGTTTTCAGGAATTAATGACTTAAAACAAGCTCTTGTATCTTACTGAAAGGTTACTTGAAGGTTGTTTTTGTCTTATTTTGAATGTACTAAGATATATGCACAAAACATTTAACAAAAGACCTAAAGCCCAGATCTGAATATGGACAAGTATTAGTCATGCGGTCTATAATTATGTCTAAAATAAGATTGTTGTTGTTTTTTTAAGAAAATTGCACTTTACCACAGGCTATGTAGCAAAAAAGGGATCAGAATCTACCAAAACTCAGATTGCATGACTAATTATGCAGGCTACTATGTGTGGCACCAAAGTCGAGATGCTTGACTATCATAACAAACAGAAACTGACTAGATTATCAGCACAGAAAGCACACTGCAGCTGGCAGACAAAGAGTTTACCGCAAACTCCTCTATATAGTTTTTCAAGGTGAAATTTGAAGCTACTCGTTGGACATCTGAAGCTTGACTAAAATTGGGTCATGCATCAGGACAGTGATCCCAAGCACAGCAGGAAATCAATGGAAAGAAAGACGGATAGATATATACTTTATTGATCCCAGAAGGGAAGTGGTTTCCACCAAAGCAGATAGCAATAAAATAACCATCCAAAAGGCAGGGGACAACAATAACACATGCGATTTAGCATTCAAGATAACTAAATAAGATCATAGTAAAGAATAAATAGTGAAGAATTTTAAAATTATTCAAATATGAATGCAACAGATTTACCGTTTCATATCTGTAGATACAAACAAATACACAGTTGAACAGTAATAAGGGTTTTCTGAGTTTTTTCATAACATAGCTGTCAAGGCACAATGATTGACATCCCAATCAAAGTCCAGACCCCAGATCAATGACAATAGTGCAGCAGATCGTCTTAGGGAGCTCAGCATACAACGTTAACATAATACATCAGACTTAGATTCTGCTTTGTTTTTGCCAAACATTTCCATTTTGGGAGGATTTTTGCATGATGTGACATTAACCAAGTTATAAAGCTAAGTGCCTAAATTCTAACCGCTTTTTACGAGTTTCCACAACAATTACCCTTGATCTGATGATGAACCGGACTTTCTTGTAAGGCTGAATCCAGGAAGGAAGATATTTACATCAGAAACGTGTGTAAATGATTTTGGACAAAGTATGTGTTTCTCGAGAGACTAACGCGTTATGTTCTGATCCTCTCTTTGATGGGTGTTGCTTTTCACCTAAATAAGAATTACAATTATGATCAAAATTCCTTTACTGTCATTTTAAAAGAAATCACAGCAGATGATGCTGATAAAAAAACAGCTGGTTGTGCAAACCACCTACTGTACCACGCAACACTTTTCTAAAAACGTTGAAAAACGTTGCTTATTGAGTCCCAAACCTAATCTACCTCTATATTTTATGTCCGTTACATTTATTTTAATGTTATTAAGCCTAATTTGTTGTCTAGTATGCGCTTGATTTGTGTGTCTCTGGGGAAGAAAACATAGAAACAACCTTCTCCCTTTGACTGCACATGCGGAAGCAGCAACACACAGACGTGTGTGCGTAAATCAGCCCAACAGAATATTTTAAAATATTTTTCACATGACGAGGTACCCAACCCAACCATTCTACCACAGTCACTAATCTATGTGCACCTTACAAACTGAGGTTTGTCGTAAATTATTAATGTTGCAGTTTATATCGCACCTACCCACGTTTGCTTGGTGTGATAAGCGAAACACTGTTCAAACATTATCCATTATCTAATATTTATACATACAGCATAAGATACACAAATGATTTTGTAAACAGGGATGGGATTTTTTTTATTTTCCTCCTGGTCGGTGGAGACATTTTTTTAATTAAAAGAAATAAAAATACAAGACAAGTACGTTTGCAGGAAATATCTTTTACCTACTTCCCTTTTTTTTCTAAATACAGTCTTTCACCTTTTCTGTGTTGTAATTTTGTAAGTACACTTTCAGCAGAAAACAAGGCAAATGTATTGTAATTGATTAAATAATTTAGTCTTTTTTAAATTGCTCATAAAATATCCAACTCAAATATTATTATTGTTTTAGTAAATAAAAAATGTGGCACTTAGTGTTCTAAAACAACAAGTCCAATGATTGTCCAGTGAAAGGATATGATTTCGAAGCAACATTTCATCGGTGTACAATTAATTACAATATGTTTTGAATGTGTGACATTCTAATACATTTGTTAAAAGTACAGGTTGAAAATGAACGCTTAAAAGTATCTTTAATCTTTAAGCAGCTATCAAAAATATTTGCCAGTAAACATTGATTTCTGTATTAAAAAGTTGTTTTTTATTGTTCTGATGTAATATGCTAATCTTAAATGTTATTTTGTCAGTAGCTGTAGGAGAAAAATCATCATCATTTAATTATATAAATTGAGGTACTGATGAACGTTAATAAACTTTTTGATGTTATCCTAGCATATTCAATATAACTATACATAGGGCAAAAAGCTATTTTGATTGTGTTCTAGCCTAAGCAAATAACCTATAATATTAAGTCCTTTTCTTATAAATGACTGATAATTAAACCCAAACCAACACTTACACAGTGTACAGTACCAATTTGTAGTCTTTAGTCGTTCTTTTAAATTCGAGATGAAAGGAGGGACAAAAAAAACGTGGAAGAAATTGAGAAATTTGAGGAAGAATAACGAGAGATCACGATAAAGACAGACGCACCATGAGCAGAGAAAAGGGAATGCTCGCTGTTAGACCCAGACCGCACTGACCTTCACTTTGTCTTGAAGCATATAACAGTCAGCACATATGGCTTCACTTAATGTGCAGAGACCTGCATCTGCGCTTCAGTATCTGATTTACACAGGTGGATTTTTAGTGCCGGTCGTTTTATGCATGCTTCTCTTCGTGTGCCAGAAGTTTGTTTGCATGCTGATGTTTAACAGTGCATCCACATGGTGAACCACATCTAAATGTTTATACGTATGTGCACGCGCACGCATGTGGGAGTCAGCAAACACCGTGTGTTCCTTAATTGGACTCCATTCAAGTGTTTAATAACTCATTAGAGATGCTGCAAAGCAATCTGTACACCTGCTTTCCTTCCTTTCCGTCCTCATGCCCTGTATGACTTCCAGCCCACGGAGGCTGAAACGCTGTGACCTAAACCACATGGATTAGTTCTCCTTGTCAATCTGGATCCACCCGTCCATGTTAGATGGAGATACTTCAGCCAAGCGGTGATGGCAAAGCAAGACGGACAGTTAATAAGTCAGCTAGACTGATGCCGTGCCAGCTTGTCCATGTGTAAGATCAGTCATTCCTCCTTGGAGTCATCCAGGGGGTAAAATAATGAGCTAATCATTTCACAAGCTAACAAGCTAGATAATCCTTTTACAGACTAAGATCAGTTATGTGGTCATATTGTTGCTGTTACTGTTTACTTCCCTGTCAGGCTCACAATGATGGGGTGAAAAACATATTCCAACCATAAGCTTGAATGGTTGTCTGGTAACTGGAAATCTACATGAGAAACCAACAAAATCATAAATAAAAAAGCAAAAAAAAAACAAACAAAAAAAACAAACAATCAATGGTTTTCATGTATTTACATTTTTCTGTGACTTTTTTTATCATTCTTGTTTGAAAATAACCCAGGCCAGAATCCTGGATAGCAATGAAAGAATGGTAGCTTTTAGATGGGATGGAAAAAAGTCTGAGTAGCTGTGTTTATTTTCTGGTATAACAAAACTGGTCTCCAAGCTGACTGACAGCTAAAAAACAATTTCAATTAGGTCATAAAACGGCATCACACAGGCTAAAATATGAATAACCATTGACGGAATAAAACATATATAATCCACTTCCATCTTTAAACACGGATTCTTTGAAAGCATGCCCCACATCCTTGCTGAGGGATTCCAGTTGGTCGTGCTGGAAACCAGCCGCCCGCCACTTCAATGTGGAGTTGCTTTGAGGCAACCTTGTCGATACCAATTCAGACCCACTACTGCTTATGCAGCCGACAGAGACAAAGCCAGCCCTGTGTCCTGCAGAATGGTCCTCTAAAAACAAGGAGACTGCTATAGGCATATCATGCATGCTGTCTGTCAGCCTGTCAGATGCTTGCCGAAGATCGCCAGAATAACTCATCCCACATGTCCATCCATCAGCGGGTTTGTCACTCTTTTCCACTCCATCCGTCTAGCTTTCAGGGTATACTGTCTCTTCTTTTTAAGGGCATTTTATCCACATTTTCACCGAGGTGACAATCTGTCTTCGATGGGGGATGCAAAATCTTGTCTGCGTGCGCAAAGATGGGCATGTTAACATACAAACACTTGCAAATCTATCAGTGATTGGCATAGGTAGGGCTTAATCCTTGGGGTGGCGGCATGGGTGAGGTAGATTTCCATCTTGGAGACATATATATAATAACCTTTCAGAAATACTGAATGTCACCACAGTGATCTGTGCATGATTTTATTCACAGTGACAGAAGTGGAACTTGTCAAAACTCCACGACTGGAGCTTGGGAACGTGTGGATTTTTTTAATTTATGGATTCACGCGCCATGCCTGCAGGAGTACACGTATATTATGTTATGTATTTATGTTATTTGCCACTATTTCCTGTTGTTTGGCTGTGTTTACACAGAAGTCAGGATCAAGAGCTGATTTACATAATTAAACATGTGCATCTGTGCGTACAAATTCCAGAATTTCCCAGTGTGGTAATTCGGTTCTTCAGCACAATGCATCTGTCGATAGATTTTACCAGAAATCTCTCATGTGCTGTTATGTCTCAGCAAGCTTTTTATATTGGATCATGTGAATATATAACCAATATGTGTGTTTCTGAGACGGTTTTTGTGAAGAGAGG
>JAVLVB010000657.1:1185483-1197445 GCA_032876305.1 Orestias chungarensis
GCATATATGTGTGTGTGTGTGTGTGTGTGTGTGTGTGTGTGTGTGTGTGTGTGTGTGTGTGTGTGTGTGTGTGTGTGTGTGTGTGTGTGTGTGTGTGTGTGTGTATCAGTTTGTGAGTAATTTTAAACATTCAAACAGAACAAACAGAAAGAAGGAGACAGACTGGCAGGGGGCACAAAAACACATTAATGTAGAAGAAAAGTTAAGACAGAGGGGAAAAGTGAGGGAAAACAAGAGGGGGGCAATGGGAATCACGAAGACCAGCCGCGGCAGTCTTAGGATGTTGAGCTGCTCCTGGAGGGATCGTGATGAAGATTAAAAAAAGAAAAGTAGAGAAGGAGCAAATGAAGCTAGAAGATAAGGATTGAGGAGAGAAAAATAAAAGGTCAAAAAAGCAAGACAGGAGCAAATGAAGATGGAAAGATAAAAAACGGAGCGTAATGTAGAGTTAATTTGCGAGAATGAGCTAAGCTGTGGCGCAGCAGACTGAGACTTGTTAAAGACACACACGCGGTGCAACAGCTTGCCGTTTCTTCCTGCCAAAAGGCCAAAAGAGGGGAAGCTGTGCATGTTTCATGTGCTGAATAACTCATACAGCCAGTAATAATGCCGTAGACTGTTTGTGCTGGTATGTGGTAGAGAGCGAACCAGATGTTTGTTACTGACAGGAAGGAAATTATGATAAACTGTGCTGGTGCAATATACCACCAATTAAATATAAGGGCTGATGATAAACATGTGACAGTTTTTTTTTTCTTTAAAAAAAACAACAACTCATATTTCATCTTGGAAATTGATTAAAGAAATTGTCTGAATTTTCAAACAGCATCAAAAACGGCTTTGTTATCCTTTGTCCTTTCAGCAAAGCATTCTTACAAAATGTAACCACATGTAAGAGTTTTTGGATTCCCCATTTATACCATCTCGTTCAACATTCAAACTACCAGAATTTTTATGGCAGGTCCTTTAAAGTCATGAATAATCATATTTTATTTAATGCACATGAGGCCAAAAGGTGTCGACAACTGATTAGGGGAATTAATAAATTAATGGCCACGAAAAGAACCTAACAAACCAGCACCATAAACTGAAATTTAAATGTGCTCTTTGGCAAAACCATGAATATAATTTGTCCCAGCAAGAATGGCAATTGTAGCCAAAATTATTACTGTACATGAATAGACTTCTGGCGACACAACAGGAGATGTTGTTTTGTTTGGCTGGAGTTCACAAATGGAGAGCACCTGGGTGGAGCAATTACTAGGGACAGGATTTTGAGAGGAATAGCACAGGGAAATCAGGGGAGCACAGAATGGGCTTGGTTACCGTTACTGGCCAATACCCAGGTGCTGAATGATTGGTGAATTGCTCCTCTTATGCTGGCAGGCAGATGAGGTGATGGGAGGCAATAGTGTTGAAACACGGGTGCAGGAACAGCGTCCGGCACAGCAGTCAACCTCCAATACCATCTACAGGAGAGTCTAGGAAGACACCAAACATAAACCCAGCCACAACCCCATTTCCTGACAAATATCATTTTTGTGGTCCTGTTTTGACCAGAATTGTTAGCGAGATTTATGTACTAATGTAAGCACTGCTGTTACTCCTCATGATGGTAACATGGTATTATTATTATCTTTTTTGTGAAGGTGTTAAGTAAAAATAAAGTTACGGCAGCATATGCTTTGGAGTGGCCAAGGATTTTTACTTTATGATCGACGGTCTCTGTCAGAGAGACCATGGATCACAAAACCTTTTTTATAACCCATTTACAAAATGCTTGGAAACAGATATTTAAATGCCTATTGTGCTTTGTTTATGTTCTACACCTTTAGGAATTTTAGGTTTTATGTCTCTAAAATGAAACAATTGGAAAGATGTCCTATAAAATATAATAAAAGGCTTGGTTGTACTTGACGAAACATAATCTACCTAAACAAATAATCTGCTATTATGCAATTATTAATTATTTGGAACTGTATTTTTCCACATAAGCATGTCTTCTTAAACACAGGAGGATTTCAGCAACATTAAAGCAAAATAGCAGAAAGAAATATGTCCTCTTCAAGGTTACATAAGTTTAAATTGAATCTTTTTGCCAATCACTGTAATCTTACCATCCCCGTCATCATCCAGGGATATCAGTCTTTGTCAATGCGCCACTGTGCTTGATAACTATAGCCTTCAATACAAACTTGCACTTACATGTGTTATTTTTCCAAACGTTCTAATGATGTACCCTTTAAACCGCTTTTTTTGTTTTTGTTTTCAGGAATGTTTGCCTAATGAAGATGGTCTTTCAAACGTGGGGTTTAAGTATGCAGAGAGCCTCTTTTTACAATCCTGAATCTCATTTTTTACAAAAAATCTCTCAACTATAAGGCATTTAGGCTGACTGACATCAAGTCAGAAGCGTGAAGGGCACATTAGTGGCACTGACGGAGGGAGATCAAGTGAAGCCGGAGAAAACAAGAAAGTAATGCATGGGGACGGAGGTAACATAGTGAGGGAGAGAGAGACAGATGAAGAGAATGAGGGACAGATGGAGGGAGGGTAAAGTCCTTTCATGTGTTGGTAGATCCAGCCTTCTTTTTAGGCATAGTAAACATCCAATGCTTCTCCAAGCACATGCTTTGATCCCCGCCATGCTGAGAGATGACTGTAAATTGGAGAGCAGCCACTACACACATGTTATTACATAGTTAGTACTGTACATGGAAAGATGTACTCAAGCATGTTGTCTTTCAGTTTCTATTATGCATACAACATCTTACATACTTTTAAATGACATTGTTTTGTGATCTTTGTTGCACCTGAACCTTTTTTATTTTATTTATTTTTACGCAGTCAAAATCTAATATTCGAAAGCTAAATCCTCCAACTGACATCAAAATTTTAAAAGTCATATTTAGATGTTAAAATTTTTTTATTTTGAGTCATCTTACTTTTTTGGTATCTTATAAAACTTGTAATTGTAATATGTAATTAAATACTTACTCAAATTTTAAACACAAACAGATTAAGATTATCAGAACTGTGCATGGAGACTCATTTTGTTTCAAAAGAAAAATTGATAAAACAATAACTGAACTGCAGAACACTTGCAACAAAATCAGTCAAAATACCAGGCAGAGTTTTTTCTCCTGCTTATCCTTGGACTGGATTCGTAAGGACATTTTTGTCCTTAACGAATGCTGTCCAGCTGGTCCTTTTCTTTCCAAATAAATGTAATCTTTCTTTTGAGGTGAAAAAGAGGCTAAATATTTTATCTAGTTAGATTGTTGTGTTCTTCTGCAAGGCATTTCACCTGCCTGGTGGAGGTCACAGGGCCCGGTGGCGCTCGTGCCGCCCCACAGCAGCTGTAGCTACAATATAATTGTTTGCCACCATCAGTATGTGTTTGATAGAGCAAATAAGTGAATGTGGTAAGAAGCACTTTGGAGTCCTCTGCACCTCATAAAGTGTTATACAAATAAATGCAATTCACCATATATGGAGATGTATATAAAGCCTTAGCTGAATGCTTTCATACACTGAAACTGTTTATCATGCTTTGTTTGTTACAAGCTGTAAACTTTTGACTCCACATTGTGAATTTTCCATAATTACCAGGAGGTTGGGACATTTAGATACTTTTATTTATAGAGTCCTGCACTTCAAAATCTCTACATTAAATAACATGGTGAACCATCAATTCCTACTCATTGCTTGTTCCGCTATATTGCGTTTCCTCACACAGAATTGGGAAAATTGCATTTGTTTCTTAAATTCTGTCTACAAACAACGTGTAGACGAAAGACTGCAAATTATCTGAACTTCTTTCATTCTGCTCTTTAAGAATTTTCAGATTAGGGAAAGCTGCAGATAACCAACTGTGATTATGGTTGTTTTTCAATCATTTGTACAGCATTTTAATTGTGTAGTCATCGTGTAGAATTGGTTGCCTCTCGCCAGGACTCCTATGGAAAATTCTCTGTGTAAATAAAACATAAATAACATTAAAAAAAACTCTTTTCAAATTGTAATAAAATTGTAATTCAGTAGCAGGTTTTCAATTGGGATGCACCAAAGTGAATATCTGGGTCAATATTGGTGTGAGGTATTGAAAAAAAAAAAACATACACACATATATATATATATATATATATATATATACTTTCTCTTATTCGCATACTATGGAAAAGCAGCCACATGGCTGATTTTGCTTTTCGACTTTGGTTAAGCTCTAACAAATCCTGCACTGGCTCATTTTCTCTGTCACATGTGCAAATAAATACTCCACAATCACATTTTGCCCCACATGAAATAAATTTTTAGGTACATCAACTTACATGAGTACAGAATAAATAGTTTTAGTAATTACCTGGAGTTGATCTTTAAAGCTTAAAGAAAGATCGAGTGCTTGATTTATTAACACTATTGATTACTTGGGTATGTGCATTCATTGAGCCCTAACTAACTTCATTTTTACAGATGGAAATACCTCTCCAATTCCTACACCACAAACACAGACAGAACCACACAAACACACACACAAACTGAAGATAGCTGTTTGAGAGTTAGAGTGTGAGTGCTTTCCCATGTCTTTTTTTGGCTGGTGCGCTGTGTGTGTTTAATTCTGAATGACACACAGCCTGAGAGACAGGAAGCGGGCCGTGGGACACACAAACCTGTCCTCACACCAACATGTGCTGTTTAAGACCTGGGAGTGCAGTGACACGCCAGCAGCGGACACACACACAGAGCTCCACATGCAGTTTCCTCTCGCCTTGGTGGATTAGGAATGCAGACGATGTCAAAACAGCAGGCCAGGGCGTTTAGTACCTTAATGCAACCTAATGTGTCCTGGCACATTAGCCTCTTTACCAAGTCACCATTTAGCCAGCCTGGAAGCAACACTCGCGCCAGTTTTCACACGCACCTCCTCCTTGTAAATCTAAAAAGGGCTAATGCAAAATGGTTGTCATCCCCAAATGTATCATTGGACAATCGATAGGCGAAGCACATTTTCCTCAGATGGAAAAACACAGTTGTTAGAATTAAAACGAAACACAGAAGAAGAAAAAAATCCTCCATCTGCTCTTCCTCCATCTGGCCTACACCTTTAATGGAATCTCATTACCCCATGTTTCCAAGTCCTCTCCCTCCCCTCTCCATCCTTTTTTTTTTCTTTTGTCCTCATTCCAGGCATATTTCCATTTCTCCTCTGCCTGTTTCTTTTGTCTTTTTCCTGTCTGTTCTTTCCTTGAAGTGCTTTTATTATCATTCTGTGCATCACACTCGCTGTTTCTCTCCATGCCTTTCCCCTTTAGTAGTTAATCAGACTTGATTGGGAGCTGAGAGAGCCGAGAGGAGCTCCCCAGTGGATCAATGTCTCTAAATGATCTGCTCAAGGATCCATTTAGAAGCTGCAGGCTGTGCTCTGATAGGGCACCAAAGCATGAATACGCTCATTTCACATCTAACTCACTTCCTGATTTGCCCTCTGGGAGAGAAACAGGGCTGCCATTTTAGGGATAATTTGTCCCAAAGCTAAATATCCCACTTACCAAGAGAGCTTAGGCTAAAATGTCTTCGTTCAAAGCAATCAATTACTGCCAAGGTGAGGAGGAAAATGATGAATTTGTTTAAAAAACTCAATCTGCGTATGTGCAAGGAGCATCTGTGGTAGCGAGATTGCCCCAAAAAAACGTCTTTGTTTATGCTCATTTGATTAAAGATTCTTTCCTGCGTCGCAAATTTGTTGAGCTTCAAGAAACAGGATTTGATGATCTGCCATAGCTTAAATCCATTCGATGTGGTACATTTAAAATTAAATTGATCTTGTTGCCACAGAGAGAGATGGCGTTAATGACAAACACAGGGAGATGTGGTTGCAGCAAGGGTGCAAATGTCCACCAAGACACTTGATAATAATTTGAACCCAGTTTAAGATGCTAGATATTATACTGAAGAATATTTCAAAGTTACTTTTGAGGAACGGTCAATAATGGTACAAGAATATAAAGTTTGTCATTTCTTACTTTTTATGAACATTTTATTTACACATGTTAAAAATGTAACAGACAATGCAATCCTCAAGTTGATTAACATATAATTTACCAATTATTTCATTTGCTGTGTTTTTTCTTTTAGTTTTTTTGACATATGTTTTATATGAACTTCTTAAGTATCTATTTTTCTGCATGATACTATAAATTTAATACAATACAGAAGCATGTATCTTTAAGTCAATTTTTATGTCCCCACCATTTACAGAGCATGATGCAAAGGGAGGTAGTAAAATCTCCAAACATAAAAGTTGCAGAAATGCAGTAAAGATTGACATCTTGAGGACACCAAGTCTACATTAGATGCTCTCTATATGCTATACAGTTGTTTGGAAGAGATTTTGTCTATACCTTCAGAGTTTACTAGACTCTACTAGCCATGTGAACTTTGTCATATGGGATCTCTCAGGTCTCTAAAGTATCTGTGTCACTTTTCATAACCTGGCTCTCTGAATAGGCCATGAGTATTGGGATTAAAGGTCTGAAATTCTGTTTCTTTAGCCGTCAGGTTTTTATCTTAGTTTTAGTTTTGATTATCTATGAGAGCAAACACTAGCCAGGTTAACAATTGGTCAAACTAAGTTTTACCTTCAGCTTCTAGCAGTGATTAAGACACAGTTAGCACAGACAGCCTCTTCATAATGCAATCATAGGATTAAGTGATATTATCAGCTCATCGCTGTAATCTTTACATTAAAGTTTTGTAAAAACTGTATTAGTTGCACACGCTTGCACTATGCATACTGGTAACTTAGTTGGTGAACAACTGATATATTCTTAAGCGTTAAATATTTAGGAAGGTGATACTGGAGCATTTAGCAAAGAGAGCTTATCCCTGTGCTCTCGTGAAATCGCAAGGCAGACACACATTAGCCAGACACTCATCTTCATAAGGAGTATTAGGTAATTTATCAGCATTTGTATTATACAAATGTCTTGCATTCAGTACAAAAAGTTAAACACAAATTATTATTTTTTTCAAGGCCTGTGGTTAAAAACTTGGAAATGTAATAATAAATATTTGTCTTGCAAACTTTTGCTAATAGAGCTGGCACATTCTAGACTTTGCTGAATATAAACACTGTTTCCTTGTTTCAACATAACCACAGAACCAACATGAGATAGGAAACACAGCTGCAGAAACAACCTCTTACTCAACACTTCAAAACAATAGAGACATCAGTAAACCTCAAAAAGAGGACAAACTTCAAAGCCACATTTTACTCCACAGACCAACCCAAATCCCTGAAGGATTCTTGTAAATTCCTTTACCATACATCAAATGACTGAAATGGACTATCAACACCAAACTGCATCATGAGAAAGCTTCAAAAAGGCTGGTAAACCCCTACATGGCCCAGCGAGGACTTGTGACCAAGTTGTCACTAAAGTCTTGTTAAGTGTTACATTCTTTACACTGTTAACATATCATGTAAAGATATGCTGTAAATCTAGCAACACCTTTCATTCACAACTTCCAGTTGTACTCGCTGCGTGATCAGATCTCTGCTTTTTGCAGACGATGTGGTCCTGCTGATTTCGTCAGACCGTGATCTAATTCGCTGGAGCAGTTTGAAGCAGAGTGGGAAGCAGCCTTGATAAAAATTAGAATCTCCAAATATGTTTGCATTTTGTTAGGTAGCATCTACAAAGTTCATAGTATTTTACTGGGATTATATGTGACAGACCAACCAGCAGGATCAGATCTTTGCTTGTTGCAGACGATGTGGTCCTGCTGACCTTATCAGACCATGATCACCAGATTTCACTGGAGCAGTTTGAAACACACTGTGAACCACCATTAACAAAAAAGAACACCTACAAATCTGAGACGTTAATCTTGAGCTTGAAAAGGGTATAGTGCCTTTTTTGATGTGGTGGACAAGGTTGTTCTGTAAGTGAAGGAGCTGAGGTATCTTTGGATATCGTTCACAAATGAGCGGAAAATGGAATGGGAGATCAATACATGGATTGATACAAAATCTGAAGTGATGCGGGCGCTTTACTGCTTCGTTATGTTGAAGACGGATCAAGCCAAAGGCAAATTCGATTTGAATTCGATTTACTGGTGACAAGCTTAAGGTAGTGACCAAAAGAACAAGATTTCAGTTACAAGTGTCTGAAATCAGTTTACACTGGTGGGTTTCTGGGCTGTCTTTTAGGAATAGGTTCAGTAGAGCTGTTGCTCCTCCACATCCAGAGGAGCCAGATGATCATGGCTTAGGCTTCTGGTAAGGATGCCTTCAAGACACATCCCTGGTGAGGTGTTCCGTGTACATCCTACCAGGAGGAGGCCAAGGGGAAGACCCAGGACAGGCTGGAATTACTACTTCGCCTTGGTTTGCCTAATAATGCCTTGGGATAACCCTGGAGGAGCTGACAAATGGCACCGGAGCGAGAAGTCTGGGCCTCCCTCATCTGCGGCTTACCCAATATAAGCAAGAGATAAATAATAAATGGATGCAAGTATATATAATACTGTATGAATGTCAATTTATTTACTAGATTACACACATATTTCTTTATGTCAGCTTCAGTAATCAGCTTGTGTGTTGAAATAACTGAACCCCTAGTGTTCCCAGCTTTGCACATTTTGAATATAATGTTAGCAGCCCTCTCTTGAACATCACTTTACGCACTTCTGTCAAGTACCATCCCAACAGGTTCATTCAAACTCTTTTATTCAGGCCCTTGAATCAAGCTCTCATACCTTTACTAAAGTTAGGTTAGTATCCGTGAATGCTTCACTGTATGCAAAGTTTTATTATGTTTTTTTTTATACCCGTTATATCAAATTTGTGTTGAAAGTTTTGTAAGGTTTTTTTATTTTTTTATTTTTTATTTATATAAACAATGTCCAGTATAAACTGATTATTTTAAGAAGTAAACTAAATGTATCATTGTATGTTTCTAGAACATTAAAATATATGTAAAGTAGGTTTCTTTCAGTTGTGGAAGTTCTTTACATGTATTATACAGTATAGTGTCCATTATTAATAAAAGTCACTTTAGCTGCAAGTTAACTCTGCTTTAAGGTGTACTGTTTAAAGTAGAGATTATGTAATATCAGTTGGGAAAAAAAAGTTTGATCCGATTTTTCTTGAATCTCTCTCAGTCAAATTCTCCTTTAATCAATTTTAAGCCCAAAGGGAATTTAATTTTCTTCATGTTACACAGTGTGATTACATTAGATGAAAACCAACCCCGGTTGTTTCTGCTGTGCAATCACACAGGAATCCAGTATTAGGTAGTGAGTCAATATTCATTGTTTTTGAGAAAAGTAATACTTTCCTCTCATGTCTCTCACACAATCAAATTCTATTTCAGCAAACCACATGTTTCGCCCATCCACATATCTCTGTCACTTGTCATGATTGATAACAGAGATTTTAACGGAGAGTTGATTTTTTTTTTGTTTGTTTGTTTGTTCGCTTTGCAGGTTCTGGCATGGGGAGTACAGAGTTGCAGTGAACATCAATGACTATCTAGACATCTACTGTCCTTTCTACGAGGGTCCTCCATCCCACGGGCGAATGGAGCGCTACATCCTTTTCATGGTCAACCACGAAGGCTACACTTCCTGCCAGCACAGGATGCGGGGCTTCAAACGCTGGGAGTGCAACCGCCCCAGTGGCCCTGACGGGCCCCTGCGCTTCTCAGAGAAGTTCCAGCTCTTCACACCCTTCTCACTGGGATTTGAGTTCAGGCCCGGACATGAGTACTACTACATTTGTAAGTGATTAGCTGACTGATTGAATTATTTTACACGGCAAACGGCATGTTATACATATTCAAGAGAGTGTTTCTGTTTGGATTTTATCTATTCTCCTGCTCAACTTGCATGTGCACACAATACGTAAATATACAATCAGCAGAGGTTGATAGAGTAACTTCTCAAAAATAGACCTGTTTGTTACTTAGGGGATGGAAAAATACACCTCTCCTCTCCCTCCCTCTCCTTGTATATCTTGAAGTATCTCTCTGTGTGTCTCGAAATCATAAGTGGTGTGCTCAGCAATGTGGTAAAAATGTCACCTGGGGTACTTTGTAATCATTTTTATATTAGCTGTATTGATGTTTCTGCTCACTCCAACAAGTGATATATTAGTGGCACAAATGAGCTTTGCACCCCCGAGAATATTTTCTGAATCAAATTAAAAGGCTATCATTCCTCCAAACCCACACGGGACAGACAGAAGCTGGGATGTACACATAAACACCGTTTTTTTTTGGCAGCTCAGTGTACCAGATGGATTCACTGTATGTTCCCCCTTCAGACTGTTAAGATTAATATTAGTTACGAATCATTTTAAATCATGTTAGAAATGACTTTCCAAAAAATGTTTTATTGGTTTTAAAATTTGATGTACAGGTCAGAGATGTCACTTCTTTCAAAGATTTTGTGAGAAACAATAGAAAAAATGAAGATCTGAAATGGTGATGTTGTTTTCAATGCCATCCAAATTAGATGTGTTTTTTTTCCATTACACATTTTTTTTAAATTATTACTAAATATGACATTTGTTAATATCAAGCACTAAGTCATTCTTTTTTTAAAGTGCAGTTTGGTAAACAGATAGCAAACATTAGCAAGTTTTTAGGTATGATTTAAAATCAAATATAGTTACGAGTTAGTTTTGTTCTGAAAAATCTTTTCACACCATAACGTTTATTTTCTAGACTTTTAGCTGCACCCTATTAAGGTCTTCAACTGTCTGGTCAAACCATGGAATGGGTCATATGAGATGGAGAGACAGAAAACTGCACCAGTCTTTCATTTAGTTTAAAACATAATCGCGAAGCCTGACAGAACAAGATAGTTGGGCAGAACACAATATAAAATCTAACATGTTGCACTCTCTAAACGTAGTAGGAAAGTTATTTGAATGATAAACACTAAGAGTTAGCCTTTTTTGAATACAGGTGAAGTTAAGAACACAGAGATGTGAGAAGTTAATTGAATAGAAACCCTTTTTTTAAAATGGCTGATCTACTCTGACTGGGAGAGAGGGGCACTTCCAAAAGATAACTAGAAGGCTGAAAGTTTTAAATTCAGCCTAGGTTTATTATAAAACAGAGCTGTTTTGTAAATATAATCTCGAACTGGTTTTACTTAGGCTACCTTTAAGAAAAAGAATCTGAGTCACTGTCAGTACACTTCATCACAGTATTTCCTCATATGTGGCTTTAAATCGGACTGTAACTTTTTTTTAAACTGTGGATTATGTATTTTTTAAGCTGTGGATTATGTATTTCAGCAGGAGGAAGCTCTTGAAGCACTGGTTTCTGTTCAGCTTAAGAGGGGGACAGGTTTCTATCTTGAGTTTCTCTGCCATTGGACATGAGTCTTATGTTACATCAATATTGCCTCGGTTCAGAGAGTGTTCTCAGAAAAGAAACAGAAAAAAAAGTAACACTGACAGAAGATGTCACAGGCTTTGATTCAATTCTTGTCTGCACTCTCTTTTTTTTTAGGCAGTGCAGTAAAATAAGTGAAAAACAAACAGAGCAATAAAAAAGATGGTCTTGTGCAAAAGTAATAATCTAAAAATAAATATCGTTAATGTCTGAAAGTACAGCGTTTGAGTTGTCAACATTACAAAGGCGCAGCAGGCAGCAGTCGGCAAGATAAAGAGGCAATGATAACAAGTCAAACTGCCCTTTTCCCAGTCTCCTAAGCACACTATGTTTTTCCCTTTGTGTAAGAAACCTTTGGGCCCCTCAAGACTTGTATAGTTGCTGACTTTGGTATTGTGTTTCTGGAATCCATTAGCCTTGTGTGCATCCAGATGACTGGAGTGCTTGTGATTACGTTAGACTACATGTGTGTATGGCTTGTCTAGGGGGGGCAGGAAGGGCTGGTTTGGGGGTCAGCTGTCAAACAACCATGAGTCTGTAAAAGGCCACGTCTG
>JAVLVB010000657.1:1197545-1376809 GCA_032876305.1 Orestias chungarensis
GTGTGTGTGTGTGTGTGTGTGTGTGTGTGTGTGTGTGTGTGTGTGTGTGTGTGTGTGTGTGTGTGTGTGTGTGTGTGTGTGTGTGTGTGTGTGTGTTTGCTCGCATGGGTGTTTTGTCATGTGCTTAACATGTTGACAGGTGCGTTCCACCCCACACTTGCTTTTCCCAGCTGCCATCTGATGAGGTTGAGTGGTTTTCAATGGGCTTTCAGGAACGGCCAGATTGCGGATGTGCTGGGAAACAGAGAGGTGCTGGAATAGTTGATAAAACAAGGAAAAGGGCAAAGTGGAAACCCAAGGGGAGGGGGCATCAGGAGCAGATTTCTTCTTTCAGGAAGTACCAGAGTGGACAAAACAGTCAAAAGAGGGAAAAAATAGCTTGGGTAATTTCAAAATGAAAGGGATAGAAAAGTAGCAATGGATACGTGAAGGGTAAACGAGGTGAAAGACAGAAGACAAGATGACGGGGGGAGTAGATGACAGACAGTGTGGGAGTAAAGGGCCGAGAAGGGTCACATTTATTTCCTGTGCACTGTGGATCTTGATGATGGTCCACTGTGAGGTCACCATGGTCTCTGACTATGCAGACCTCCTCAGGGGCGAAGAACAATAGGTCTCGTCCCACATTTCTGCAGCAGGTTTTCCTATACACATCTGTGTGCAGGCAGTGCGGGTTTTGTGCACATTGACATGCGTGAGTGGTCAGACTCTGGCCACCATCTCCTCTAAGGTCTATAGCTCTATTTCACATCAGAGTGAGGTGGGACTAAACCCCAATTTCTCTTGCTGTACTTTGAAGTTTGAATCATTGGAACTTTTTTTTTTACGTTTCTTTCCCTCTTCTTTTCAAGGGGTAGAAGTATAAAGCCCAGACCACTCAGTAGCATGGTGTTTAACACTATCACCTCACAGCAAGAGGGGACTCCATCTGTTTGGATTTTGCAAGGATTTCCTTTCCAATCCCAAAGACATTCAAGTCAGGTCGATTTGAGAGGAAGTTATTTCCCTTAGGTGTGAATGTGAGTGTGACTGAATCCCATTGGGCAGGCTGATCCATTACAGACTTGTTTACATTGCTCAGTGTGTTTATAGAATTTCACAAGCTAAGGAACATTGGTTCAGGAGCACTTTAAAGGCCCTGAAATAACAACCTTAGCAATATGAAAGACTAACTCCATCAATAAACTAAAAAGACCATATGAATAAATACATAAAGTCCACATTTTGATGGATTTTTAATGCCTAGTTTAATCACAAAGTGTGGTTCAAGATGTATTTGTGATTTAATTATGAGAAATAATCAAATAATATGACTGAATAATGTTCAACCACAAATTTCAATAGATTATAAAGAGGTTTCCATGCAATACACTAACACAAAGTAGTGCATGACTGTAAAGAGGTAAGGGCAGGATTTATTGTTTTTAAACTTTCAAAATAAAAATCAAATAAGTAAAAACCATGATAGTTTTTATTCTTTTATCAATGTAAATATAAGGATGACTTTTATTTAATTTTTGAAAATTTTAATTAATTGTTGATAAAATGTACAGTTAAAACACCTCAAAAAGTGTTAATAGTCTATTTATGTAAGTTAAAGTAAATTCCGGACATGGCTGCATTTTGCTGCTGCACAGAGTTAAAAATTATGAGCATGAGCGTTAAAACTAATACACTTTTGCGACTTTTGATTCATTATTTTAATTAGTTTATTTAAAACATTGGCTTATAAATATACTGCAGCTTTAGTTAAAAAAAAATGGTGAGTGTCCATAATTAAAAAGGGGAAAAAATAAGAAACTCAAAAGCTGAAGGTCAGTTAAAAAAAATAATTAAAGATGAGAGGGAGAGTTATTACTTTAAAACATTTTACTTTCAATTTTTCCTTTGTAAATTCATGAAACAGAGCGTGAGGGTTAACTAAAGTCGTGATGTGGTCACCCAGCAGGCAATTTAAGTTATTGCAAAACTGCTGGAGAGGAAGCACCACAAAATTACACAGGGAGAAAAAGGGGAGGCATTTAACTGGTTTTTGCATTACTCAGCTGGAGTTATTTGTTATGTTTCTAATTGAAGCCAAAAGGCCAGCACCAACAGACCCTTTTCATATCTTGTAAACTCACAATATCACCATAAATATACAGATTTTCCGTGGAAAATTGCAAAATATCTGTGCAAGCAGTTAGTTTGTGTCTTTTTGTTGCACACATTTTTCTTTTTTTCAACCAATAAATTAAACCATTTGGAATGAAAACATCTTTATAGGAGGGTCCTTGCCAAGTAGTGACAAAATAATATGCTTGTGTAAAATAAATAGCAAACAAATGAGGTCACAATTACCAAAACTAAAAACAAACTAACAAGACAACTGATAATAATGTAATCCAAAAATAATAATGTCAGTATTCAAAGGAGAAATCTTTTTTTTCCTTTTTTTTCTGATATACAATGTGATTGCACGACAGGTCTTCCAGCTTTACTAAAATTGGACAAGCTCCAAACTCAAATTATTCTTCTTCTTCTTCAAATGAATGCCTAGGATGGTAAAACGTTGGAAACTTTAAACTTTAAATGAGAAGACTCAGGCAACACTTCAAAGTTGTCACAGTCTCAGCTGTGACAGAAGGAACTACAATATCAGCTGACACTTTGCAGAAGATTTTAAATTAGAGTTTATTGAAAACAATGTAAAATAGTGAAGGTAAGCTGGGGCTTGACAGTTTGATGAGTTGAATGTAAAGTCTGGATTCTGTTTGGTGGGATGCTTCAGAAGGATCTAATCTAAAGCATCCCACAGAGTGAATGCAGCACAAGGCTGAATTGGGGAGTTGGTAGACAGAAACAGAGTCATGATATGGTCATGCATTTAACACAACTTAGTCTGATCTGTTTCGTCTGGAACTTTTGAAGACACTGGTTTAGGCCTCAATAATTGCCTGGATAAATGAAAAGCTGACAATCACACCACAGTTTGGAAGACTGAAGGATTGTGTGTCTTACCAGGTTGTCAGCAGCACAGGAGAACCTCAGGGTGCTGTACTCTCTAAATTTCTTTTCACTCACTTAAGTAGATTTTAGCATATTTATGGAACAATCATCTCTTGTTTAATTTGAACAAAACAAAGAAAAGGATTGTAGATTTCAAAAGAAAAGGGTCAGATCAACCCCTATTTCATTCATGGGAGAAGAAGTGGAGATGGTTGAGGAATATAAATATGTCAATGTTCATCTGGACAACAGAGTGGACTTAAGAAGCAACAATGAAGCCGTCTACAAGAAGGTTCTCCTCCAGCTGCTGAATGTTTTTCCTCTCTCTCTTCTGAATTCTCACTGATGCTCCTTCTCTGGTTAATATGTTGACAGTCTTGTTCTGGTCATGTCAGGTTTCACATTATTAAATCCTTCCACACATGCTCCATCATATGTCTTCCGATGTCCTGTTCCCATGTGGATCGTTAACAATCACCCTATTTGATCACATTACGCTTGTGGCAGGAAACCAACTGGATTAAATGACCTGCAAATTCGTTCCAAGAAGAGTGATCAAGTATCGTGCCAGAATCATGTTTGTTCAAGGCTAAAAAAGCATGTTGATGAGGTGGAACTAATCAATGGACATGTAGGAGTATGGGTATCTTGAATGTTTAACCATTATTTACAGTTCTGATAATCTCATGTTCTATAAACTCATATCATCACTCTGAATGTACAGGTCTCCCATTTTAAGCACATACATGCCGTTTTTGAAAGAGATGGTAAGATTTCCCCAAAATCTTACTTAAATAGGATCAATAATGCTTCAACATATTTAACCTAGTTATATATAAAAAAGTTAAGACTCAAGAAATTCCTTAAATAAGATTTAAAAAGAGTTTTGTAGAAAGGATATATAATTACAACTGGTCAGAAATTTAATTTGTTTGATGGGAAATATGACTCAGCAGAAATAAAATTACAAGAAAGCTTCAGAAAAAGCAAGACGTTTAACTTTAACATAAATTGTAGGTTTGTGTTTTTTTTCTGGTACATGTTTGGTTAAGTAAAATTTGTGATGCTTCATATTATTATTCATTTTACTGGGGATGAAGTTTTAACCTTTATGTAGTATTTTGATCCCATCTTGATTAGAGAGTTATTCATTCTTTTAACCACAAAAAAGTTTAAATAAATAACGTGAAAAAGTAGGATCAATTCAATGTATGGTCATGATGGGTTTAAATAGTTTTGGGTCAGTAGCACCAATTATTCAATTTCTAAGCTGATCCCATTTTTCAATCTCTCTGTTTACAGCGTCTCCCCACCCTAACCATGTTGGCCGGGCATGTCTAAAGCTGAAGGTGTATGTCAGACCTCCAGGTAAGTCACGCTCTAACCACACACAAGCGCACACACATTCTCTGTCTTTTACACACACACACACACACACACACACAAATATCCAACACGCAAAGGTCCAGATTGCCTATCAAAGTAAAATTAGGGGAGAATAAGAGGTCTGATAGAATGCCCTGGCAACATTCTCTGCTCTGATACAAAGACCAGCCAGGCAATACTTTGACACCTTCAGACACAGACACACTCTGACAACACACACATTCACACACATACACGCGAGCACAACAGTGCACTCCAGGGGACACATGCACGCAAACAGACATATTTACAAACAGACGTGCAGGTTTATGTGCATGTACGTAGGCACAGAGTGGCTTCACATCACATCACATCATGCTGGGTGTGAGGGCGACCTTCTGTCTTTGTAAAAAGATAACATAGGAGGCTGAAAGTGCTTTCTTCAAAGGTGATCCAGCACTCTACGTGACTCTGCGTGTTGGATTTCCTCAAAAAGATTTGAGACACAAGTCTGTTGATAAATCCATTGGTTTGCAAAATAAATGATTTGTATGACAATGGAGATAACGAATACGAATCTATAAAGTGTGTGAGAGTGTCTCCGCTCAGTTTTACACTAGTCCTAAGTATTTGCCAATTCATCTTACAGTCTGAAGAGGGAATACTTGGGGACAGAATTTTAGGGTTTTGCCCCAGATTATGTGTTGGATTTGGGTCTATTACATTTTCATAACAAATTGATTATTGATTTGTTTGACTAAATGTGTCAGGCTTGTTTCGACGACGAGACAAGACTTCACTTCATTGCTTTTTTAAAAACAAAATATCTACTTTTCAGTCTAGTACAGCCTCCTTCTTCCAAGACGGCTTCCTGGGATTCTGCCATTTAAAAATACCTCAAAGGAAAGCCTGGCATACATGAGGATCACACTTTGGCTTAGATTACACTACACCTGTGATATCTTGAGAGAAAAAAAGCGTTACCTGTTGTCTGTTCTAATACCAATTTGACCTCAAGAGGGTTTAAAAAAAAACAAAAAAACAAATTGAAGGAATTAATCATTGGTAGTAATCCACAAGACAATGCCACAGCTTTGAAGATCATCACAAAAGAATGTCAGCTTTTATTATACAGTCTTCCAACTTCAGAACTTCATTCTTACCTCGCTACAGAGGAAGAAAAAAAATGTCTCCTACATTATTACAGAAACAACATACACTCTTTTATTGTCATTGCTGCTGCTTTTCATTAAGTTTTAGTTGTTTTATTTTTATCTATGTGCAGTTGAAGTAATCTGTCTGACATTGCAACTTTCATCTCCTCCGTGAAATGCTGTCACTGTGTGAATGAGCTGTGTGTTTCATATCTGTGCTGTGTGAGTGGATGTGACTCTGTGTGAGTGTCAGCTGCTCCAGATTCCAAGTCTCTGTGATTAAACTGTAATTAGGTTGGTTAAACCCCCTGCAGAGCTCTGTTGCTGTCGTCTCCTTCGTCTTCCACTTTCCGGCTCTGCATTGCTTTCTTCTGTGTACTCTTTGCCTTTCGTTAGCTGTTCAAGGATGAAAAGGTTTTTGTTTTGTTTTTTTGTGATTTTGTCACTCAGTTTCAGTCTTCCGCCCCACCCCTACAGATTCACTTGTCTCTCCTTTTGTTTTTTAATGTCTGTCTTATTCTTGCATGTGTGTGTGTCCTTCTCGGTTCAGATGTTTTGTCGTTTTCTTTTTCTTCTCTCGTTTGTTTCAGATGGGTCGGGATATGATTCTCCAGAGCCGTTCCTGACCGACGGAGGTCCTGGCTCCAATGCAGGCTGGGCGGTTATGTTAGCGGCTCCGACTCTGCTTGTCCTGGGATCGATCTTCAGGCTGTAACTACCCTGCTCTTCTCCTTTTCTCGGAGCGCCCATCATGGGATGATGGGCTGGGCTGGCTGTCCCTCTAAATCCACCACCCCTCAGGGAAGCCCTCTGTCTCCAACTTCCTTCTTCTTCCCACTGCAGTATGACCACCTCCACTGCCAGCCCCCTTTCATGACCCAGCCACAGACACCCGTTTCCTGGATTACCTGCAATGTTTTTTAAGCAGTCTGGGAAGCGAGCCTTCCTTTTCTTATCCCTGAATCATCGGCGGACCAGCACCTTTCAGCTGAAAACACGAGACAAATGTCTCAGCACTCATATCAGGGGGTCCTTTTTGTGACTTTTGACTCTTGCCCACTGATGAGGTAGATGTAGCCATGGCTATGATTAAACTTGTCGTTGCGGTCCATTCCCTATTCTCCAATCACGGTGGTTGGGGGAGTGGGCCATTATACGATAGGCCTGAATGCACAAAAATTGGTTTTTTGCTCACACGACCTTTTCCTTCCTCGATCTAAGAATTGGAAGTGGCCAAACTTGCATTGAAATTTGAATTAAATAGGAAGCAGATCATCTCCAAAGTGCAATGAGGATAAGAGCAATTACAATGAGACCAGGACATTGCTGCAAAGAGAAAAGAAAAGTGTGAAAGAAAAAAAAAACAATGAGGCCAAGAGGGAAATATAACTTAGCACAGTGCCAAGGAAACATATTCATAAACTGTCAACTTCTTGAAATTTCAGCATTTACAGCCCCAAATAGCACATAATTGTAAAGTCGAACGAGGAGGAAATATGTTTTTTATTTTTATATAAATAAATATTAGAAAGTGTGGCCAGCATCTAGATTCACCCTTCTTTATTCCAGCCATCACATCAATCACAGCTATAAGTTCTCCTACCTATACGCAGATACATACCAGCTTGTTTTGTTCATGTTTCAGATTCAAATTCTTATAGGTTAAGGAGTCTGTGAACATTCATTTTGCGAGTCCTGAGACAGTTTCTTATTTGCTTAATTGAGGTCTAGACTTTGACTAGGCTCCTCAAAACAAGCAAATACTTTGATCCATTCCCCTCTTGTGCAGCTATAGCTGCATATTCAGGGTGCAATCTAAATATTTTACAGCTTTCAGCTGTTTTTAACTTTCAGGATTTTTCTGGTTTTGTCCCATTTTTATTGCCATCAGCTCTCAACAGCCTTCCAGTTCCTGCCAAAGAAAAGAATCCTCGCTCCATGATCATGAAACAAACACAGTCTTCTTACAATGTGTCAAAGGTTTGATCAAGGTAACTGGCTGTGCATAAGCAATTTTGCAATGATTTACAGTTGTTTTAAACAGAATTTCTTTTAGACTTTTTTTTTTTGTAATGGTTATGTTCTTATTGTTTACCTATTAGGGCCAGATTGGTAAAGTGACCCAGTAATAGTCAACAGAATTGAGCTGTGGATCTCTTAAGATATTTCAGAGTTACCATTGTCTTCTTGGACGCTTCTAGGATTAAAGCTGTTCTTGCATTTCAGTTTAGATCTAATAAGGTGACCTCTAAAGGCAACTGGCTGCAGTGGGTCTTATGGTGGTATCACAGTAATCTGTATCACGCATTTTTATGCACACAGACGGTTAAAAAGCAAGTATCCTTCCCTCCATTTACAATTATACTCTACCTGACATTTCCCTAGCACATGAAATACCAGTAAAATATGTTTAAATTTGTTATAATAATGTGAAAAAACAGTTTAAGTGGTCTCCCAACCTTTGCAAAGCACTGGACGTTGTGTACGTTCATTACAGTGGGAAGAATATATAGTTAGGTTTTTAGGAGCTGTGAACTTGCATTGTTGCGACAAGTATAACCATAGCCTGTTTTACCTGGACAGGGGCTTGGAGGGGATATCCTGGGTGGGTTTGGGGGGGTGGGGGGGGTTGTAGATTTTGAAATGGGCTGTGTTCTGTCTTTTAAGTGTTTCTAAACAAAGCATTTATCACGGCCTGGCCTGCACAGGCGACATCCAGCACTAGGTAATGTTGTCTGGGTCGGGTGACTTTTGGAACCAAGACTTTCTCTAGTATGAATGTACCACTGGCCACCCACCTCTTTGTTTTTTCTGTCTGTATTGTCATGACTGTGGTCACTTCTCTACAGTACCTTTTCTCTGGATTTATCAATGGCTCTGAGATTCTTAGAGGAGGCGGGGTGAAAGGTGGGAGGGGAGAGCTAGGTGAGAAAAGGAGGCGACACTCAAGTTGCATGACCACTGTGAAACCTTCAGATCAAACTTGTTTCTAATGATATATTTTTTCATGGTGAGAAAAAAAAATCAAAAAACATCCCGCTTCAACTCTTTTGCTCTCCTTGAGACTTTTCCCGGACGTCAAAAGGGGGAAAAATAATTCAGACTCCTTCCTCACATAGTTTCTCCTGTCTGGGCTCACAGTAGTTGATGGATTAGCTTGGGCCAGAAAGATAAATGGACCTGCGGGGCGAAACTGACTGGAAATCGGCCCCCGAAGCCCAACTCGGATTACGGCGGACGTAACCAAGGACTGAAGCTCAACCCGGGTCTGGGGGGTTAAACCAATAAGGGAAGCACAGAAACTTTGGCAAATGAGGCAAGGTGTGTGAGGTAGCATCACAAAAACACACATATGCACACGCAGACACACAAACACTGAAAGGGACTCACACGAACAGGAGCGGCCGGAGGAAGAAAGGGTCCGTTTGATTGGACTCAAACAGTAAGCACTGTGAACACACAAACATGTACATGTAACAATCAGTGATCAGATAACCGCATCTGCCAACATACATGCAAAAGAAAAAAAGAATGCAGTTTTAGATATTTACAACAACATGCAAACCTGTACAAAACACAAACAAAGGGGGAAATGCTTGTTCCCTTATTACATATTATTTTTGTAGCATTTAAAATCACTGTTAATTACTCCTTTGTGGAATGCAGTGATGGGTTATAGCCTCTGAAGGATTAAAAAAACAACAAAAAAAAAGGCTTCTCTTCTTCTGTTCCACTGATGCTGTCCTTTTATTGTTTCTTCTTTTTCTTCTTCGGTTTGTGATCCACAGTTGGTAGCAGTAGGATTCCTCTAGGTCTGAGCGTCATGTTTGAGTTTGTCGCCTTCTCTGTTCAAAGTGTTTTTTTTACCATAGAGGTTGTTCAGTTGGACGATGGCGTCCACAGAAGTCAGCTCGGGGAGAGAAACACACAAATAAAGATTGTCTTTTGTCTACTCAAAACAACAACAAAACAAAAAAAACAAGCTGCCTGTGTGAACTTTCTTCAATGAAATTGTGAATTAATTCTCCCTTTATGCTTCCCCACCCCCTCCCAAATGGCAGATGATTGTATTTATGTATTAGACTGCACCTGGGTCTTTATTTGCCATGTCCATCTTCTTCTGACGTCAGTCGTGGAAGGAAGATTATTGAGCTCTGCCAGTCAAAGCATGAAATTATTACGAATAAATCACCCCCTCTCATCTTCAGCTGTTTCCCCTTCAGGGAAGTGACAGCTAATCTGAACTGCTGACAAGGTGGAGACAATATAGCTTGAGGTTCCATCGGAGTTCCTGCATGGCGGCTGACCAGTGATGGAAATTAACGAAGAGCATGTCTTCAAATGCTGTTCCCGGGATTTTATTTGACTTGAATATTTCCATGGTCTGTTACTTTCCACAGTATTACATTTCAAAGGGATATATTGTGTCTTTTACTGCACTACATTGATTTTATAGATTTAACAGGTTACTTTGAAAATGTTGTGTATAAAATGACCAGATTTTTAAAATACACCATTTAAATAATACTAAGTGGTTACCACAAGATAACAGTGTCAAGTTTCATTTCTATGTGACTGGGTTTGTTTGTTTTTCTTTGTTGCGCGGAGCTGACCTGGGAGCTCCATGTTTACCTGAGTTTAAACAGGACACAAGCAAAAGCACCAGTTACACTGGTTAGCAGTATCAATCCTAAGCAACTATCGACCAATATCAAACTTACCTTTTTTGGCTAAAATATTAGAAAAAAATGTTTCTCAACAGATTAATGGCTTTCTAGCCTTGAACAACTGTTTTGATGAACCATCAATCGGGTTTCCGTCAACATCACAGAACTGATACTGCTCTTGGGAAAGTATTCAACGACCTACGTCTAAACAATAAAATGTCAATATTAGTTCTACTTGACTTTGGTGGTGCATTCAATACAGTCGATCATGATATTTTATTGTCTCGATTAGAAAATTGCGTTGGCATCTCTGGTGTAGTACTCAGCTGGCTTAAATCTTACCTGTCCGAAAGAACCTTTTGTGTTTCCATAGGCAGTTTTAAATCCAAACTGAATGAAATTCCCTACGGAGTTCCCCAAGGGTCCATCATGGGGCCGCTTCTTTTCAATATTTATATGCTTCCATTAGTTCAAATTATACGAAATAACATAGAAAACCACAATTAAGCCGACGACACACAACTGTACATTAGACTTTCACCAGGAAGTTACAGTCGTGTTAAAATACTCACTAAATGTATTGAGCAGATTAATGTCTGGATGAGCCGTAACTTTCTCCAACTAAATCAAAACAAAACTGAAATATTAGTGTTCGGACCACAAGAACATAAATTAGAAATAATCAGCCACCTTCCATTTGTTGGTTTAAAAAACAAAGTCAAACATCTGGGGGTGATCATGGATCCAGATCTGAACCTCAATAACCACCTGAAATCTATCATAAAAACATCATACTACCATCTCAAAAATATTGCTAAAATTAGACGACTAATGTCCCCACAAGATTCTGGGAAAGTAGTTCATGCATTTGTCTTTAGTAGACTCGATTACTGCAATGCCATTTTCACTGGATTACCAAAAAAAGCAATAAAAAAGCTCCAGCTCCTCCAGAATGCCGTTGCAAGAGTCCTAACTAAAACAAAAAGAGATCAGCATATCAGTCCAGTTCTAAAATCCCTGCACTGGCTGCCCGTTGCTCAGAGAATAGAATTTAAAATCTCCTTAATAGTTTATAAAGCACTTCACAATAGAAGCCCAGACTACTTTTCAGATCTTCCTCAACCCTACATACCACTCGGACTCAGAATCAAACCTGTTAACTATAGTTACTGTGATGGATATGTTATCTTCTATAGGTATGAATAATTATGCAGCTTAACTATAAAAGTTTTAAAAATTAAAAATTAAAAAGTCTTCGATGAGATGCCAGAGAAGGTGAGGTAACACTTTTCTCGGTTTATTCAAAGGCTTGTGTAAAGCAGATGCTTCCCTTCCCCTACATGTTTCTGGCTTAAAAACAGATACTAAACGAAGCCTTTTTCAAGCACATATTATACTTTCAAGTTAAAACATTGGTTATCATTATTATTATTAATACTAGTAGCATTGAAATTTAAATCAATCTGATTGGTTGTTATTAAATTAATCTATGAAAAGGTCTGAATTAAAATGGCCTTTACAAAGAAGCAAAGAACATTTTTCATAATTTTTAGGATAAATATTTAATACAATGATAAACATTACATATGTAGTCAAATTAAAAGTATTAGATCGCCGATCTGAAAGTCCTCCTGCAAATTTCAATTCTGTCTCTGCTTTGTTTTAATTTGAAACACATGAATTTAATTAGCCATATATCGTTAGAAGGACTCTGTACAACCTATAGTAACTGCATGCTGGAAAGGCAAGTAATCTACTTTTTTTAGGTGTTTTGGACCAGGGACATATTTAGAAGTTGCTAGCCTTGAGAACTGGATTTTAGAGAAAACCTTTTTAAATTAAATATAATAATGTCTCAAGTTATCAGCTAGAGTCTTCTTACATTAAAGTTACAAAGTTAAAAATAAAACTAATCAAGCTTAATTAACTGACTAAAAAGAAAAACAACTGCGACAGAGAGTTGTAAACAACTCAACTAAAAAACAAAATAGGATTTTACACCGGAGTTAGATAAACTTGCATATTGCAAAACTTACATTTACAGAACACTGTCGGGTCTAGTTTCTTGATTGGTTTGTTGTAAGGGCTGAGTAATCCACCCATATCATCTGCACATATCTTTACACATTAAAGCTGACAGGACAGCAGTTTCCTATTTAGTATCTTGATCAAATAAAGATTTAGTACTGAAACCTAAGATGTAAATAAAATGGTGGATCTGAATTTCTCACTGTTTTATCTAAACGAGACAACAGCAGAAGCAGGTGGTTTTTACTAGAGTGAGATCAAATAAGGGCTGCAAAAAACGCTAAAAATAAAACACAAACATATTTGAACAAGGCTGTCTTGTCGAATGAACCAAACTTAGAGAAAATGGCAAACTGAAGTGTTGAGGTTAAGTGTACCTGGTAAGGTCTTAAACTAAAGCTCTGGCATTAATGACGAGGGATGGAGAAGTTGGTCAGATTTAACTGGAAGATCGTTAGAGATATTTACAGCACAATCCTACCTGGTTTAATGGTAATTCCAGTTTGGAAATCACTTCGGGTAATACAAACAAGACACTTTGTAAATGTTAATTAGTTAATAGTTCCAGTAATGTTTCCAAAAATAAAAACGTCAGCCTTTTAGATCCTCTATTTGTTTAGCTCAAAATCACTGGTCTGCAAAAACAGCTACATTTTGAATAATGTCTGTATGACTTGGGTGCAGAATGCAGGATTGCACAATGTGCATGGTGTAACATTCTGCAATGAAAACCCTCCTTACCTGTATCCTCTCATCGAATCCGGTTGAAACACTGGTTTGGACGGTATGGTGTCTCCATGGGGAGTACTTCACAATTCAATCCAATCCAGAAAAAGTTCCTATAGTATTTTGCAGAGTTTAGGTTGTATTGCTGTAGTGAAAAGGTCTGTTGCAACCACAGAGTTATACTGCTGCAGCTTCCGCAAGCTTTATTTCCACTTCTTACAGTAAATTATTACTTTTAAAATCTAAGTGATACAAATGACAAACTATTTTGGTACATTTTTGCAGCGTTTAAATATATTGTAAACTGTCCGTGTAACCACAGATCAGAAAGCAAAATCTGATACCACAGCCAAAAATAGCACAATTTAACTCTGAATTTCCTCTCTGTTATTAGGTTTCGTATGTGAATTCAATATAAATATTGAAAAAATTATGCACCTTCCTTTTCCTTGTTTAGTTTGTTCAGGTGCTGCCTGAACAACTGACAAATTCCTTTTGTCTACCTGTATCCCGTAAATCCATTTCTTTGGGTGAAACCTGAAGACACGCGCCATCTGGGACCAATTGACCAGTGCTGAGCTTTGCACATAGATGTATGTTATATGGGACCTTGCTAAGACCCCGCAAAGAGCATGCCTAATTTTTAACAGCATACCATAGTCCTAATCCTAGAGTACACTTTAAGCATACATAATGTTTCAAGCCTTCATTTGAAGATCTTTTTGCCTTTTTACTTCATATATATTTCAATCCAGACATTAGTGGAGCAACACAATCATTGCGCTTAAACCGTTGGGCCTACTGTTAGCTTAAACCATCATTTGAAACCAATGTCTTGACAGTTTTGGCAGCATGATGCAAAAAATAAATAAATAAAATAAGAAACATTGTTTTAAAGGAAAACTGAGATGCATGAATAATAGATGAGCCTTAGCTTGCCATGTTTGGCTCTTGCAAAGCAGGCTAATGGCTATTGATGTCTCCAGTTTCGAACAAATTGCTTCATATGAGAACTCATTTCAAATGGAAAAAAAGAGGGTACTCCAGTGAGGAGGAGAACGGGGGATGAAATGATCTCCTGATATTGAGATGCACGCTTGGTCGGCCAATTCTTTGTACTGACTAGTATGAGGTACGGGCGGAATTAGCCCAATGTAAAATTAAACCTGATCAAGCAAGGCAATGAAACGTTCCCACACTCCCATAAATTAACCTTTGTGAGAGGAAAGATGGTCGGGTGATACTGTACAACTGGAACAGAGCCAGAAAGGACCAGATGTGTTCCTTGAAATCATGGAAATGAGAACCAGGACCGAGTTAGGGACATACATGCTCCTATTACCCCATTATTCTCCCCCGGAGCTAATTAACCATTTAATTGTTTTAGCACGATTTTTAGGCCAGAATACACATGGGGAAAAGAATCAGCACGAAAAAAATTGCCCTATATATGATGTTGGTTTTGGGAATGGCCAAAAAACAAAGCCAGTTACACAGATGGCGTCCTCTCAACATTATTTTTCTCCTCTTTCTCTTCATCCATCCCCTCGTCTCTTGTTCTGCTGCTCTCCATCTCTCCCTGACACATCATTAAGCTGCAGACTAATCTATTCTCCAACTCTTCCTTGTACCTTTGTCTCCTCGTAGTCGACTAACAGTCATGATTTAGAAATTATGGAATTAGGGCAGCACTCCCATTTCTATTAATGGGAAGCGACGTGATGAGAGAGCTTTATCCTGAGCGTGCAGTTTTGGTAGATTTAAATACATGTCCTCTGACTCTACATTTCTAGCTCTTGAAAATACACATGCACTTTAAACCTGAGCTGTAATTATAGCTTAAATACAAATTCTTCGCTCATCAAGCACCCGTTGGATGTAGTGTAAAATGACGGCAGTGGGAAAGTTAACTGCGAACCACTCATCCATCCACAGACACACAAGACGAAACACACTCATGTCCAGATGGTCTGTGTTATTGCTGAATAATGCATGCTATGTAGACTCTATAAAAGTTACAGGGGCGAAGAGAGCGAGTCATCATTTAGGCACTATGGGCAATATGGTGAGGGAAGCTTTGTAGCACGGTTTGCCCTGTAAATAGTTTATATATATATATATATATATATATATATATATATATATATATATATAAACTCCTTAGCTGTAGATGTCAAACCATGTACGTACAGTTACAGAGATAAAAAAAAAACACCTTTCCCATTTAGTCACTGTCAGCTGATACTCTGCCTTGTATTTCTGTGCTCACTTTGACAAAAGGTTTTTGTGATCAAAAGCATTAAAAAAAATGTAAAAAAAATGAAATTATACAGCAGATTCAGAGCTGGAGGCTTGGATTTCAGAGGGCAGCTCAGAAGCACTGCTAAACTGATCTGGTGTTGTGTTTCCATGTAACATGCTCAAAGGAGGTGGGGGGATCTGGGAGAGATGGGAGGGGGTGGGTGAAGGGTAGATGCTGCTCTCATGTGGGGAAGTTAAGCAGTGTCCTTTTCTCTTTTTTTAATTTTCACTCCCTGGTGAGTATGGAGTAAAATGTAAAATCTATTTTATGTGCTGCGTTCATGTACGTATAGTATTTATTATAACTTATATAATTTATTATAATGTTTTCTTTTTTTTTGTATTGCAAAAAAAAAAATAATAATTATATATATATATATATATATATATATATATATATATATATATATATATATATATATATATATATATATATATATATATATATATATATATATATATATATATATATATATATATATATATATATATATATATATATATATATATATATATATATATATATATATATATATTTAATCTTAAACGAACCCTCCAAATAAATTACACATGTACGTACCTTTCACGTAGTTTTATTTGTTTTATTTTACATATTAGTTTTGAAAGAAGCACAAACTTTACTACACGATTAAAAAAAACAAAGAAAAAAATTAAAAATAAACACTGAGCACTTGTGTTAAAAGAGAGTTACTGTTTTTTTCCCAACTGCCAATAAACGCAACAACAAATGTTGGGATTTCCGACTACACGCCAACGCCTCAAACCCAACTGACATACCGTCACGTTCGTGGACTCAGTGGAGGAATCCAGGAGTGACCAGCGTCGAGGTCTCTTACCGCGAGGAAGGAGGAGTTTCCCTCTCAGCAGGTTAACAGTGAGTCTCGAATACCTTCTCAAATATTTGGTCATTTTTCCCCCTCTAGGCGTAGTTTGAGCGGCGGCGTTAAAAAGTTTACAACAGTAAAGCGGAACTAGCCTTGCTAGGTGGACGTTAGCTAGGTTAACCAGTCGAGCCTTCTTCTTCGTCCCCAAACCAGGATACATGAGAACAACACAATTTACAAACAATGTAAGCAAACTTAAACATTTGTTTGTCAGTCTCGGTTAACGTAATTTTTGTGTGTGTCTTTAAGAGTTTGTTTTTACGGAGTTGTGTGGAGCATTTATTGTGTTGGGTGTGTTTATTGACTTTTAAATGCGTGTGGTTAATGTTTCTTCTTCAGCCAAACCTGGATCACCTGTTTCTCAGGTGATCCGTATGTATCCCATGTGTGAGGAGAGAGGAGTAGCTTTACCTAAAAGCAACAGCGGATAAAAGTATCCTGATCGATTAGAACTTTTAAGCTTGTTTATCTATCGTGGTGAAACCGAGCTTTTGGGCCTGAGTTGTGTCACACTTAAACTTAGCCAAACTGGGACTTTCACAGCGTGATGTCATAGGTCAGCATGCTGTGACCCCTGCAGGGTGTAAATAACACTGAAACTTTACATTAATGGCAAGAAACTGGTGATTATTAGACTGGGGGTTGAACCAATAGAACACTGCAAGATTAAAAATACAAGATTTTAACGCAACGTGACTGGGAATATAGAAAAAAGAGACGTCATTGTTGTTCATCAGTAAGATCTGGACTGACTGGTTTGGGCAGAAGAACAAGAAAAACTTCTTTCTGTTGGGGTTATTGTTTTTGATCAGCTTTCTCTTGGTGCAGTGAAGATCTATAACATGAGCGTGTATGTCCTTAAGGCTTATTAAAACTGTCCTCGTCTTTCTTAATTAAATCATGTTGATTTAAAAAAAGTATAAATAACCTAAATCTGTCGTCCCTGTTTAGTTAATGTGTATCCTCTCATTTTAGACCATAGTCTCTGGATCATAGGTGGAAAGAAATTAACCATTTATTGTGGTCATTATCCAAATAATGATTTTCTAAGTATGCTTAGATAGGTTTGGAGACAGTGTGCATTTCAGTAAAGATAAAAAAGAAAGGTGAACATTGATTTTGTGGGTTATAGTTTCTTGTGTTTGCAGATGAAACAGCTGAAATGCATATTTTGGTTACTTGGGTTTCACCATATTTACAACACAAATGTATGAAAATATGTAATTGTTTTTTATTTAAAACAGAAAAAACCAAAAGCAACGTTCTCTACCACAAAAATATTTTAATTATTGCAGTTTTAGTAATATCACCTTTAATGTTTGTTATTTTGATACCTATGTATCAAACTTGGTCAAAAATATGGAATAAACAGCTAAGTCTAATAGTATATTTTAAGTAAGTGTAGGTAAGTGTAGGTATTGGGTAGAAAGCTAAACTTTTTATTTATTTCATTTAGATTTTTATAAAGTAATAGATGCATTATTTTTCGCAGGAGGCTATTTAGCAGACTGTTTGCGTATAGCTTACCACCTAAAAGTGTGTAACCTTAATAAGAAAGGGGAGCCTTTAGTTTCTAAAAAATGAGCGGCCACACTTTCCTCCTCTATAAACCTTTTCGGCTCGCCAGATTTCTTTTTCTGCTCGCGATCAAATCGCTTTTACTTAAAAGCATTAAAGTACCTTAATAAGAAACTATCATTGTCCATGAAATTTACAAAATGTAGCCTGATGAAACCCCAGCTCATCAGCAATGTGTAGCAGTAGATGGAGAAGATGAGTGCATTTATCTGTAAAACTACAAAACAAATGCATTTAATGACTCCAACCAAAACTCCCTCGCTGCAGGTAATCAACCCTTTGGTATTTTATCTATAGCCTCTTCATTACTTCTAAGCAAACTTATGCATAACATCCGGGTGCTGCTTAAATATATAACATTTAGTTTAGGTGTTTTCCAGATCTGCAAATAATGCAATAGACCAAGAAACACAATACATGCTCGTGTTTCCAGACTTTATTACCTTTCCAATTATATAAATAACTACCCCAGCTCTAGTTTTGACCATAACTGTAATGATTTTTTTCTCTCTTTTTATGCCAAGACAATAGTGATAGCTAGGTATGCCATTGTTTTATCTTCTGAAGACAAACGAACACAAATGTTACAAAGGATTTTCATTAATTTTTTGGTACAAAGTTGCAAACAATGTATTTTTTCGAGGTAGACTACTTTTTTCCCCATTAATAACTTAGTTACTCTGATTCTACTTAGTCTACTTAATTCGCTTATGATAACAGAAAATGTCGGAAAAGTTGTTTACCTTTGTTTTCAAAACGACTATTTCGTGCCTCTTAAATTCTCTTTAACATATTTTTTACATAGTATTTTTCTGAATTTCCCAATGTTTATAGTAGGTTTTATGGCTGTAGACTGTTTATTTATCAAGACTAGTGATAAAAATGGGTGTTTGGATCGTAATGGTTATTGACCTTAGGTGAATAATGAATCACTAGTTAATCACATAAAATGAACTCATGATAAAGGTCTTATTTTTAAAATACTTTTTTTACTTTCTTTTTTCAACAGCAGCACAGGCATGTTTATCTTGAGGTGCTTCAAATACTCGGCCGACTGAGTCGTCTATTTAGTTACGAAGCGGGAAAACCAGTATCCGATCGTTTCGGCCGATTTTAGTTTGCACAAGAAACCTGTGATCATTAAATTACTGGCAAAAAGTAAAAGACCACTGACAGCAACACAACGTGAAATTGATGGATTAATAATAAATTGTATGTCTGAAGTGGTTCTGTGTCATTAAATCCACAGCGAAAATGATTTTGACAGCTCTGTCGATACGTTTAGCTTCTCTTGTAGCTCCTAGTAAATCTGCCTTTGGTGTAATAGATGTAAACTTCCATCTGTGTTCTGCCAAGTTTAATGAAAAAAGCTGTTAAGTTTCTGTGAAACATGTGCTCTCTCGTCCAAGGAAAAGTCAAAATAAGATCTAAATGTAGAGTGAACTACATTAAATTACTGAGCAGGCTGAGTAGCCAGACTACCCGTTTCCCACCTCATTTTTTTCCCCCGCTGTAGGTTTGACAAGGAAACAGAAGCCTGTGGGCTGTTTTGCAAAACAGGAAAATGTCACTTGAACCTTTAAAAGAAAAAAAAATGCTGACAAGAGCGGAAGAAACGGAGTGGTGAATAAAGCGGTACTTCCTTTATGTTATCTAATAACTTTACTGTAGAAATGAAAGAACCTGGACTTGGTGTTTATGATTGACGATTTCCTGTACCCCGAAAAAATATAAATGTTCACCTGTCTGAGTCTCTTGTTACCTTTGACCAGAGGCCACTCATTTTAATGTTTGCTGTCCAGCTGAAATGCTCTTTCCTAAAGGTTGTATCATTACGCGGAGCACTATTATTAGGCATTGCCTAAAGATCCAGACAACGACACACCCTTCAGTTTGTGAGTTAGGAAAACCACCCTGACAGCTAAACTGTGTTTTCATCAAAATGGCGTGAAGGTATTACATTAAGGTCGAGAAATGTAATATTTTTGTATTTATAACTAACTAGTGACTAAATTGTTTCCGTTGGCGTTGAGCGTTATTAGTTTTGAGATGTCGCACAAATGAGATTGGTTTTTGGAGCACTTTTTAAGGAAACGAGAGTTAAACTTTATTTGCATTGTGTCGTTTTCTTTTTCTCTTGAGTGAGCTGGTATGCAAATGATTTCTTACAGTGAAAGTGAGTTAACATGGGTCTGAGTATCAAAGCTGTTAGAAATTTCGCAGAGATACGGAGAATATGCTGTATCGCATTTAAAGGTGCAATTTTAGCGCTGGTTTTAATGATGAGCAGCCTTTTAATTTTAAGCTGGAATCTTTTATTAGTTCATTTTTGCAGGTAATTCTGAATCATAAACTAGCTCAAAAATTTCTGTTTGATAGCAAGCATAAGTAATTTTTTCAGGGTTTACATAACACTATATTTGAGTTAAACGGGGTTTCATAAAAGACCCATCTTTACTGTAAAAACTGCAAATGCTGGGTGTGAGAGGAAACACACATTGTGGTTTTCATTACTGTCATTAAGCCGTAGCCCAGTTGTTGATCTAAAATTGCAAACAAACACTAGATAGGTCGCATAAATTGAAGAACTGAAGCAATGTCACTGGAAAATCATTTAGTTATGCTTAAAAAAAAAGCCAAATATTCTAAAAGTCACTATTGCATATATAGTTAAACAGACAGAGCTGAGGTCATTAAGAATTAAACTTGTGCAGATCACAGTGGAAAAACGCAACAACAGATGAGTTTACATACTGAACAATATTCTGACTGTTGTTCCTCTTCAAGCAAACCTCCGGGGAAGAGGTGGTGACTTTATGTAACTTAAAAGAAGGAAGAGGGTCAGAAATGTGAGTTAACTGGAATCATTATTGTCATTAGTTCCCACAAAAAAGTTGTTGCTGCTCCCTGTAACTGAGATTTGATACAGTTTAAGATGAATACGTTTTCATTTTCCAGCATTCACTCTCGGGGGGTGAATTATTGATTACAGCCTTCAAGTCCTTTGTAATTTGCTTTTTTTTTTTTTTTTTGAAACTGCAATGTAGATGTAATGCAAACATTCATGAGGGATCGATAAATGAGTGATATATCGTGCATATTTGGTCTCTGTACGCTCATCATTCTAAAGTTTTGGTCATTTTACCATCTACTGACTGTTGCTCTCTTCTTCCTTCAGGCCGCAAAATACTGAGCACGGGGCCACAGGCGGAGCCGGTAAAAAGGACAACATCAACATGGACGACATGACCGTGGAGCAAATGGCTGTTAAAGCCAACCAGCTGACCGATGAGGTACCGAGGCTCATTCTCTCAGAAAGTATTTCAGTCCTATCATCCATACATTGTAATCAATAGTAGTTATCAAACAATGCAAGTAACGGTTAAGAGCAGGACAGGCAAAAGGTTGAGTAGCTGGCAGCGTCGTCTCTGTTGATGCCGACCTCCAGGAAGGCGTCACAGCTAACACAAAGCCTGCTTCTATCAGCAAACTGATGAACATGTTGTCTTTCAATAAAAAAATTGTTGGACTTGCATTGTAAAAAGAAAGAAAACAATGTGATCCTTAAATAGGATCGCTACCATCTTAAGCTTGATATATATAAACATTTTAGTCCCGTCCACTGTCTGGACTATAGAGGGAACCTATGAATAGAGCGCTGGTTTTGCAGATCAGAAACAAATTCCCTTAAATTGAGTCAGAACTTATGCAAAGATGGTGAACATTAAACACGCAACCAGAACAGATATTTCATGTACCCCATGTGTGTGAATGACAATAAACGATTCCTGATTCCTGATTGTAGAAGTTTTTTCAATTTTTTCTCCATTGGAATAAAGGAAGACTAAACAAACAGGACCTTATGAATATGTAAAGCTCAAAGAGTTCTTCTTCTATTGAAATACATGCATAAACATAGGAAACATTGGTTCCAAGTAAAGAGTAAAACAGTCCACCACCTACAGGCTGATTTGTTTTAAAAATGAGAACTCATTTGTTAAACAGATTTAAAAGTAAATGCAGTCCTAACCTGGTTAGCTGCTGAGGGTTACTTATTTTTTTTAAAGAGTTTGAAAAGCTTAATGGGGATCACTTTCTGTTACGACATAAGCTAAGAACGATGTATTTAAAATCCCAATTTTTGAGTTTATCGTGCTTGGAGGGGAATTAAAACACGCTAAATGTATTATAAAACAATATTTTTTGTCTTCGCCTTTTCTTTTTTTTTTTTTACAGTAAAACAAGAATTGAGCTTTCTGACTGTTGTTATTTAAATCAGCTTTGTTTTTCTGGCAATAATGGTTTAATCAGCTCTACAAGACCCCATATTCTGTTATCCCTGTTAACTAAACATGCAGTTATCTGTCTTATTTCTTCTTCTTTCTTCTTCTTCCTTGTACTGCTGCCTGGTTAAGGAGGCCAAGCAAGGCACAGGGCATGGGAGCGTCCCTCTGCTAACCCTGCTTACTGCTCTGGCTTTGGGTAACTGCCCATACTATAACACTTAAAGCATGGCTGACAGTATATCAGGACATTGCAATTTCATGTTGTTTAATCGCTTTTTAAATTCACCAAGCAATTTGGATTTTATATGAAAGATCCACACAAAATGGTAAAAAAATTGTAAGGTTAAAATATAGACTTTTTGTATAAATATTTTTTTTCAATAGTATCTCAGCATAAATTCAGCAAATAGAGATAGTAGAGATGATTATAGCAGATAGATAAAAAATATCTGTAAGGCTGTGCAGGAAGAGTGCAGAGAAAACAGCCAAGAGGCTCATTTACTCATGTACTCCACATATTTATAGAACCAAAGACAAAATTATTAAAATTAAGTCAAAGTTTGTTCCAATACATGTAGGGGATGCAACAAAAGGTAAATACGTTGTTCAGACTGGACTGAAATCAAAATTTTCTGACATTGAAGCGCCTGTTTTGTGGAGAATAACTCCTAACATAACCCTGCATTCTCGTCTCCACGGTAAAACAGCATGATTCTCTAATGATCAAAGTCTGCAGCTTTTTAGAGAAAAAAAACACAGAATTGGTGTTTACTGTCAAAACCCATTTATTCTTGTTGAATTTGCGCAAAAGAACTGTCAAAATTTGGCATTTCTAAATGTACAAATCTGTCATAGGGTAGATTTGCACCCGTAATTGCGAAGCTTGATGCATTATTTAAAAATAAAAAAACAACTTTAAAAAACATACAATTACATGCAATTTTGTGTTAGTTTACCACATAAAACCTAAACAGAATACATTAAAGTACATGAATTAATGTGAGACGGTCACATTTGAAAAGCTTATTTAACTGTAAAATGTATAATCCTGGCATATTACTGTCACGTTTTATGCTTTTTTTTTTATAGAAGTATAACCAGTAGATGTGTTTGTGAAAGGTTCTCAGCGTATAATTTTTTTTGTACCATTTAATAAAGGTGAAATATGTGTTCCTGTTTTATTTATCTAGTACAAAGGATAAAAGTTGTAAATATGTTTGTTACCTAAGATTTTGCACGGCAAAAAAACGTTGGCAGCCACTTGGCGTAATTGGCCGAGTTGAAGGATTGCCAAAGAAATAATGTAATGTTCGTCTGAACAAGGGATGTTCTGGCTAAGTCCACAGAAACCTGGCTGAGCTCGTAATTGTGTTTGTCTGTTTCTCAGCTCGCGGATGAGTGTGTTCGGAGCAAAAACAACAGACAGACATATGAATCTGTTGTTAACTAAGAATCAGTGATAGCAACTGTGCCGTGTTGTGCTAAAGTTACACCAATGCTTCCGTTGTGATGGTTCTCTGCAGCATTTACTAATAATAGACGCATTAAAGGGCGCAGCCTGCCTAAACCGACTGCATTCCTTCTTGCCTAAACAGTTGTTTTTTCTTCCCCGAATGTGTTTTTGTGTGTTTGTCTTCATCTACTTTTGTGAGAGCTTTAACTGATCAGACGCTGTTGCCTGATCACTGACTTAAGAGCAAAAAAAAAGCTTTTCCTGTGTTTCGCATTCTATACTCGTTATATAAAATATGACATTTTAAGTAGTTTTTCCTAAATTTGAATCTTGGAATAATTAGGGAAACAAAAATCCTGTTTTAAATTAGAGTATTTCCGTTCCCAATGTAATTTTTTTTATATCTCCTACTAAAACATCGTAACTAACACAGGGTTTGCAACATTTTGGGGGGGGGAAATCACATCAAGTACCGGTACTTAAAAGCAGCTTTACTTATTGGGATTCAATTTAGCATTTTAATCAATTTTAGCATGTAAACTCCACTGTAAGGACGTTGTTTTATTTTAACAATGAAATGACAAAAACATTAACCATACAGAAAACAGGCGGCAGGTTCCTTAATGTTTTGGAGTAATTATATGAAATGAATGGATTAAATAATTTATCACTGTATCCCATAGGTTTTCTTTTTCAAATAAACTCTGGAGAAAAGCAGCATTTGAAGACAAAATGCTAACAAAATCAATTAGACTAAATGTTGGATTATCTGATCAGGGGAACCTCTCGGGTTTTTCAGTTGTATTTTTGTGTCATTAAACATCTGGGGTAAATCATTTTCAAGTGCAGGAAGATGGAAGAAGCCTGTGATTGTCTGGTGAGATGTAAAAATCCCAAATCTGACAAAAAGACATAATAAGTAAACATGGTTTATATGATAGGACACCTTTGTTTCACATTTGCTTATTTGTGGTCTGTTTCCCTTGTGTGTGCAAAAATACATGGGTTATTCCCCGTTATATTGTCCATATCCCTCTTTTTTTTATTAACATGTATTCCATTCCGTTTTAATGCTGTATATGTAAGACAATAAAGGAACCTAGAATAAGCTTTAAACATATTATATGAGAGATGAAATCTTTTCCTTTTTTTTGTAGACTACCTGCAATCAAAGTTACACAACGTTGTCATATTTGATTCAGACTATTTTGTTTTCCTCTTCCAGTCTCTGGAAAGCACAAGGAGGATGCTACAGATGGGCGAGGAGGTGAGCCTTTTCAACAAAAAAAATCACAATTAACAGCATTTTTACTAAGTAAGGAACAAGCGTGAGTTTGTTTTATCTTCTTAAGGCAAGCACTTTTTATTTAAATGTGTTTCACTTAGAGCATTAATGTTGCAGAAAATTGTCAAGGGGCAAAATACGCCTTATTGAAAACCAATTTTTTTATGCAATGGCGTTTGAAGGCCTAAAATTTGACATGTTTTTAGTTCCCCCATCCTTGAAATATCCAGTATTATGTAAGGGCTGATGGATTTTAATCTTTTTATTTTTTAGAGTCAACAGACGGGCACCAAAACCATGGAAATGCTTGACCAACAAGCAGGTAAGTTCCCAACTAGCGAGTGAGCGATATAAATGTTAAATGTTATCACGATATCTTACAGTTATATCACTATAACGATAAATACAAATAAACACATATACTGCTGTTGTGAAAACATGTCTATTTAAAATCTATAGGACAAAACTTGCATAAATAAGTGATTTCTGACACTAAGCTGCACACAGTAGCTGAACATGATAATATATTCTTAAATATCACTGCTCTAATGCGGAGGTCAGCAGCTGCTACAATTCAACGAGTCCAGAGAGACAAAATTTAGAGCCTCAAATGTTGTATAAACCTTTAAATGAAAAAGGTGAGATTTTTTTAAGATGCAAATAAATAAGATTATTAAACATTTGCCATAATGGAAGACCGATACATCCATGGGATGTTGATATTTGTGGAAAGTTTTTATTAAAAAGTGTCGAAAAAAACGGATCTAAAAAAGTAGAAAGGTATTTGTAGAAATTCTGTTTAATTATTTCTTTAAAATAAAATTGCTGAATGTGTTTTGTCTGTGTTTGAAACCTCACAGTCACCGTGAAAACCTCAACAGAGCCACTTACAACGACTTGTTGCTTGCAGACCTTTCGTTTAGTAAGAAAAATGTAAAAACAACAATTCAGACAGTTTTTGGAGTTTTCCAACATAATAAGTCTTCTGAGAATAAATCATACTCGTTTTCATGACTAAAAATTCATATCGATTAAACGATAAAGGCTAGGGACCTTTACCCAAGTTTAATCCTAGTCTGTTTTTTCCATTAAAACAACAGATTTAAATTGTTTAGGGGATTTTTGTCTTGCTGTCGTAACCATGAAGTTGTAAAAGGTTTCTTTAAAAGCTTGAGGGTAGTCCCCTTTTTTAATTATTCCAATACATCAGTACAGCTATCACCTAATCAGGTTCTGAGCATGATCCTGCTACTATGAAGCCTGCAGTTACATAAGATTTAAAAAGACTTAACCACGATGTCTCCTACTATTAAGCTTTAAAGTATTTAATCTGGAACGGACTCATGCTTTCTGGTGAACACCCTCTCAGTTCACAGTAATGCCAAACTCTGTTAACCCTGGACTCCAGCTGCAATTTTTGATTCATGGTGGCTCATCCGGTCCATTTTCTTTTCAGCTAAAGAGAAAAACGCTGAAGGTTTTGGTCGTTCTAACAAAACAATTATTTTAAACTATCATCAAGACTGTTTTTTTTTAAATTATTAATAAACCAGACTAAGTTTGTGGAATATATGCAATATAAATATTGCACAAGCTCATGAGGAAATGTTTGTGGTATATTGTGCTGCCTTAGTCTGAAGTTGTTGTTTCACTGCAACCTGCTGAGGAACAGGGAAGCGAGCAGTATATAGGATGCATGCTTGTATTTGATTCTGTATTTTTGCATTTTAGCACAAGTAAAATATCTGCAGTACATTTAAAGTTTCCCCTATTGTTGTTTTGTGATTCATCTTTTACGGCCCATATTGTACATTAATGAATTGGATGAATTGATTTCTTGGATAGCATGTTGGTTCAAATTCTTACTTTGTCATGACAGTATGAGACAGAAAAAGGAACCTACTGGAGCTTTTAGTTCAGTCAGTAGTTTGTATTTTATCTTTTAGTTAATTCTTGATGGGGAAAATCCCAATACATCCCATATACATGTATATGCTAGTATTTAGAGTTTAGGAATCTATCAAAAGAATGTGATCTTCTTATTTAGAGCAACTAAGGAATGTGGACCGAGACATGGACAAGATCAACCAGGATATGAGACAGGCTGAGAAACACCTGACCGAACTGTCCAAGTGCTGCGGCCTCTGTGTCTGCCCCTGTAACAGGTAGGTCGCGCAGATCTCCATTCCTATTTCCTGTTTAGCCTCATGATGGCCTCTTCGTGACAACTGTCACTGTTGAGTATAATTTATCAAAAAGGTTGTAGTAGCCCTAAAAAGCTGGAGAACAACTAAAAAACAATTCTTTTTACTATTTGCTCTTTTCATTTGGTGCTTTGATTGTAGTTTGTTGCATTTTTTTCCTCTATAAGCTGCACCGATTTAATAAATATTGATAAAAGCAGGGTACTACTCAACATTTACTATAGATCTGCTTGGAAAGTGTGTGTTGTAGTGAAGCAATGGCTGAAATTTTGGTGCATTTGATTCTAAACACGGAAAAAAATCTTTCTGAAATGCTTTCGCTTTGGAAAAGAAGCTTCTTTGATTATGAAGACATCAGGTAGGTAATCTTTTACCTTGAGGCTTTATTGATGTAGTTGACCATCGACCTGCGCTGTACGAGCTCTTCAGGCTTTCTGTGTGCCTCAGTTTGAACTTGTATTCCTTCCAGGGTGTCGTCCATCGAGAACGATTCGAGTTACAAACGCACTTGGGGCATCAGCGAGGGAGAAGGCAACAGTAAAGACTCCAAGGTCGTCTCCAGACAACCTTCGGGCGTTCGCAACGGACAGACAACTCAGACGAATGCCCCGGCGCCATCCGCGTCCGCATCTGGCCCCTACATCAAAAGGTAAGGCTTTTCGTCCATCCCATCATTTAATAAGCTGTCTAGGACATTTTATACAAATACAAACCCCACCGCTCTGTTTTTTTTTCCAGAGTAACTAATGACGCCCGGGAGGATGAAATGGAGGACAACCTCCAAGCAGTCGGCGGCATTGTTGGTAATCTAAAACAAATGGCTCTGAATATGGGCACCGAGATCGATCAACAAAACAAAATGATCGATAACATCAATGATAAGGTGAGTCAGAGGCTGGCGATAACATCTTGTTTGTTTAAAATTTGACCTATTAATAGTTTTAGCTACTGTTTCTTTGATGCCTAAAAAAACCCAAAAAACATTTCAGTCTCCTCAGAAATGCAGCAGGGACTCAATGGATAAAATCCATCTCTGTGCTTGTGTTTGAGGAATCACTAGAGTTCCCCACAGGTCTTAACATCATGGACTCTGGTCTGCTTTCAGAACAGCAGGGGTTTGGCTTCAGCATGTGTCTCCATAAGTGTTCCAGCCAAAGCCAGCAGTAAACAACAAACCCTGGCAATATGTCCAGTGACGGATGGCAGCTTACTGATGCTGCTGATTCAGTTCGGAGTTTTTTTTTACATGAAAATCTTAAATTAACTACAGATAAAGGAAATGCAAGTGGCCACAAATGTTTTGTTTCTTTATCACAGCATATTTGCTATTTGTCGTCACATTTAGCACTTACTTGTTGGCGTTCATATTTCCCCCAGAATTAGTTTGCGTTTTGCAGCAGAAGAGCGCTTGTTTCCTCTCCGATTGGCTGTTTATGCGTCAGTCTAGTACACAGGTTTAGTTCATATAACAAAACATGTTGGTAATGATTCAAGATTGTTTTAAAATCCAGCAGGAAACATAGAATTTACAGGACAATCCAGATCTATAGATCGAAGCATATTTCATAAACCTTTGTCTGACGGGTTAAGTGAGTTTTTAGTATTTGTCTGCTCATCAATTAGCAGATTTTTTTAGTTTTTTTTTAGCTCATCCATAGTTTTTGCATCTATAAAAAAGACTGTTTGTATAGACAGTCCCCCCAGAAAAACCAATTTTCTGCGGGAAAAGTGCGAAAAACTTGGGAATTCTTGTTTAGATATGTAGTGAGAATAAACATGCTTCTCCCACACATTGTTTCACATATAGTAAGCAGCAAACATGTCATAACACAGCCGCATAGCTGACGCAGTTATTTAGTTGTCGAGTCTTGGATCAGACCATTTAAGGTCATCTATAACGTAGTAGGAGCAGAGTGGAAAAGTACAAATATGAACATTGCTTAGTTATGAAATACAGAATATGCCCAAGAACAAAGGCAGTTATAATTATCTTAAACCTCCCTGTAGTAAAGCGCTGGATGAAGTTCAGTCCATTTGCTTTTATTGGTTTTATTTATAAGTTCAGTTCTTTTCCTCTCTTTTTTTTTCTTTTTTTTTATGTTCGGGGCAGATCTGCCACATCCAATATGGCCTACTCGCTGACGTAGTGGCATCACCACCCCTCTGCGGACCAAAACGTGTGTTTGTTATGGTGGCGCACGGGTGTTGACGTCACTACAAGACTTGTCGGACCATTAACGATTGGCTGGAGGAGAAAATAATAAATTATTTCAAATTTCTGCGAAAAAAAAGCGATTTTACATGATCCTGCGATTTCTTTGCTTAGATGCTATTTATGCGTTGAATATGCAGCTTTTTAGGAATTAGGCGCACCCAGGCATATTCTGCGCCCTTTCCTTCATTTTTTTGCGGGATTTTCTGTGCTTTTTTCTGGAGGGACTGATTAGATATGTATATATATTATGTTGTTTTTAACCCAGTCCTTGTTTCTTTCAGGCGGACCAGAACAAGGTGCGCATCGATCAAGCAAACACAAGAGCCAACAAGCTCATCAAATAAGACAAAGAAATCCTTCTGCTAGTTTTTGAAACATCCACTTCAAGCCTGTTCTGCATCACACATGCACATTGTATACATCTGCACACGCTTTCTGAGATAAAAAAAAATATATAATAATTATTAGATCTTGAATCCATTTTACCAGTAGTGTGCCTTGGACCACGACTACCACACATTGTAAATAGTCATGCTGAACCAGAATCCGAACCAAAGAGGAAGTGACTGTCCGCGCATCACTGCTGTTTGTTACCAAATATCCGCATATGGATGCATAGCATTCACTGTGAGTGAAGCTTCACAGGTTAGCTGGTTTCCCCTCGGGTTTTTTGTTGGTTTTTTTGCTCAGTTTTACCGTGTGCATGGTGACATGAATGGATCCACACAGATGGACTGTAGTTAACGAATCTAAAATGAACACGTTAATTTCATTAGAATTATACTAGGTTTATCGTCTATTGAAGTTTATTTTGGTATATATCGTTTTTGATCTGATATGCCTATTTAATCGTCTTGCAAGCAGGAATGAAGTGTGAATGAAGCTGTTTCCAACATCTTACTCACTTGGTGTTTTTGCCATTTCAGATCTAAAGTGGAAGCCCAACAAATTAGGGAGGTCATTTAGGGGGTTGGTTCAAAAAGAAAAGTTTTATTTTGACCAAAAAACAAATTGTAATTATATATTTTATTTTAAAACATCTAAAATATTTAATTAAAGAGGACTTTTAGTGCAGAAGTCTAAAGTCGCTCTGAAGCACATAGAGTACATTATATATGGGCTTCTTTTGGATCAATGGGAAATCGCATGGAGGTGTTTTTGTTTTTTTCTGTGAAAGCGTTTTTTGTAATGCTGCAAACCATAATCATCGAAATTAGCTTAAATAATTTGAAATGTATCACTATGTTAAACCTTGTTTCGAAAAAACATAAGAAATCAAAAAGTGTGCCTTTGGGTAGATATGTGGCCAAGTCTCTTCATGCTTGAATTAAACAACTTCCCTGTGATAATTTTACATGTTGACGTCCACTGAGCTTTTTTTTTGTATAAACGTGATCAGTTCCTTCTATAAGAAAATCCTACGTATCAAGTAATTTATTAGCTCCTGAAGCATTTAGGCAAATATCGGCACTAAATTTTGGGCTTAGATAACGGGTTTACCTTTAAAACATCTGCTGTCTAAAATGTATCTTTTTTTTTTTTTCTCAATGATCACAGTGTTGGATGTAAATATGAAATATGAACTGTTTAACAGCCTTTAGTCGTTCTGTCAGTCTGTTGTATGTTGGTTAATAAAGATTTATTGCTCCTGAATAAAGATGGAGGTCCTCTCAAGGATCCTGTAGTGCACAGAAATTTCACTTCCTCACAGTCTACAGTTGCACAGTCCGTAAAAATATGAAAGCAAATGTTCAGTCCTCGAACACGTGTATGTATTTTGTCATTGTTGTCATGTCGCGTGGGCATTGTTTTTGGTTTTCTGGGCATATTGCTTCAGTTCTGTGAGAAATTAAAAGCTTTGTTTAGTTTTTTTGACATGTGATCCATCCCCCATATAAATTGCAACCGCTGTGTTTTAACAGTCATTGTATCACTGAATCTCCTGCTGCATCCAATCTGGCCGTTCTAACAGCAAGCGTCATTATCCAACAGTGAAATGTATTATCTTAATTTGCCCTGTAAAAAAAAAAAAAACGGCTGAGGAATTCCAGCTGGCAGCAGGATACAGAAATATTTAATGCACGGTATGTAAATGAGTCGCTTAAGGGATAAAGGTTGAATGTATCTTGTGGGGTCTGCAGTGTTCTCAGAGGTTAGGTAATTATTAGTTATACTGCGTTCTGAACCTGCTTCCTGTCAGCATCTTCTCGCTTATTTGTTCTGGGGAAGAAAAAAACAGCAACTGCTTGGCTGGCCGTGTGCCTGTTGAGTTTTTAAAGATTGTCACAAAACGTTCAGTGCTTTGTGACGCTGATCGTCCCCATTTCTGTCAAGTTAGTGGCGACCTGAGATCTAATTAGTTTGAAGCGGCCCTGCAGCAGTCTGCTCGTCGTGTCACCAGCTGGGATGTAAATGTAACTCATCTGTTCATTTTCTTACCTGTTTTTTTCCCCTTTTGTTTCTATCAGACTGTTTATTCTCAATAAATGATTTTCTGTAATGCACTTTTGTTGAGTCCATAATTGTGAAGTGGAAGAAAAATTATATTTTATTTATTTTTTTCTCCCCGAATATCTTATTCACTCAAAAACAACTAAATGTGATGTAAATAGTCCAACTGGTGTGAAGTATTCATGATGGATTCAGAAAGAATAGCCTTATTCTTCCGTAAGAGCCCAGATTTAAAAAAAGAAAGAATACACCCTGAATAAGTTGCAACTCGGCCTAGTATAGGAGTTTTGAGAGAGTAATATATCTCATACAAAAGAGTCGAGCCAGCCAACTTTTCCTGAATATGAGTTTGAAACTTTATTCTCAAAATGTATACCGACGCCTTCTCTCAACACTTTTGGATATGTTACATAGCTGGAGAGTACAAAAAATGCAGATTAAAAACCCCTGAACAGAAATGGCACCGAGATGAGAGGTGGCTGGAGACGTGGAGGCAGACGTGTCCCATTTGGATTTATTTTCCATAAAGTGACAAATAAAAAATCAAAAAAGAAGAGATTTATACAAAGAAAGTCTTTGGAACATTTTTCTGTGTTTTAGTACAAACTTAACATAATTGTTTTACTAGAGATTCACCAGATCATTTTCTTTTGTGTTAATGGAAATGGGAATATGAGAGCTTTTGAGGTGAACGGTGTCAGTTTTGTCTTTTTAAACATGGCTTCTTATTTTTTTTATTGAGGTCACTTAAGTTGTAATCAGGCTCAGAGTACAAGGCAGGACGACAGTGTGAGACTGCATCGGTGCCAACACACTGACTCCTATGGCTTATACACTCTAGATCAGGGCTCTTCAAATGTCCAGGAGCTTTTAAATGCATTCTTACTCCTGGATCAAATAAATGCCTCTGCCAAACTCGATGGCATGCCTAAGAGGGAATTCAGTCTTTTGAATCAGCTGTTAAATCTGCAGGACATTAGCTCTCCGCGACTGCAGTTGCCAAGCCCCCTGCTTTTGATTTCTCGTCTGCATGCGGTGATCACACTTCCTCATTATGCTGTGTTTTACTGTGAAGTGTCCCTATGCAACATTTACCTCCTACACCTGGTTCTCTTGTGAAGTTTTCCTTAAATTATATCTATGTAGGTGAAAGCCTCTTGTGTTTAATTCTAGGTCATTGTGGTTTTGATCGCATTAACTGATTGTCTTTTAGCATTAAGTAAATAAAAATCTAGCCAGTGAGATGAGAAGAATGGGTGATTCATAAAGAGTGGCTTAAATTTTTTTGTGTGTGTTATCCATTAAAGTAGTAATAGAAAGATTCCTGACTGTAGATGTTGTACATACAGTAACAGTTGCTTTGTGCCTTAAATAACCAGTTTAAAATGTCCTTGTTATTCTAGCTCAGGAATCCAAAATCTACTATGTTTTTACTTAATAATATGCCTTTCTTCTCACCTCAAAGCACGATGCTGTCACCTCTATGTTTCAAATCCTTCCTGGGACAAAGAAGGGAAGAAGAATGAGTTGCACTTCTCTCCTATAGGCTGTTGAAAAGTTGCCAACATCCACTCGCTTAATTCTTTTTACCTAATATCTTAATTTGTTCATTAGGGAGTGAATTCAGTCAATTTGCCTCAGATAAGGCTCCCAGATATCAGAACGTAACAGGTTTTTTTGGTGATTTTAATCCAAACTATGGTCAAATCCTGAATGCTTCACTAATCCACACAATTAAATATCCAACTTTCTAAAGCTTCCCTGCTCTTCCTGAAGAATCACAACCCCGGCGTAAAGTCAGGCTTCCCGGTAGTGTATCTAATCCATATGTTTGTAGAAGCCTGAGCCTTCCACTAATCCGCTGTGTTCCTAAAACCATCTTTCAGCTACAGACGTTTGCCACCTTTGTGAAACACCCCACAGAGGGAGGAAGAGCGATAGCTAGCACAACTAATTGCATTAGTGTGACCGAAGTTGCTGACAAATAAGGCATGTCAGGTTGGTCTTGTTTAAGGAATATCTCAGTAGCACCATGTCAAACTAATGTCAAACATACCCCATGCATCTGCAGATATATAGTGTATACATGTCAAGGAATAGATATGAAAGTCAAGAGTTAATTCATTACACAAGTGAGTATATTTGAAATTCACCCCCAAAAAAACTACTGCCAGAGATGAATTGAGAATACAGAGACTGCAGCCTCAACCCACAGATTTTGTAGTCTCATAAAAATAAAAAAAGAAAGAAAGAAAAACCTCATCTGATCATTCCGATTCTTCCCAGTGCGCAGAGCGTTTCGTTTGCACAACTGCAGTCACACCTGCGGAGAGCGCGTCCTTGCTCTGCACTGTGCCATCCTTTCGTCGTCTCCAAATCTTTCCCGCTGAATTTTACAAAGCCTTTTTGTCTAACGTGGTCTACTTCACTCCGCGTTTGCATGCCGCGTTTGGTGCGCTGAACTCGGACAACACAGTATTACAGTTCACAACCATTTTATAAGGCAGATTCATGAAAATACCTTAACGTCATATATGGCTTTCTCAAAGCGTGTCTAAACAAAGCACGAAAAACCCGAAGCTGAAGTAATAATAATTTTTTTTTAAAGCAAAGTTTTACAAACAGTCTTTGGTTGTGCTTTAAGTTAATCTGTTAAAATAAGCATTTCTAAACAGGGGAAACAAAGGTACGTTTGTAATCATACGCTTGCTTAAATACAGGCAATAGTGACGGCTTTTGACCTAAACTACGCTACTTGTCACAAAAAAAACAAATAAAAAAAAAGTGATAAAAAGCTTGCTCCAACCGACCATGCGCAAATACTGCTTTCTCTTTCCAGGTTGCCTAGGTTACTGCCTCTCCGGACGGCTCTCCTTTGTTCGTTCACTTCTTCTTGGCAAAGCGGCTGAACTTCTTCTCCTTGTCTTTCTTGGCAGAGCCGGGCTCAGGCAGGGCGGCCGAGGAGGACGGTTCGCTGGGCAGGCTGTGGGTTTTGGAGCCCGAGGGGCCCGGGGCCTCCTCGGATGCCAGGGTCTGAACGGCCATCTCCATGGCCTGGCTCCAGCGTTGGAGCTCCTCCTGGAATACCAAAGAAAAAAAACACACATGGAGCTGGTTTACAATTAGGAAGTTTACCCCCAGAGAGGAATGTCTCGTAGTATTTGGTTTGCTGAACAGAGATGCTCATGTTCGTGAGGCCGGGTGAGCTTAAAGTCAGAGAGATTGTTGCAATTCAAATCATCGATAACAAAAAGAAACGCTAAAAGTTATGTAATATTTATGAGCAGTTTAAAAACCTACCTCATCTTTACACTGGAACAGATACTCGCTTCCATCTGCGAGGCTGTGAAAGACAAGACACATTAAAATGAATCTGGTTTAATTATCTATAAAATGTTGTTCCATGTTTAAAAAAAATTTATTTATGTAAAACTTTTTTCTTATATTCTCATCCTTTTTAGTAAGAGTTGTTAAAGTGGCCATGAGTCAATAGTTACGTTAAACTTTAAAACGGCAACAGTATTCATACACCTTGAACTTGTTCATATTTTAAGCACAAACTTCTCTTTGTCTTATTGGGATTTTGTTTAAACGAACAATTGTTCTATAATGTTTTCTAACAGATCCCTGACTGTGTTCCCTACAGAGAACATTTAGATGTTTGTTTGATTTTTGTTTTTACAACAAATACAGATGCCACACTTTTTAGATTCGTTTCTAAAACTTGTGAAAGCCATGTAGGTTTAGATCTAAATACAAATCCATCCCAATCATTGTAAATTCAGCCTTATTTTCCAAGGTTAGCCAATAATTTAAACTATCATATATATTCCAACAAAACGCATTAATGTTTTTGGTTCTTACATGACAAAGTAACCCTGAATTGTTCCGCGGTTGTGAATATTGCAAGGTGTTTTTATAATTTTGCCTTTCTTTAAGCAGAGGAGTTCAGCGATGGTGTTATGACTCAGATTCAGGCGATTCGACAAGCTTTGACATTTTTTAAGAGTCCCCCCTCCCGCTTTTAAATGTCACTCATGAATTACGGCGGCACAGCCAATATTCAAAATCTTGAAGGTTGTACATTCAGAATGTTTTGTGCACAAATTTTTTAGGCTGTGACAGGCTTTCGCTTGACTTTCCCAAAGCGGGTTCATTTTAGGGACTTCACGTCTGCTTGGAAGGAAACCCTTGTAAGTCCCTTTCATCGATGGTGCCATGACATGTGTAACCAGAATTTGGGGGATCTTTCGTTGATGCTGTTATTTTGTCAGTGTCTGTCACACAACGCTGTGATCAAATAACTCAAATATCTAACAGCGGAGAAAGCGTTTATTGTCCGACTGTGTTCCTCCTTCATTTAGCCTGTCTGACTGACAGAAAGGAAATTTACAGCGATTATTTTCTTTTTTTTATTTCTCAGTTCCTCCATTGAATTTTTTTTAAAGTAAGTTATGAATTATTTATGACTGTAATCATCATCTGCATAGACAAAATAGTTCTTGGTGGGGAAAGTGAGAAAGTTTTACGACTAAAAATACTTTTTTTTTCCTGCTGTGAGGGCATCATTCATCTTTTTTAATCCTCCATCAGCTGCTAAGAGCAACCCGGTGTTGATGAGTGATAACCACAGAGAGAGCAGGTAGAATTAATCAAACCCCTGAGCCGTCTCCGGCAGAAGCCTATTAATGACACTTAAGATTAATCAGTATAAGGAGATCAGAAACCAAATGTTTTAAAAAATTCACTTATTTTGGAAGATATTTCAGGCCTGAGAATAAGACTGGAATTTTTACTTCCCTCCACTGGTTTTAAATCATTCAAAAAGTGTATTAAAAAAACTATTCATTAAGAATAATTAGGTCTAGCTTTTAGGTCAAGTTTGACAATATAGATCTTGGATATATTTATCAATGTGCTTATATCAATAAGGTAGAATAATAATATCTGATTACAGCAGCCTGCATCTGAAACCTCCAACACCAGCACTGTCCCAGCTTTTTTTCCGTGCCACCATTTGTTTTCAGCAGCTCTTATCCAGCACACTGTGCTATAATCAATACAACAGTTTTTGCACACGACGTAACAATGAGTATAAGCGAGGTTGATTTTTGAAAACTACTGTTGTCGATTTGAATTGACTTTCACTTTATTTAGCCTTTATAACGTATCACACTACAAAGGTAATACAAGTATGTATTTACTTGGCATCGGGCAATAAGGAAGACTTCAACGTCGATATCAGACGTGAAACTTTGTCCCATCTATGCAGTGTGGTGCAGCTCACACTCATTGTAAGGTTGTCTTTCTGCCAGAAAACCATGAAAATTTATCTTTATTTTGTTGTTTTCACAAACAGAGTTTATACATATCGAACTGTGTCCAACGAAGAATAAACCATTCTGAGTTCAGAACCTTTAAAATGATAGAAGAACCATTTAGTGTGGTGCAGAGGGGTTTTGTCCTAAAACGTTTATATTGAGAACACAGAGACGCTTCCACTCCTCGTTAACTCAACTTTCAAAAAAGCAAATGAAAACCTGACCACTGATAAAAGGCTTTCTTCCCTTGCATTTTTGTTTTGGTTCATATGATTTGTTTGATCATACATAAGAAGCCTGCTGTGAGTTTCTATGAATTAAACAGATAATCTTGATAAGTTATTTAGATCTATCAAGTATACCCATACCCAAATGGATGAATAGATACTGTAATTAGTATTGGCTCAAAGAATTATGATTTTTTTTTTCCTTTTTTTTTCTCTAGCTGGTGGATGGATTATCCTAAAAACAACTTCATACAGATGAACAAAAAAGATCCACGTTTCAGCAACTCTAAAGCTTTACCTTGCTGTAAATGTTTTTCAGATTTCATAAGATCATCAAAAATTTCATTTGATTTCATTGATTTCATTTGAATGCAAATGATGAAGCAGAAACAACTGCCTTCAGTCTTCCAAAGTACAACTCAGTCTTTTAAATCAATGTTAAACGAATTTTTGGTTCGATCTTCTTTACAGATCTGTTGCAACTTTATCACTTTGGAGGGTTTTTATGCATGTAACATCTATTCATCTTTAAGGCTTTGGGTGTGGGTTTGTCCTGAAATTGACTAGGCCACTCAAAACTCCTTTTAGCCCGTTCAGATGTCGACTTGCTGATGTTTTACTGATTAACTGACCTACAGAATAACCCAAATGAGTTTAATTTTTAGGTCACGAATTGATAGCAGGACATCGTCTCCACATCTTTCATTTTGGTTTACCGAAGTCGCTTTCTATGATGATAAATGATTGTTTCATGATTTTGTTTCTCTTTCTCTCGAATTTCGATGTAGACATCTGTTTTTTTTGGGATCTGTTAACCTGTTTAAAATATTATTTGTTTCAGCAAAGTGTAGGGATTAGTAGTGAAATTTATCAAAAAATTCCAGGAACTAAAATGTGAGACCAAATAAAAAATAAAATAAAAACAGAAGAAATCCGTAAGGAGATAAAATACTTTTTCGCAGCACTGTATATACTAGAGCTGATCTGTTTGAGGGCGACTGTAATTGAAAACAACAGGCGGTGATGTCAGGCAGCTAAACTTTAGGATTGTTTCTCAGCTGGAAGGTGAAGGTTTGAGGCGCCGACTTTGCTCTGCTGGTTGCTTCACAAACTCCCCAAAGATGTGAAATCTCCAAAAAGCTGCTGTTATATTTTAATAAGTTTCCTTTCAGATAAAACCTATGTCAGAGGGGTTCAGACAGGACGGAAATGATGTGTGACAGCTATAACCGAGCGCCATTTTTTCATCATTAAATTACGTATCGACTTGAACGGAAGCCATTTTCTTTGAAAGCGGGAAAGCGACACGATACCTACCGCAGCTTAGCGACGTGCTTCTTTTTCTTATAGTTGGTCAGGATCTCCCAGGTGGCGTTACCGAGCGGCAGGGGGTCCTCGCCGTGATACGTCACTCTGTGACCAAAGCTTTTGGAGTCCTTATATGCTAAAAGTTGACCCAGCTTCAGTACGCAGTACAAGTTGTTCCAAGACCTGAGAAAGGAAACAGACAAAAGCAGGAGCGATGAAGGTCCGGACGATAACTCATAATTCCACAGAAACTCTGATTAAGACGTTCTATATAGTTTAAAGGTCGTGAACATACAAATATGCATATGTGTAATGGCATCCTTAGATAGCCTTTGGCTCCTTTGATTATTGAATAACAATGGATTTTTATGTTTTACTTATTCATATGAAACCACACTACTGGAATTCTGAACTTTTATTCACTTAGAGGATTTATGTGCGTCTTTAAACTCTGAACCAGCTGAGGTTTTTTTTCTTTTTTTTTTTTGCATTTATATTCATGTATTCATATTCACAAACAATTGCGACTTTTGCTGTGCCAGCCCATAATTGGAAGCGGGATTCCCAACCTAATGAGGGATCAACACACGACACCTCAGCTGCTACATATCATTTTAAATCGCTTTTCTTCCTCCTGCATTCTCTGGGCATGTTTCAGAACCAGTTATGAATTTAAATGTACAGTTCTGGTCAGACGCATACACCTATTCTTGCCATTAATGCTGGATTTTGGTGCCTTAATGATGCATTTGGATGAGTATGGTAATGGTATTTTTGCAGTGTGGGATGATTATACAGCATGCAGCTTTAATGATTGTTAAAAACAAAAGTTGGGTAAACAAGCATGTTATTATAGTTGTTTTCTTTTTTCATGTGTGTGTGTTAAGAATTTTTAAATGTATTTATTATATTGAAGTCATTATGGTGACAGGATTGCTGGTCAACAACATGAGGGTGAAGGAAGATGTTAGTGGCATCACAGAGTTGCCAGTGTAAGCTTCTGTCTCGCAGGTATTCTCCAAGCTCATGGTACTTTTATTGTTGTTTTCTAATCCGCACATCATATTATACATACAGGAGATTTTTTTTTTCATAGAAAAAAAGAAATTCAGAAAGTTAATGGGGACCGGTTTTATCTATTCTAAAAGCAAGGTTGTGTTTAAAATTGTTGTCGTATTAAAAGGCAAGATTTTCTGTGAGCTTTTACCACTTAGCTTTTGATTAGTGATGCATATTTTACAAGACATTATCCAACTTTAATATTTTATCCACTTTATGACAAACAGGTCCATTAGCATCATGCAGTCCCAACTATGCTCACTTCACGCAGTTTCCAGTTCAAGGCAGACTGGATCTTTCGTATTTCCTGTTATATTCCCTATCATCCTAAGCATTTTCACTAACAATGACGTGGAGTTTGGCTCACAAACTTGGATGTAATTTGTTTTCTAACAAAAAAAATATTGGAATAAAGCAAGCTGATCTGAAAAAAACAAAACAAATACAACTATACTGAAAATTAAGCTGAACTCATGTTATGAAACCAAAACGTGTGCAGTCACTTCCTTCCTACGGAGCACTTAACCAAATATTAATATTGTGTTTGTGCCACATACATAATTTTGACCTTGTTTGGATTATAGAGAATCTCTATCAATCTTTGCAACCACTTCTTGTTCTCAAACCTCCAGTGGTCTGTGAATATTCTACACTAAGAAAGTAGGCAAGGCAAGGCAAGTTTATTTGTGTAGCACATTTTTGTGTACAAGACAATTCAAAGTGCTTTTTAGGATTAAACATAGGAAAAAAGATCAGAAAATGAAACAGTAGGGATGTTTCAATCCAATAAAAGCTCCAAATGATTTATTCAGGCTCATGATGAGGGCACGGTCATGATGGATTTCTTGGCTCCAGGCAAAGCGCTGTCACCGACCTGTTTGAAGCCTTCTTTCCGGAGCCCTCCATGTCATGTTTGCGGCAGAGCATCCCGTCCAGAAGCACCGCCTGGGTCCTGTTGCTCTCAGATGGCATGGTGGCCGCCCTCTCGGCTTCTTTGGAGGACACAACTGAGACAGAGGGCTCCAGCTCCAGGGAGGCGCTCTCTCTCATTTCCGACACCATCGGCACCGTTGAGTCACCAGCAGTCCCATCAAGCTGACCTGAACTGGGCTCCATGGCGCCCGACTGGAGCACAAAAACCGAGAATTCTCATTCATAACTTTTTTTTTAAATAAAGAGAAGCATGTATGATTTAAAAAAAGCTATTTTTAAAATCATTTATTAAAAGTTGCACATGACAGAGGTCCACTTTCTGTCTTCAAGGCTTTTAATATCCTGGGTCAGAGCTGGGAACAATGGAAAGCAAGCGCCTAGCTACTAACCAGGGTCTGTTCCTCAATGGTGTAGAGCTGTGAAGATTCTTCTACAAAGCCTGTGTCTTCTCTCCTGAGCAACAAAAAGATGTCAGACAAAGAGAGGCACGGGGTTCTTAATAATAGTTTCAGGATTCTTTCGGCTGATGTTCCAGAAGAGAACAAAACGGATAAAGCCATCCCCAATGTTCATAATAAATCTTCTTCACTCTGTCTCTTCTCATTTTTTTATCATGGTGAAGTCGTACTAGTAGTTTTAAGTGCTTTTACGTCCACTAGATCATTTAAATGTGTTGTTTTTTTTTACCTGCTCTCTTTATCTGAGCGCTGCTGCTCGTCTTTAATGAACTGCTCAATCTCTTGTTGCTCCTTCCTCAGTGCCAACAGCTCCAGCTGCAACACAGCAACCTGTGGTTATCTTTGCAGCCAACACATTTATTAAACCATGCAAATCCATCGTTAAAGCTTTTGTGACGCGTTGCGTTTCTGGTGGAGATCACTCAATCATGCTTCCTATGCCAGGGAAAGTCACAAAAAATATGGAACAGTAAAATAGGGGGGGGGGGGGTGAAACCCCTTAATGGTGAACTTCTGTGCAGTCAATGACTTGCAAGCATTTATACATAAAACCTGATATGTATAGATATATATCATATCCATATGTTTTTCAGTGGGTGTGTAGGAATACAATAGGTGTTGTCCAGGAATTGAAAGGTACCGTGGTGAGGCGCTCCAGTGCTGAGAAGCGCTCCTCCCACGTGGCGGTGGATTTCTCGAAGGCTTCATGCCTCTTGAGGAGCTTCTCCACCTCGTCCACACTCTGACCCACGTCCCTGCTGGTCACGTAGGGCTCCTGTGCGATGAGCCAGGCCTCCGCCACCGAAGCGTCTCGCGCAAACTGACACACCTCCAGCACTGAAAGCAGTCATCAAGGTTTTTTTTTTTTTTTTTAAAGCACATTTTTGCAGATACTCGCGCTGCTCCATCATTTAAGTCAGGGATCGGTGGGAAGGCATTACTCACAGAGTCGGAGCCAGTCCCATCTGTCATCCCACTTGAACATCATTTCCTGTCTTTTCTCCATCAGCTGAGAAAGCTTCTCTTTGATCTGAAACAAAATGTTATACAGTCACAGTTAAATATCAGCAGTGTTTTTTTTTATTCTACCCAACAATGACTATTATCTTCTAAGAATTAGCATTTTAAAGTAATTAATTAAATGAACACTTGATTTAAATTCAAACCTTCCCCGATGAATGTTTGGGGACAATTGTTCCCGGAAAAGTAATTAAATCCAACATAAAAAGCAGAAAAATGAGCTGAGGTTGGTACCTCAGCGGAGTCTCGGTGCTTGCGTGTCAACATGGACCTCCCGAGGTCTATGCAGTCGGTGAACTTGGCTCCTCGGGTCTCGATTTCTGAGCGGATTCCCTGGTGGTACTTCTGCAGCAGCTCCACGGAGGAGACATCTCTGATGAAGGAGAGGAGAGGAGAGAAAGCAGAAACGGGGGCATGAAACATTTCTAGCTCTGTTGGCAGGAAAACAAAGTGCACAAACAATGCTATGCGGTTTATCTATTATGTCCATTTATTTATTTTCCAAAAATACTGCATTTTTAATAAAATGTGCATAAAATATTTGCTTTTTTAGACATAAATAGTGAAATCTTAAGGTATTTTTTTCTCCTTTAATCCCAATGATTATACAAAAACAAACTACAAAACCACCGTCTTCTGCAGTGTTTAAAACGGCACCCACCTTGGTTTCTCCTGAGTCTCTATCTGCTGAATGATGCTCTCCATCCAGGCCATCAGGTCTCGCACCATGCTGAAGAAGCGGAACTTCTCCGCCGTGTCCACCAGTTGTGCCCGGCGGCCGTCAGACGCATCCAGCAGGCCCTTCCAGGCCTCGACAACGTCCCTCTCCATGTCCTGGATGGCGTCCTGCTTGTCCCCTGCATACTGAGCTCGGAGTCTCAAGGCTGTCTCCCGGAACTGTTGAACCTGGAGGAAGGACATAGCAATTAATGGATGTGATTTTAATTGGTCATGATATTGTGTCTCTATTGTGGTAATGAGAAGTTTACATGCACTGAATGTGGGCATCATTATGATAATTTACAAATATTACATTTGCGTTGGAACCATCCTTGTCCAAGGTGGAATGATGATGCAACCTTCAATGCCTTTTAAAAAAACAAGTTTTAATTTTGATTCATCACTAATATGTTTTATTAATAGTCTCAAATTACTTCCATATTTGCATACACCCCCGATAATGCTGTGGGACCTCTGTGCTATAAATGGCGTTGGTGATTTGCTCAACATTTAAAATGATTGGTGTGCGTAAACTCTTCACCAGACCTGTCAGTCAACATTTTTAGCTCTCTGGTTATTGACCAGCAATTATAAGAGGGTTGTTTGCTGTTATTTTTGTAATTATTAAAAATTTCCTTGAAAAAACAAAACTGAATAAATGAGCAAAAACTGGTAAACTTTGCCCTTCACTGCCATCTTCACTGTCATTGAACCAGAATTAGATCCTAGAGGAGCTCAGAACGCTTTAAGCCTCTAGTCAATTATTTGCACCTTAAAAGTTACATTTAAAAAACTCTCAGCTAAGATTATATTTGTGAGTTCCACCGTTTTCTCGTAATAGAAGCCTTTTTAAACAATATCTTGTAAGCTTTAACAGTTGCAGCTATATTGCAGCACCATCCGTCCCTCTCAGATACAAAGCGCCCCCCTTGGCCGCCCCCTGCTGTGCTCCCTCAGCGTAAAAACGGCCCGATCTCTCATGTTGTACCTGTTTGCCCAGGGCGGTGATGTCTCTCTCAAAAGCGGCGTGCATTCTGTGGAAAGACTCGGCTTTGGTGAAATCTTCACCCACGTCCTCCGGCAGCTCTTTCTGCTTGTCGTGAATCTGCGTCACCAACTCCTTCCCATCGTCAAAGTACCTTAGAGAAGATCGAACTTAGTGGGACTGCATTCATCACCATCATGGCATCTGAGATGAGGGCACCGCATTAGTCTCTTTGTAATTCTGCTTGTCACATGCCAACGTTTTCTGTTTTCACATCATTTATATTCTGTTAAATTAAAACCACAAAGTTCATTCTGAATTTTAATGCGAAAGACAGCGAAAGACCAAATCCACACCTCAAAAGAATACATGTACGGTTATGGTTGTAAAATATGTTCCACATACTTAAGCAGGTCGTAAGACGCCGTGAGGAGCTGGGAGCGAGTGTCAATGAGCTCCAGCAGGTCAGCCCAGCTCTCGTTTATGCCGTCCTTCCACTCTGCCAGGGTGGCCGCCTCGCTGTGGCCCGTTTCAATCAGTTCATCTATTGTCTGGTTGACCATGTCCACCCGATCCTGACCTATCATCCCCGTCTCCCGGGCAAACTCTCTGAATTTATCCCTCAGAAGCTGAGAGAGCAACAAAAAAAAAATCACTTTATTAATAAATGAAAGTGTGCAGCTTACGGAGAAGAGAAAGACCATCGCATGTAACGTAAGTATTTGATGTTTTTGGGAATATTTTTCCGGTTTGCGATACCGTGACGTGGTCCAGGTCCTGACCCATCTCCTGCGATGACGCCACCATGTCTCTTTCTGCGATCCAGTGCTCCAGGTCCTCCACCTCTCTGCTCAGCAGGAAGTGATGATAGGTGTGGTTGAGCTTCTTCCTGCGATCCTCTGCCAGCTCCTTCAGGCCTGCGTACTGCTTATCTACCTGGCCCTGCCGCCTTATGATCTCCTCCCTGAAAGATAGTCCATGGAATGAAGGCAGGGAGGGAATGAAATCAGATGGAATTCAGTCAGACTAAGAAACCAGGTACAGAGATCACAAGAGATCATTTGGTTAAGTCTAGATTAATTTGCTGATTAGGATGCACATTTACATGCTTGTCAATCTTGTCAGTTTAAACCACATGTGACTGGAATGAAGTGCAAATTAGGATCTCCCTTAAAAGTTCAAGCACGCACCCGTCAGGACGGTCCTCAGCAAACATCTTCTGGACGCGGTCGGAAAGCTTCTGAATGGAGTCAGTATAATCATCCACGGCATGTTTCAGGATGGTGTGGCGCTTCAGCATTAGCATGGCGCTCTGCTCGTCCTGGCGGATAAGAAAGAAACAGGAGGACGGTGAGGAAAGACGAAGGAGCGCACCCACCAAAGCAAAACAAATTACTTCAAAATTAGCTCTCCGTAGAGGGTGCCACTTAAAAAAAGATCAGATCGCCTTAATTGACGAGAACCCAAACCATGTAATCATGCTGATAAATTCATTACTTGGTATTTGAACAGACGGATATGGCTTTACTTTGATTAGGATAATCAGATCAGATTTTGAAACATGTTTTGAAACCTCCCTGAGCTAATCAGGCACTTTTCTTGTCTGTTACACACATACACACAGTATTCCCTTCCTTTCCTAACCTTAGCCTTTTCTTCTGCAATCATGTAGAGCTCCTGCTCTCCTATCCAGGCCTCAGCCTCATCAGCGTCATTGTAATACTGTTGGGCCAAATTGGAGCCGCTCAGCCTCTCTCGTCGTCTGGCCATCTCATCCTGCAGCAGGTCCCACGCCTCCTCCAGCTCTTGCATCTGCTCCCTGATTCGCTCCGCCTCCGGGCGCTCCCCTGCGCTGGCCGCGGCCGCCATCCGTCTGCCTCGCTCCAGCACCTCGTCGACTCGAGGCTGGTGGCCCTTGATCTCCCTCTGCAATGTCTGATGGAGAAACAGGAAGACAGAGAGGGAACATTATTTCACAGGAAACTAATACGCTGGGTTCATTTAGACAGAAACAGGAAAGTCATGGGAGAAAAATGTACCTGATTTTAGCATCCAAAATAAGAACAATGTTTTTCTTGCATTACACTAATATTTGAACTCTAGTTACACTGCTTGAAAAAAAAACACTACTATCCATGTTATCATCATTAAACTGTAAAGGCTGCATCCGCTTTTTGGTAAACTAACACTTCAACATGCTGTTGGCAGCATCTTTCTGTGGGAAAGCTTATCTTCAAAAGAGCGATAAGAGATGCAACTTCAAGACTGTGGTTATCTTTGCTGCCAACACATTTATTAAACCTAATAAGGTGAACTCTGGGAATCTTGGACAATAAATTGCTTAGGAAAACACCCCAAAAATGATTTTCTTTACCTAAAGTATCTGGAGGGTTTAGCAACAAAAGTTTAAAAGATCAATTTAAGACTGTAAAAGATGTTTTAAAAGGAAATTTCCTCCAACTCTGACAGACGAACACACAACAGTAAAATGATACATTATTTTAGGCTACCTGCTTAATTTCTAAAGAGGGGAACACATTTTATTTATTTCCATAAAAATGACTAAGAGTCAGTGGGCTTTGTTCTGCTTCAGGTCCATTTCCGTTCTCATCCCTAAAACTAAACCAAAACTCAATTGATTCTTTCATTTGGTTTCTTAGATTTTTTTTTTAGGAAACTTGATAAATACTTTTCTCAAGGTTGTAAAGGCAAAAAGAAAGATGACTGTCAGCATGATAAAGGTTTGTGGTTAAAAGATGACGCACAAGTCGTTACTTTGTTTAAACTGATGACCGTAAACATCAACTGATAAATGAATATATAAACTATGATTCTCACCTGGTTCTTTTTCAACAGCATCTGCACGGTTTGAAGATTGTTGCCGTGCTCCTGTGACATTGCCAGGGGCATCCTCTCCTCAATCCAGAGCTGAAAGACACAGAAAGCGAAAGAATGCGGAGATAAGAACACAGAAAGAAGAAAAGGCTTCACGGATCTCTGGTGTGCACCAAATATTTTAAAAAAAATTACTTTCACAGCCATCTTCCTTATACAGATTTATTCCTCTTTCACAAAGTAAATCAAAATGATTTCTTGAGTATATATTTGAGCAATAAGAAGCAAACGTTCGCATTAAAGACCAAAGATGAAACAGCACTTTTGCAGTGAGGAAATCTTCAGAGTTGCTCAGATCAGATTTTACAGATGTCTGAGGGATGAAAAACACCTCAGTGCATCTGGATACATGCAGAGGCGACCCAAAGCCCCGACAGGTCAAGATCTGATCCTTATTATTATTCCAACTGTGCATCATCAATCATCTTGTAAGAGAAAAGGCCCTTTGACTCGTTCACTCTCTATGAAAGCAGATCCGTTACTTACAAGCTCATCGGCCAGATCCCTGTAGAACTGATGGACTGCCTTGGCGGCCTCCAGCTTGCCTCGGCGCTGGGACAGCGGTGTGAGGAGCTGCTGGAACTCGCTCTGCAGGGCTTGCTGCTCGGCCTCCAGCTCCGGCAGGTCCTCCCTGGCTCCCCCGTGCTTCCTGACAGCCTCCTGGAGCTCGTTCAGCTCCCGTGCCCGGTCACGGACTTGGTTCTCCGTCATCTGGCGTAGGAAAACGGTGATGGGAGGAAATAGATGAATAGCCTTTCAAGAGGCTAATCAAAATGCAGCGGAGGGTAAATTCACTAAATGTAATTGTTGCCTATGAAGCGTGAAACTAAGCCTCGTAATGTATTTCTTAAAATTCAAGAAGTTTTTAAAAGTCTGCAAAAAAGACACATAAGCACAGTTTAAGTGTGTTCAGAGGAAAACTTAGACTACTTTTTAGCTGGTGTGATTTTAAGGAGGTCAATTTTCTTTTACATCAAGACAAAAAAAACGCACAAAACGAACAATATGCAGTTTATTCTTGAGAACACACAGACCTGGTGCTTTTTGAGCAGGATGTTGGCATTCGTGAGATCTTTTATATCCTCATCCCCGCTCTGCAACTGCTGGTGGAGCTTGGCCAGCCACTTCTTCATATCAACCAGGCTCTGGTCGAAGAGCTCTGAGCGATTGGCATCAAACAGCAGCCGGTCCTTCTCCTGAGTTGTGGACTCCAGTTTTACCCATAGCTCGTGAAGCTGGGCCAGGCGCTCCTTCACAATGGGCTCAAACTCGGGCTTGGACGTCATGAGTTCCTGACCCTCCTTCAAAAAAGACAGGGTACATGAAACACAACAAAAGCAACGAGACCCTGTCATTAATCTAAACATGATATTACTGATAAAACAATGAAATAATAAACTGGGGGTATCAGTGTACGCACTATGTTTGTCTACTGCCGTCTTTAAGTTTTTTAGTTATTTACAAAATAATAATGTTCTTCAGGTGAAGCCATCTGTTTGCTGCTTTACATCGTTTATAAGTTGCAGATGATTTATTTTTCTCTTTTGCACTTTTGCATAACCGTAATTGTCTTTCTTTGACATTTTAAAGCTTAACAAATTATTAATAATTTTTTTTCTTAAATTAGTGAAACAATCCTTTATTTCTAAGGTTTTTTTCTTATTTGCATTTGCTTACGTATGTGACTCAAGGCAACAACAAGACAAACTGTCTAGGTGTCCATTTTGTAGCATTGTTTAAAAGCTTTTTTTATGGGAAATTTTTAATATAATTAAATTTGAAAGTTAAAAAAACATTGAACATTTACTGACCTGATCAACGTTATTGAGCCATTCCTTATTAGAGGCCAACTCCGCCATGAAAGCTTGATGTTTGAGCCACTTGCTGTGGAGGTTTCTGGCCTCGTCATATGAGGTATCCTGAGCTGTCAGCATCTTTTCATTGATCCACACTGTTAGCTGAAGCATGATGAAACATACAGAATATTATGCATTTTTAGCGTTGATTAAACCAAGATGATCTGATACAAATAATTATTTTCCTATATAATAAAGCTATAACATACATTAATAACAAAATAATAAAAACCTAGTAAAGTTAATAAATGAGGTATTAACAGATCCTCTCCTAAGATTTTATTGAACTTACATCTTGAGTGTTTTGCAGGAAGTGCTGAAGGTCACGGTTATCTCTCAGCTTTTCAGAGACCTCCGCGGCTCGTCTCTTATTCTTGTTATGCCTGAAGAGCGAACACAAGACCAAAGATATGCCATACATTAATAACAGTCTCAGACAGAGTCGGCCTTTTCTTCTCCGCCTAACAAATCTCTCTGTGACATAATTCAGACTGCATACTGTAGACAAATCCACCAGAGCTCTCCCTTCACTGAGGGGAGGAGGAGAAAAGCTCTCTCTGTTAAAGATCAATATCCATTATTGCAGGTGCCTGTCTATCAAGCTGAGTATTGGGAGAGAGAGAGAGGTAGCTCCAATGCCCTTTCTAAAGCTAATAATGCAGAGGGGAGAAAAAACCTTTTCACTGTCAAGGCAAATCTCCAAAGGAAATAGGAAGTTATTTCTGTGTAAGCTCACATTTTCATCTTGAAATGAAAGCTTTAGAAATATTGTTGCTGTTTTCCGTTTCAACACTAATCATTAACCTAAGAATAAATCAGTATACAGTGGTTGTCGTTAGAAGCAATACAAATTCCAGTGTTTAATGTTCATGTTCATGTATGAGGTTAACATTTTTTTTATTATACTTCTAAGTATTTATTTTAAAGGGACAAAAACGCTTTTTACTGTAAATATCTTACTATCAGCTACAGCAGTTTACACAACATCTGGAGATTGTTGTGTAAATCCTTTTAATTAGAAACATTATCAAGCCCCAATTATTCTCAAACCAATCAAGCAGTAGCTCACCAGTAAAGGTTCAGGTCCTTCAAGTTCCTGTTTTAAACTTCTGTATATATTGTGTCTCCATTCTGTTTGCTTATTGCAGTTTTTAACTGGGTTTCACAACATTTTAAAGGATATATTAAAACTGTTTTGGCACTGCATTAAGTGAAATTTCATATTCTCGTTCGTTTAGAGCACAGCAAAGAATCATAATTGTTCCCCAGATAAACTAATAACTTTGTAAACAAATCAAAATTCAGAATAATGCTTATATGGAAAAATGTAGCTTTTACTTTAAAGATAACAGCAGTTGTTTCTGTCGCTAAAGTAGCTCTGAAAGGTATTCTGGATAAGCACCTCCTTCTGTTTCAACTAAGCCAATCAAAATTAAGGAAGTAATCTAAAATTCTGGGACAGAATAAGATTACCTAGTTTCCCCATTCTCAGTATTGGAGGTTGTGATGCATATTAAACATACAGGGGTGCCAACTACCCACTGATTTAAGTGGAAAGCAGTAGAAAATGTGCTAAATTTGTATATATTTCTTTGTTTTAGTAAAAAAATTATAATAATGTCTTTTTAGGCAGCGGGCTCTGACTAAATATTTCACATATGTAAAGATAGGAATGGTAAAATGTAACTTAATCTACGTCTGGACCACTGTACACATGTGGTTCTTTAGAAAAGTTAATAGCCAAACCTAAATATAGAGATTAAATAATACGTACGATTTTCACGGTCAAACTAAAACAGTTCACTACCTGTCCAGGACTGATTCCATTTTCTCCTGAACTTTCCCACAGTACAGGTTGTTACTGTCCACCAGTCGCTGGCCACCCTGCAGTACACCATCAATCTTATCTTCGTTGGCTTCCATCGTTCTAACAAAGTCTTCATGCTTCTTTAAAGCCTTTTCTGCCCCTGCCAACGTGTCTGGCTTTTCTATGTGGGCCAGCGTATACTCCTGCAACAGAATGGACATTGTGGAATAGAGAAAAAACAGTATAGACTGTCCAGAAGGTGATAATCATGCGACAAACATGCAGTCTGAGGACTGATGGTGCAGCATTCTTCCACGCAACATTCTTGCAGAAGTCCTGCAGCATTTCTGACCTGAAGCTTTCAACCTATCTTTGTAGGCTTGACCGTTTACTTAGTCAAACAGGCATCACTAGGAAAATTTACCTGGTTATTCAGGATGGCCTCTACAGCTTTGCCGTCCCTCAAGAACTGCTGGAAGCCCAAACCCTGGTCTAGGAAATTTTTGCGACTATCCCATATCTTCTGGAGCTCATACCAGCCTCGGTCCAGCCCCATCAATCTCTGCTCCAGCTGCTGGTACTGAGGATCGTCTTCCTGGCCCTGGATGACCTGAGCTCCCGTGTCCCTCACTTGGTGATAGTCCTCTTCATGGTTGTTTATGTCTTCTCGTAAGGTATTGTGACGGCTGAGCAGGTCTTCAGCCTCTTGCAGTGAAGTGGGTATCTCTTCTGAGGCCACAGCTTTCTGGGTCTTGAATAGCCAGGACTGGAAGTCGTCCATGTCTTGGAGGAAGGTCTGCAACTTGCTGACCTCGCCTAGAGAGTCCTCCCTGTCTTTTAGTGTCTTCCTTAGCCGATCCCATGCGATGTCAAGCTCTCCCCTGCGAGCTAAGATATCTGCTGCATTCTCCAAGTGGTCCTGGGCCAGCTGCTGAGCCTCTTCACTCAGGAAGGTGAGCTTGGCCTCGATGGCAACTAAATCTCTCTCCATGCCGAACAGTTTCCTCTGGATGGTCATGACGGCTGCCAGGTCGTTACCCAGATCCTGTGTTGACTCGATCACCCGTGTCTTGTCTTTGATCCAGGCTCCTGTCTCATCGCACTCCAACCCGTAGTTGTGTAGACTAACAGCGGAATCGACTCTTCTTTTCTTGTCTTCTACCATAGCCTTGAATGCGTCCCATCTAGAAAGCAACAAGTCGTTAAAAGCCTGTATTAGAGTGATTCTATCATTTACATGCTAAAACAGGTTTAATCGTCATCTTCTGGGCATTTATATTTTTCAGCACATCAACCTATTGTATCTGAAAGCAACATTGATAAAGAATCTGTTTTGTTTGGAGAAAATAAGTGACATTTATTATATTTATGCTTTAAAAAATACCTTCTAATAATCTTTATGCTCTGCTAGACTGAGAGTAATGATTAAATAAGTATGGTATACAGAATATGTTATACTATAAAACAATCATTACATTCGTATTTCTCAACATTTTACAGTCCTGTTGATGAGATGTCAAGACAATTCTAGGGTATATATGTTCAGATTATCTGGCCGTTTTTGACAGTATTTGAACTAAAAACAGGAAGACAAAAGGAGGGGAAGAAAGAACCCAATAATAAAATTCAAACCTACCTTGGATGGCTCAATTGTGGAAATCAAATCTCAATAAGGCACCAACTCTCCTGCTCCATTAACTATTTATTTAAAATATTTTTTTATTCCAATCATTTGAAAGGTTTGAGCCACAAATTTTTTAAATGGTAGAAAGCATACCGGCTACCTTAGCAAATAGCCAGATACCCAGCTAAAATTGACTAGTTATACATTGGACTAAACTGAAAGAAAGCAAAACAGGGAAAATAACTGATAAACCACTAATAATGTCTTTATTCTATATATTTGAAAAAATTGTCTTTGTGATCGTCAGAAATTTCACTTAATTAATTTTAAGTAAAAGAGAACTTCGTAGACAAGCTTATCAGGTCACTACTGAGAAATACAAACAGGTATACTAGCTTCATATTTTCCTCAGAAACCCCCCTTGGTTTTAATTATACAACTAAATTATTAACTTTAAGCACCTCTTATTTAGTCGTGCCTGGCATTCCTTGATCTCCTTGGTGCGAGGGTGTCTGCTGTCCTCCAGCTGTTTTGCAGCTTTGTTGACGTCATCTACTCTCGACTGGACATTCACCATTTCTTGAGCTAGAGTGCTTAGCCTAAAAAAAAACAAGGACCAGAACAGTGTGAAGTAGAATAACAGCAGCAGTTCATGTGAGAATATCACAAATGAATAATCTCTAATATCATCATATTTCTGATGTACCTGTTGTGTACTACTTCCAAATCCTCCAGGTTCTCAGGCACTTCTAAGCCCACCAGCCACGTCTCCTTGATGCTCATCCAGAGCTCACAAGCGTCCGTCTCATTGAAGATGGTGTAAAGAGCCATGGTGTCGTTCAGTTTCTTCTGTCTCAGGTCAGCCAGAGTCAGGAGCTCCATGTAAAGGTCCTTGATGTCTTTAAGACGTCTCTGAATGTCGGGGGTGTTTAGTAGCTCCTCTGGCAGAGCGTGGGCCTGTTTGGACAGGGCGTCGATGGTGGCCCCGTTTTTGATGGCTTCATTTCTTAAATTGTTGTGGTTTTTCAGCAGGCGTTGAGTTGTGTACTCGTCGTGGCCTACGTCGTCGCTGCTCATCTGCCTCTTGGCCTCCAGCAGCCAGGTCTTAAGCTCATCAGCATCGCCCTGAAACTGGAAGAACATCTGGGTGTCCTGAAGGTTCTGCTTTCTAAATGTAGCCAGGTCCTCCAGCTGCTGCCACTGCCTCCCGATGTCGTCCATGCACTCCTGAATCTTCGGAGAGCCGAAGTGCTTGGCCTGGATCATCTTATCCCCTTCGGTGATGACCTGGTCCAGATTGTGGCGGCGAGCTCCGAGCTCATCCTCGAAGGCGCTGTGCTTGCTCTGGAGCACCAGCACACCCGTCAGGTCCTTGCCATAATCCAGAGAGGAAAAAAGCTGCTCCTTCTCTCTAATCCAGCTCTCCAGCTCTGTCACCTCCCACAGGAAGTTCCAGAAGAGACGGGACTGCTCCAACCGAGCCCTCCTCTGTGCAGCCAGGGCGCAAAGCTCCTGGTAGCAAAGGTTCAGATGTTGCACCCTGTCACGAATCACTTGAGGATCACAGGGTTTATAGTCTGGAAACAGAAGGTTTGATTATGAAATAGCTTGTAAATAGCTAGTAGGACATGTTTAGTCCATACCTCATATGTTTTATTTTGTTACTGGGATGTTACATTGTAAAATGACATGTATGTAGTTGAGTAAAGGTAGTGACTATATAAATTGTTAATATATGTTGTAAAATATTAGTAAAATATTTAAAGTATGGTCATTCAGGGTTAGAATAACTGGATGAGGATGGATGGAGGATGGTCACCCCTAGATCACAAGACAACAAATGTCCTTTGTACAGTGCCACAATGTACGACAAAATTCAGATCTGTAACATATCCAGGTTAATTTCAAACGTCTAATCAATGCATAGAGTTTGAAGTTTTTTTTGTTGTTTTTTTACATTTCTCACAGGAGCAACAAGTGTTTTCCACTTACTATCCCCATTTGCAAACTTCAGAGCAGCAGCACTGGCACTCTGTACTCTCTCTGCCTGCAGGGCGATGTCGCTCTCTAGCAGAACGTGTTTCTGAAGCAAGTCCTCCACCTCTAACAAGTGTTTCCCAAAGTCAGGAGAGAGCAGTCGTGCCTGAACAGAAGCATTTGGATTATTCCTCTTCATGAAATGTTAATGCTTTTTAAAAATCTAAATATAGGATTTATTTACCTTCATTTCATCCATCCAGCTGATGATGTAGAGCATCTCCTGGAAGATCCTCTGCAGGGTAAGGTTCATATCCAGGCGGCCTCTACGGGCCTTCAGCAGCTCCTGCAAGTAGTCCCACAGCCGCAGGATGTTGTCCTTTCGAACGTCAATCCGTTTGGCATCGTGGTAACGCTCAGTCTCCAGCTCCTTGGAGATGTTCACCAGCGCCTGAACGCGCTCCTCGTATGCGGCGATGTCTGTCTCGATGGCGTCGTGCTTCTTCTTAGCTGCTTCCACGGCTGGCAGGTCATAACCAAAGTTATCCTGAGTAGAGTGCGCAGAGTTATGACCAACCCTAATGATACTGAGCAATTTTCACAAAGTACAGGTTTGCTTTTTTATTATCTTGGCCTCACCTGAGCCACCAGTCTTTGGTTCTCCAGTAGCCACGTCTCCCTCATGGCCGCCTTCCTGTCGAATCTTCGCGCCATCTGTTCGAGCTTCTCCTGCCGGATGAGCTCATCCCTCAGGACTCGTTCCCGCTCGTGCTCCGCCCTTTCCAGACGCTCCCAGGCCTGCACAGGGGATGATGAGAAGCATCCTGAGCCTTTGTAGTGTTTGCAAGCCTCGTCGTTTCAGCATTGGCAGCGATGGGATGAGTGAGGTGTTTAAAAAATGTAGATGTTCCCTTCTGCTGGATCTCTTCTTTGATGAAAAACTCAGAGGTTAAGGAATACCCAGACATGTTGAAAAATTGTATATTCTTTTGACATAGGAGATGGAAAAATTATTCATAAGCCTTTTTCTATTGTTATAACCTAGCATGTATTAAACAGGAATTTATGTAATACAATAATACAACATACGCCATAATTAGTGTGTCACATTTTTTTTAGTGAACAATAATGAACATGAAACTTCCTGAAGACCAAAAGTTTAAAGGAGCTTTTATGTTGTAGCATTCTAGCATTACCCAAACCAGATCCATTATTTACAGATCTATTATTTGAAGACCAAAAGAGTATGCTGCAGCTAAAAAACATACTGAGTCATAGATTTTCACTTAAACTCATGACGCACGAGGGGAAGGAAAAATCAGAAAGGTACTTAAAAGAGAGAGAGAGAGAGAGAGAGAGACCTGTAGAGATCGCAGAAGCTCAAGTGGAAGAATCTTGTTGACAGGACAAATATTGTTTGTGCATTTCACAAACCTGGGTTTTCTGTTGTTGTTATTTTTTTTTTTTTACATAAGAAATGCAAGAAGTAAGCTCTTGTTAAAAGGAAGAAGAGTTCTAGTTTTAGGTCTGCCACGAGCCATGAGGAGGAAACCGCAAACATATGAGGGACGGTGTTTTTTGGCAAACATGCAAGAAGTCATAATGTCGGGGACAACTAACACACATCATCCTTAGCAATAAACATGGAGGACGCAGCCTCTTTGATTGCACAAGATTAAGGTTCAGGGTAAAGCTGCTTTAGGAGAGACATACACCAGACTTTTGTTGTTGTTGGTGATTCGACGTTGGTTACGGTTTTCCTAAAAATGTAAAAGCTAACAATATGGAGATACTGCATAATATTTATAAAAACATCCTCTTAAGAAAGAGTTGTTAGAGTTTTATTAGTATAAACATCATGTTTTCTTTGCTTTAAATAGATAACCTTCTTAAAGCAATGTTTTAGACTTTGTAATTTGGGCCTAAAGTGCTAGATTTAAGTAGGCGCTCCACATTTTGAAAGCTTCTTTCCATCCACTTCCAAATTACGTACAAATACATGTTTTTTTGTCTAATGTATGAAAGACTGAATTGTTGAGGTTGTAATATGACGAACTGTGAAAAAGTTTAAGAGTACAACTACTGAGATACTTACCACGCAAAGCACTGTAAGATTTACAAGTCATAGTTAGTTTTGTATGGCTGGTTAGCAACACAAAATTGGTTGAGCTTCTCTAATGCATTGTTCAGAATATCTATTTATACGTATATATACAGTAATTAGTGCTTTTATTTTATTTTTTTGTCTTGATCTGTGTTTTTATATTAACTTCCAGACACAGTGAAGCTTTTGTGACAGGTCTATTCCACACTGATGGTAGATCAGACCTCTTGTTTGGACCAGGACAACCTCTCACCCTGTTGATGTCGGAAACCAAGGCTCCCTCTTTCGGCGTGTAGACCCGCTGGTTGTTGGCCCTCATGCGACTCTGAATGGTGAAGAGCAGCACCTCAAGATTTCCTTTCTCTTGGAACCTGAGAGAAAAAAAAAACACATTTCAAACACCACGAGGCAGTTTACATAGATCAGTATGTGCATGATTTCGATAAGGGATCGTGACTTACTTAGGCGGCTTCTCTACAGTGCGGTACGTGTTGAAGCCCTGAAGCTGCTGCTGGACTCCCGTCAGAGAATTGGCGAGCTTCCTGTTGTTTAGCACGACGATGGTCTGCTCGATCCACGTCAGCAAGTCCGAAGCCAGCGTCTCATACTTGTCGATCATCTTCTCCGTCTCGATAGCTTGATCCAGAACCTGCAAAAGAGGAGGCGAATATAAACAAGGCTGCAAATGCTTGACAGCCTAACGGGTGCCGTGTTTTCATTGCACCTTTCCAACCCTCTTTCCCTCGACGGCCAGCTGCTTCATCTTGGAGAAATAGTGGTAAAATGCCACAACATACGTGATGATGGATTTCTCGTCTGGGTTCTCGGTGAAAACATCTGTGAAACAAAATGGCAAGCGAGTTAAACACAACAGTTCGAGGCATCGCCTAAGGAGAGGTGTTTATTTTCCACAAATACGGATGCTCCTCTGCGCGGAGGTCTTCAGTTATCATCGGTCACTCGCCTTCAGGGTCTAAGAGTTTGGTCACGCCAAGCTTCTGTTCTGCCACATTAAAGGCGTTCTGGAGGTTGTGGGTTGGATTGGACCTCTTTAATTTGGTATAGTCCACCAGATCAGGCCTAGGAGAGACATGAGAGAGCAAAGAAAAAAAAAAGACAAGACATGATGAGAGATGAAAGAGAAATATGAGGGGAGACATAGAGCAGGCAGGTGTTTTTGGAGAGCGGATTTTATTTCAGCTTCCCTTACCGGTGTTTGTGTATGAGAGCGTTGAAGGCCATTCCGTCTTTCCAACTGGTGGTGAAGTTTGTGATGTTGATGTTTGCGTATCTGCGAATAACAGTGATGGGATGTCACTGGCTGAACATGAAAGAACATTTGTGTGGAAAAATCAAGCTTTGAAAGGATGTGGGGGCTCCGAATACTGCAGAGCCTTTCATTCCCACAGTTTCAGACCTTAAAGAAAAATATGTTTTCTTACAGATCTATTTGTATTTCTCTAGTTGAAGCTTTAGCTTTTGCTATTGCTTCACTATTTTAGACATAACAACTATAGTAGTTCCCATGACAGTGATCCTTTGCTGATAGCTGATCTTCTTCCAGCATTGCCCTCTGACTAGAACCACAATCCTAACAACATGGTGCACCAACAACAGTGCGTCACATAGGGTATGGTGTGTTCATGGTTATGTGCAATAAGGCAAAAGTATATTAGGAAAATGTGCAATTTCACCTGCAGTCTTGTTATTTCCAGTCCAGCCGAGTCCAGTCGATTTCTAGTCCAGTTTAAATGTGTTATATGATAGATAGAAAGATCAACTACTGGGGGAAATAAATTAAATGTATTGTTTGCATCTTTCAATGTCTGATGTTTCCTTATTGTAAAAGTTTTCTTATGACTTGGACACCTTATCACCTTGGTAACAACTGAAAAGCCAAACATGAATGAGAACAGTTTACATGTGAGTCTCCAACATAGTTGTTGGCAGAAAGGAAAAGTTTTTACAATAAAGGCAAACTAGCAAATCTCTGATGTCTTTACAGATCGGCTGTATTTATTGTGGGATTGAAGTCCACACAGCTGGGATCCTTTTAATAATAAGGTCACATCTGAAGACAGTCAGTTGGACAGCATGTTTTTTCAAAAACATCAGGGTAAAGAGTACAGCTAAAACTTTTTGGGATGCAGATGTTTTAAACCCCCCCTTATATTTTCCTACAACAATATTTCACCACTTTAAGTTGGTCTGTCACATAAGATCTGACGAAACACATCCAATTTGGGGATGTACTGGGTTAAAAAAAATTCATGTGGTTTTAATACTTGCAATACACTGTATACACAATACAATGCTTAGAGGAGTGAAATCTAAGGGTGCACCTGGTTGCATATTCCCATAATAATTCCTACTGGATGTTTACAGCACATTTGTGACGCCAAAGGTCAGGTAAACTACTAACCCCGCAGTTTTCATCTGACACCACAGAAGAAGAGCGTCTTTAGCTGAGTGTGTCTCCTTCTGGTCGGCTTGGCCCGTTTCCACGATAATGTCCTGGATCTGACAAAGATTAGCGAGCACAGATGGATGATAAATATTAAAACTTACCTAATATTTGATTTTTGCAGAGAAGGAACACAGCTGAGAGGACGCTGCATAAGGGAATAGTTTGGCACACCAATCTTTTGGTTTTTCTTCTTTGTGTAAAATTACCGTAATCTCCAGTGGTATATCATTAACGTTGTTAGTCAGAGAGGATTGTTACAAAACTCAACAGCGGCTAAGCTGGGAGGAAAATAGGTGGTAATGACTGTAGTTCTTTTCCTACACAGTGGGCCAATAATTAGAGCAGTGATGTGATACAAGAGACAAGTCCTGAGAGATTTCTAAATTTAGCCAGCCTTGCTTCTCTGGGGTTATTGTAGACCTAAAAATTACAGACCGTTTCTTTCTTTTACTTATCTTTTGAAGGAGTTGAATAATGCAGATAGACTTATTGTTTGAACCATCATTTCTAAAAATACCCATGCTGCTGTCAAATTAAAAATAAATACATGTCCCGCCCACCCTTCCCCTGAAGATAAGAGTGATAACATGTCCTGAAAGCATCTTTTCCAGAGGAAATAATCCCAAATCTGCGAATTCAAACGTTCCTTACCGCTACCTGCCGGAGAACAGATCTAAATGAATGAGTGTTTTTTTTGTTGCAGATTGAAGAACAATTTCTCTTGTCTATTCTTAGACAGATTTTAGGGTTAGGGTAAGGGCCGCTTTACTCTATAGGTGCAGAAAGTTATCCTGATACAGATAATCATGCAAAGTAATAATACAGGAAGCTAAAGAAAGTTTGAAATGTTACTCCTATATTTTTTTTTGTGAATTATAACTAATCTCTGCATAGTTGTGAAATCATAACCTCTGACATCGCCTTTGTCCTGCTATGAATAAAGAATATTTATTCTGTTGTTGATCCCTACAATACAGTGATATTTAATACCTTTTTATATGCATTCTGATGAGCGCTGAGACATTCCAAGCTATAGCCGATTACTAACATACTTTTATTTGTTCAATCTAATAATCTAATCCTAAATCTCATGTTTTATTTAGTTGTGAGAAGAAAATTATTTTAGTTTACAGAAAAAATGGTTTGAAAACACCAGTCTGTTTGTATAAGATACAATGTACTTACTTTACTTAGTGAAAGCTGAAACAAAAGAACTTATAAATAATTAAATTTATTGAATGTGACTGTTCCTTTTTTTTTCACGTCAACAATTTTGCAGTTTACCCTCTAGATGTCACTAAAGGGACCAGAAAGTGTTGACGCTGTTGTTGAGCTTTGAACATATCGATGGTCAAATTATTGGTAAATATGTGTTATTGAGATCTTTTTATAAACATTGAATTTGTTTCTTTGCTCCTTCATGTTTTGATTTGATTTGTTTGGATCTTTGGCGCTTTGGTTTACCTGGAAACGCAGGATGATGGTCCAAATGAGCCCAAGGATGAGACGGTGGTTACCGTCGACAATATCATGGGAGCCCATGTTCTCCAGGTGTACCCTCTGCTCTTTGAGAAACTGCAAGGCCTTGTCCACATTTTCCAAACAGTGGATACGCATCCGACCTTTAGTGGGCTTCGGCTACAATGGGAATAAGAAACCAAACCGTTAACGAGAATTAGAAAAAAAAAAAGAAAAAAAAAGACACCACAAGTGAATCACAAATAACATGAACATTTAGGATAATTTAGTCTAAGCTGAGACGACATGGCTCACCAGACGTTCTCCAGACAGGACCTCCAGGAGCTTGATTAGCATGCGTCCGTCGCGCAGGTCAAGGTAGAGGTCAGAGATGCGACAGCCAACTCGCGAAAGGATCGAGTTGACCCATTTAGTAAAGGTCTTCTTTTGAACTGCCTCGCGCTCATCTAGAGAGGGAACATAGTTTGAGAAAGAACATGAGCCCCATGAATAATGCAAGGCCGCCCACGGCTGCAGAGCAGCGTCGCTGAAGTTCGTAGGGATTTACTGCTGAAACACGGCTCAGCGCGCTAGTGTTCGTCTGAGGAAAAGTCTTACTTATAAATAAACGTGCTGTAAACTGATTAGCCCTCTACTGCAGTGCCTTTGAAAAGTATTCACACCCCTTAGCGTACTAGTGTACCATGTGATACACCGACACAAAGACCACATTCACACAGCAGGCCTTGATGCTTGATTAGATATAGCTGAAATGGGTTTGTTTTGAGTCAGTGTTCATTACACCCAATAAACACAAACATCATCGGACTTTAGTGTTTAGTTTACAACCCCAAAATGACCAGCATGCATAGAAGATGTAAAAGAGGTCACACAGCAGCGCGACATATACAGAAGTAACAATGGAGGCAGCCGTCTTCAGATTAATATTAATGTTTTTGAGCAATGAGAGCCAACTATATTTTTCACAAGATGACAACAATATGAACAATGTTAAAAAAGTAGGCACTGCTTGTTTCAGCCATTGTTTGCATCCAGATTTACCACGACTTGCTTCTTCTGGGGCTGAAATTCGACCCATCTCATATCAGCGCCGAAAACTTGGATAAATGTGACCTGACCATTTAGACTGTAGAAATTATGGAAATGATCAGATATGTTCCGTATGTACAAAAAAAAAAAAAAAGATTGAAATTTGATTTGGGTTTTATTTGCGCCAGCAAGAAGATACCCAAAGTATTTGATCATTGCACAGTAGAGAGGAAATGCTCTAAATGTTCTGAACCATTCCGCTGCAGCTCTCAGCTTGTTGGGGGTCAATGTCTGCTGGAAAGTAAACCTCTAACTCAGTCTAAAGTTCTTGTCATAGGTTTTCTTCACGGGCTGTCCTGTATTTATACAAATGCAATACTTTTTGCCATTATATGCCGGTCTTGATGGTGTGCACAATGAACAGCTAGTATCCTGTAAGCAGATTCTTCTACCTGAGCTGCAGACCTCTGCAGCTTCTCCAGAGTTACCAAGGGTCTCTTCACGGATCAATGCTTACCATGTGATCAACCATATGTTGGTGGGAGTTGTGCTCAAGTCTTGATTAAACTGAGGTCAGTAAATAGTTCAAATCACAAATTTTATTTTAAGACTTTACTCTGACGTACCTGCTGCTCTGTTCTTTGCATTTCTACATTCTTTTCACTTTTATTTTGTTTTTCTTACATTTTATCCATTTAAAGGTCTATGAAACACGCTGAATCTACTTTATTATACTTATAGGTTATATTATCACTTTCTGTTGGTATAAGTAAAATACATAAACTTTTATGGTTGCAAAATGATAAAAAGTAAAACATTTCAAGAGGGTTAGTTACACCTGCAAAGCACATCCCTGGGAAGACAAACTAAGCCGTGTCTGCATGTGTTCTCCATATTTCTGTGGCAACCTAAATTATCCAGAGCAAGGCGAACAGGAGGGCAGTGATTTGTCATTACACTAACCTTGATTTCACTCCTAGCTAAGATGATCTTGTAAAATGCACAAATTTATTCACGTGTGCAGATCTTACAAACTTATTTTGTCAGCACTGAGACATTCCAAGCCCCAGTTGTCCTAAAATGCCACACATTGGTTTCCTTTAGTCTCCTCACTGACAGTTTCCCTGTTTATCAATGACTTCATAATGACTTATGAACTAAAATAAGACTGAGCACAAGGTTGTGGAGAACAAGCAAGAAACAAGCTAGAGCAGAGATTTGAGAGGTTTTAAGTTATGGGTGAAAATGGACACAATGAGCAAGGTGAGATTGAGGAGCAGACATAAATTCTGGACAGAAGGAAACTTGGCGAAGGGAAAAGCATCCTGGGAGGCAGCCTTTCATGTTTACTGTGCAGAGGCACAGCGAGATAAACAGAACAAAACACATCATCCACAGTATCGTCCCTGCTGTTGCCAAAAAAAACACACAGTAAGCTCCTTTACAGCGTCAGCTGAATTCCCAGCACCATCCTGGAGAGTGAACCAGGAGTTACAGTATGTACAACACATGGTGCAGCAGGGTACAGTAAATAAATCATGCCCCACTCTGCTCCCCTCAGCAGAACAACAGCACACACTGCTCCGCTGCATCCACACGGACGGCCGACGTAATGAAAAAGTGATGGAAATTAAAACATGCAAATAACTCAAAGCTCCATTAGCAGCACAAATGCTACAAGGGGGAGCAGGAAAAGAAAACAGAGACAAAAGAAGAGCCTGACTAAAAACTGTGACAAATCCTCTCTGAACTATCTGGGGGTGAAGAGGATTTCCAAGCACAGCGAGCAAGAGGCCAATTAAAGTGCATCCCCACTCTGTTTTCGCCGTATCATTTCACAATAAGAGATCTTGAGAAGGGACAGCTTGGGCACACAGAAAAGCTCTCAGCAAAGTGGGCAGCAAAGCGGGAGCAATAGGGGGGGAGTTATTGTTTTCATGCGTCCTGTTAAGCTTTCCGCAGATAAGGAATGGCTTGATATGACAACAGCTCTGTTTAAACCGAACAAAGCTTCAAGCGCTCTTTTCGAAAAAAGGTCTGTTTAATCCTCAAATTCAACATGCCTTTTTTAAATATAATACCAACGTGATCAGTGATACGAATTACAATACGATCTACAATTTGAGTATTAGTGTACTTGTGACTCCATGTAAAGGCAATCATCATCTAATTTTTATCACCAACTAGTTTAATTTGCATGCTAAGGACAAAGTTTAGCATGAAGGAAGCGGCTAAAGTGACATTTTGGAGTGCTTTTGTTCTTGATTCGGAGAGGAGAAAGGCAGCCATTATCATCTGCTTTTTAACATTAATTAATGACGATGTGTAAGAGGAACTCTCATCCTGCATGCTTAGCCTTTTTACGCAGTTTTTTTAAATGAATTGGACCTTTGGATTTTTCTTTTTTACTTGCGTGCACCAGCTTGAGTTTTTCCCCCCATTCTTTATATTTGTACTGCTAAACATTCCTCTGTTACATATGCTTTTATTAGTAATCTCTCAACCACTCTTTTACTCCAGTGAAAGCACCATTACTTATTCATGTTGATGGATTTTCCCTGTACACGGATTCATATGTTTTTTTCCCTACAGTCAGCTCATGCTGGATGTGGCCCAGTAGTCCCAGAGCAACCTATTACGTGTACCTGACATGGCACAGCCAGGGTAACCTGTCCAGCAGCAATGACACCATGCAATCAGGACAGGTAGACCTCTACAAGGCCCTCGATGCTTTTCATGCCAGCTTCCATGTTCTCTCTAGACGTGTTCTCAAAAGAAATGAAATGTCTGCTCCTTTAAAAGAAGCGTCTGAAGCCGCGGAGCATCAGATTAATGTGCATTTGATGTCGGCACAGTTTATTTATGTCTGACAGAGCATTAGGGGAATTAGAGCTAGGTTAAAAGAAAAAAAAGCATGCAAAGAAGCAAAACTGGGCAACTTTAGGAGCAAAGAAGCAAAAAGATTACTTTTTTTAATCCATAATGTTACAACCATAACTTTTTTGTATTTAGCTGGGATTTTTAATGAAAAATATTAATATATATATTTGGCTTTTATCGCTTTCCAAATTCAAATTCTTAAAATATGCTTAGTTATAGTCAATGGCGACACTTTCTTCAGTGAAAAATAGAAGAAATTGGACGTCACTTTAGACTTTTTTTAAATTCTTAAAACCTTGCTACATGATAATGTAGCAAAATCCAAACATCCTAAAAAAATGCAGTATAAATCTTTCTTTCTGTGAAGGCCTCTGAGGTTTCGTGGTGAACATCAACTAACATCATCATACGCAGCAAGAACAGCAAGTGAAAACAATTATTCTCCAAAAATCCTATCACTATAGAAGGAAAAGAAGAAAGTTATTCTTAAAATAAAGGCATAACAAGCCATTTACAGTTTGTTACACATCAACTGAACAAAGCAAACGCGCAGGAGAAGATGATCTGGTCAGGGGAGACCCAAACTGAAGAAAAACACTATTGAGGATGAACATTAGCTTGAACCCATCATCCCCACTGTGAAACATTGCGGTGACTCTATTATGCTGGAGGTATGGTTTTCTTTAGCTGGTCACAGTTGCTGGGATTATGCATGAAGATAAACATAGAACAAACATAGATCCCGTTAGAAGCTGCAAAAGTCTTGTGACTGAGGTATACGGAAATGGTGTGGATTAAATCAAACTCATGGGTTTGGACACCCTATTTAAAGGCCAATCGAAAATCTGTGGCAAGACTTCAAATGTGATGGTCAAAATCACCCTCCATCCAATCTGGCAAAATATTTTCTGATAGAAAAAATTGCAATAATCTCAGTCTCTACTTCAGATTTGTATAAGTACATCAGTCAAAGTTCTTGGGTATATGAAAAAATGAAGATGGGGGGCTGTGAATACTTTTGCAAAGCCCAAAATAAACGTGGCAAACTGCTTGTTTACGTGCAGAACAGCAGAAATACCCTTTATCTGGACATGTCAAACTTATTAAGAGTCCAAAAACGGAGGAATACTTCAAATTAATCAATGCAATAAAAAAAAACATTGTCTGCCTTTTTCATCTTTGTTCTGTCAAATTGGGTTGAAAAAAAATCATGTAAGACAGATGTCAGTCGGTAAACTCAAGCTCGTCTCGTCTCATGACACATCCCTGATTTAGAAAGGGCTTTAGAAGTTTGCAGCTTTGCTATCAGTTGCCTCCGCAGCCTTCAGGATCAGCTGATAGGTGAAATGTAGCTGTAGAGGCAGTAAGTGGAGAAAAAAAAAAGAGAAAGCCCTTCCCTCGCTTCCAGCATCGTCTCTATTTTCTTCCTCTTGCTAATGCGTTCTTGTCATCAGGGAGTTGGATAGCATAGTTCAAGCTCAGAAAAGAAAAAGAAAACGGTGTTATGGAAGGGTTCTCCTAAAACTGTAACAATAAAGGGAGGAATGAGTTAAACAAGTATAGAAAGTGATTGTTTTCTCAGCTATTCGTATTATAACTCCTTGTTGCTTTGGAGCAGGTTTGTGAAAGGTGAAGGGCATACATGGGACCGTATCTTGTAAGCAAAGACCAGTGGTTATTATCTTGAGGTGTTGTTTAAATAATTCAGCCAAGATTGTGATCAATGAGTGTAGAGCCACATCGTCCACACAATAAACAAATAAGTTAACACTCTAAATACTTCGCTGTAGATGTTTACACAAGTTCTAATGACAAACTAACCTCCCTCGGTGCCAAGACCTGAACAAAAAACACATGATGGAAAAGGGAGGAGAGAGAGCTAAGAAGTGTCCACTGTGAGGCGGGAGATGACCGACCTACTCTCCCAGAATACACATACATAGACATTGGCCCATGGCCAGGACCCAGTTACCTTGCAGCTGCCTGAAGCGTCCGTCCAGGATGGAGTTGAAGGAGATGTTAGAGGTGCTGTAACTGAGCCAGCGCGCCCGCTTCATGCTCCTGGCTGACGAGGTAGACGAGGAGGAGGAGAGGATGGGGGCCAGGTCCGGGTGAGTTTGGGAGGGCCTCGGACGCCGAGGGGTGCAGGAGGAGGATGAGGACGACGAGGAGGAAAACGGGGAGAGCCCCGTGGGCGCCGAGGTAAGCGGGATGTGCAGGACAGTGCCATTCCTCTCCGGGTGGTTCTCGAGTACCTGCTGCTTGCTTGTTGCCTTCCTGCCCTCGGTTCTGGGGGGGCGGTGGACCGGCGGGGTGCTCCTGCTCCGGCTGCTGCTAGCTCCTACACGAACTTGGGCCTCCTTCTCTGCTGGGGTAACGGGTCGGCTTGCAGCTTCCTTGCTGCTCCGGGCGGCTCCAGCATCCCTGCTGCTGGCCTTTAGGCTGAGCTTGACCTCTCTGAGACGGGTTTGGCTTAAGGGGGCAGTGCGCAGCAGGCACGGACTACTCATCTTGACCCCCCTACCCCGCCAAACAATTATAACAACAACAAGACCTCCACCGGAGCCAGCCGAGGAGCTTGGCACACCTCTTCTCTCTGTTTCTTCTGGCTCTCTGATCTGTTTTTCCAGATCCCGTTCGCATTAACTCCCGCTCCCTCCCTCCCTCCCTCCTCTTCATCTTTCTTTCTCACTCTCTCCTCACTGTTACCGTGATAAAGCTCTGCCTCCACTTTCAGGCGGCACAAGGACACTGGCAGCCTTCTGTTTGGTTCAGAAGGGTTTACTTTGCAACCTCATCCATGCATACGGGATGTTTAAATGCATACACGTGTTCCTACGAATCCGACAATGTTGCACCGAGACTGAACATAAAGTACATAACTGGCACGGTCCTGAGTTCCTGTGTCAAATATCCAAACATGAGAAAACTACATGCATGTTAAACTAAAAGCAAGAAAGGCTTTTTTTTAGGCTTCTGTGAGACAATAGACCCTCAAAATATTCTAAAGGTGCTTTGAAAGCATACTTAGTACATGGTGTTGAGTTCACAAAATGAACACCAGACCCAGGTGCTATTCAGAACCTCTCAAGTCTTCTTCTTTCACTCCCTGGCAGGAAACGGTGATTACATTATAGAAGCATCAATGCAGCAGCACTCTAACAGAATATCACAGACCGACGCTCAGACCTGAAGCCTTCATTAGTTAAAAAGACAGGAAGAGACAGCAAAAAAAATAAAAGTAAAAAACACAGCGAGAACAGATCCTGGATGGGAAGAAAGACGTTCTGGACTCCCAGACAGAGGAGACAACACCAACTAGTGAAAACAAAACCCAATCAGATCTCATGGCAGGCATGATAATCGGCTCTGATCGCTTTAATACTCCAGCTGGGATGATGACAAATAAGGCCTTTCAGTTAGACCTGCAATTTTGACCAAGTATGACCCTTTTTTTACCATTTAGGACTATAAAAAATAAAAAGAGAAGGAATGTGCTGCAGATTCAATAACGGAGATTGTAGTTTTGAATCCATAATACAGAAAGTAAAGCAATTACAAGGGTATTATGCATCAATATCTGTTTGGTTTTAAACTAGAATTTTCAGTATTTGAATAGTTGATAGGTAATTAGAGTCAATCAAGGAAAACACTGACAATTCCTATTTCTCATTATGACAGCTATAATAGGTTCATGAAAGCCTTTTCCATCATATCATGTGTAAATTAATAGGAGTGAAAGGGGGATAAGGAACCCTTCATTCTCACATGGATAGCATGCCACCATTAAAGCTTTGGTCCTAGAAATGCAGATGTGAACCTCAATATAGTCACATATCTCTGACTTGTGTGACACACAGCATACAGGAAGTATATTGCTATTATTTCTATTCCCAAAGTTCATATGGTCATGAGAAAATATCTACATCCATGCTGATTTAAGAGTACTCCAGCCAGTTTAAGGACACAATCAACCACAATCGACCGCCTCTATAAAATAGAGCGTTTGGCAGCTTGCTGGTAAGGACCATCCAGGTGTGCATCCTCACAGTCTAAAGGCAGAAAGAGATCAATACTAGCCGGAGAAAGAAGCAAATACTAATCATCATTAATCCAACAGGAATTCGAGGGTTATTTTGTTGGAAAATGTTGAATTGATCATTCTACAGCATGAACAATGGAAGTAACAACTTGAAGACATTTAAAACAGCCTCTAATCTACATAAGATTGGTCTCCCAAGGAGATTCACCCAAAGAGCAGACTGCAGAGCTAAATAAAATAGGACATCACTTTACATGTTAAAAGTCATATTGAAAACGTATAAACAAGTTTCTGAATGCAAGAATCTGCATGCAAACACCTGAAGCAGGGGGGGGTTTGGTTCTGGTTTCGCTGCCACAGTACCTCAAGACCCTACATCCCCAAAGTCTACCATCATAATTCAACAGCAAGGTTAATCTGCTAGACAGCTGAATTCTCCATCCATGTTGCGGTCCTGCACTACTGCCCTGTGTCCCTGGTGTGGACCCTGGCCTTCCCTGATCTGGGTGACTGTTGTGGTGGCGCTGGTCTCTGGTGTGGATGGATCCCAACGTATCCCTTCCTTACCACAGCGTCAAGCCCGATGTTTACTTATTTGGGGGGTATTGTTTGTGTGTGACTGAGAGAAAGGTGTGTGTGTTTGTTTTCTTTTTAACTATGTACGCCTTACCGTTTTTATCCCTGTAAAGCGCTTTGTGTTGCTATAATGCAGGGAAAGTGCTTTATAAATAAATTTGATTTGATTTGATAATACTTAAACCCTTTCTCTTCAGATCTGCGTTTATATGTTTGCCGCTCACATTTAACCAATCTTGCATCTGTAGCTTCACAGACATGAAAACAGTTTGAGCTGCAGCCTATTTCAACAACTATTTTAGAATAGCGGCTGACCCCCAAGTGGGGCTCGGCTGAACGTCTTAGCCGCGAATGCAAGAGATCCATGCTATGGGAGGGAAACGGGAAGACCAGCTGTCCACATCACTCAGACTGGGAACATTCTGGGAATGTGCAAGTGATCCCAGTTTCTCATAGAGGGCGTGGATCGGCACCAGGGCGCTCAGCTGCTGAGAGAGTGTGTTTGACACCATAACAGAAATCCACACGGTTTTCAAACAAACTGCATGGAGCTGAAAGCTTTATACATCAGCTGTAGAGAGGTTATGAAGTAGTTCTCAAATGGAGTTGCTTCTTCGTTTTGTGTGTCTTTGTTTTGTTTCAAGCTCATTCAACCCTGCCACAGTCACACAGTTGCTCTCTCATTATAGCTCACCCTCTGTGCCCTTCCCACACTGCTAAAAAGACTTTCATCCCAAGAATCCGTCACGGAGGAACGCGGCCTGTTTACCATGCAGGCGCTCACCTGCGAGGGCCTTGATGCGCGAGCGCTCGAACAGCCGGGCCGAGCAGTTGTCATTGTCGAGCTCCTCGTCAGAGAGGTCGAAGCGGGTGTTGATGCGGCTGTACTGCTGCGTGATCTCGGCGTTGTCAAAATCCGTGGTGGAAGTCGCGGTGGAAGTCATGGCGGTGGCCAGCGCGGCGGGCGGACGAGGGGGACGGCGCGTGGCGTCCTCGGTTGCTCTGGGCGACGAAGCAGGCGGATGGATGTTTGGGGGAAGAAACTCTGAAACAGATTAAAGATATAAAGATCTGTAGCTGTATACATAGGTTTTATAACTTTAATTTTCAGCTTTTATTGATGTAATTAAAGTAATATTTCATTCAAAATGGAATACCATGACAATGACAACAAAAATTTCAGAACGCACGTTTGAAATTGTTGTAAATTTTCCAAATTCTGGTCAAAAATGTGTTCTTGGCTGCATTGCTAGACCTTATTTTAGTTTATTTTGTTGGTCTGTTCACACAAAAAGATCTTTTAATATGGTAAACTCTGCTTTATCCATTTCAGATATAATTCGGATCGTTGTCCCTTTCAGACACCCAATCGAGAGTTCTCTGTCATTATTACCCCTCATTTTGTGCAATATTCCAGCACCACTGTCAGCAGCTAGACCCTCAGCATGATACCACTAAAACCTTGCCTCACTGCTTGTGCAGTGCTATCCACTGAATATCACCTGTAACACAAGAACACTTTAATGAATATTTTATTAAATTATAGATTAAAAAAATATTCTTCATTTTACTTAAATATTTAGCAAACAAATTACTGGTGGATTTGAAAAAAAAAGAAGCAGATTCACAATCTCTTTAGGGACAACAAATAATTTTCTTGATTTGAGCAAGTGGCTTATTCAACTTCATTTGATTTGCATGATAATATTATCTAAAGATCACTTGAACATTTTTTTTTTTTTGTGCAAATCCAAAGAGGAAAGCAGCGGTTTAAACCACAGGTTACTATCTCTTGTGCTTCTCTACCTCAACTTGCTCCATTTTGTGAGTGTCAGTCCGCTCGACTGTGACGGCCCAGAGGGTGTCTGTGTATTCTTTGGGTGGAATGGCGGGTTGAAGGGTATCCACTCAGATAGCTCTATCTGTGTGCAGCATAACTCTCTTATCACGCTGCAGGGGGGGTTGGACAACCCATCTGAGGAGCAGGGCTTTAATAAACCGCCTTCTTTTGAATGATGCTGCTTGTGTAGTTTGAAACGAGGAGGTGTGCTTATGTTGATGGGTATGGGTTAGAAACACTAAGTAAGGCGGCATAGTCAAATTTAGATGAATTAATGTTTTTTACAAAGGACAGTCGTAGAACTCCACCCACATAATTACTGTTCTATGAAGGCCTCATAAGTTTAGCTTAGAGAACAATTAGCATCATTAAGACCAAGGAACATGATATGCAAGGCCATTGTTTTACCAATGTTTAAATCTATAATCTAAGCTTTGACAAATCAGAGAAGCAGCTAAGCAACTCTGGAGGAGCTACAGAGATTTGTAGTTCAGGTAATAAAATCAACAGACATCACAAAAAATAGTTGTGCTCTCCACAAATCTGGCCTTGAAAGGAAGGCCATTGAAAAGAATGACCTAGATGGCATTCTTGGGCCGTTGGTGAAGTGACCGCACCAATGTCTGGAGGCTGCAGTCATTGACACAGGTGTACCTGGGACACTTTCTGCATGTTATCCCTCCTCTCTGTCCTTCTTCCTGTCTGGCTACTGACAAATTAGGGACATTATAGCCACCGTAAAAAGAAAAGAATGCCACAGACAAAATTTAGTGCAGAGATAAACAATCACCTAAATACACCTAACCTCAGTATATCATGTCCAGAGCATCTTTGTGTATTAAAATGGCCCAGTCAAAGTCAAACGCTTGCAAGCAAATACAGAATCCGTGGCAAGACGAAGCAGCAGTGGCCAAAGAGAATGAACGATTCGCAAAATCGAATGAGACCGAATGCAAAGCTGGTAAACATTCAACAAAGAGAGGTTAAGGTGCTTTCTATTAATGTAATTGTCTATCAAACAAAATCCTATTGAAACCACAAAGAAGTGTGTGGTTTAATTTGAAAAACTTCAAATCCCACCCTGGTTTTCCTCTTCTGATGTTATTATGATTAAAGTATTGTCATTAACTGCATTTAAAATACTAAAAGGGAATGATAGTTCAAAGCGGGACACTTTGAGACTTTGCAGGAGTCCCAATTCGACCATCGTGGATGTCTGTACAGTAAATTCATAGAAGAGGCCCGGAGTCTTCTACAATGATGCCATTTTACAGGTCTCCCTCCTTCTGCTCGGTATCAGTCGTCTGCAGAGGCCTGTTATCAGCACGGTGACGCTCCACCCACCACCAGGGGATCCCCTTATCATCATTGCACACAGTACCTACGGCGTAAAAACCTCTTTACGCGCCGCTCAAACTCCCATCCCTAAACCTGTCAGCCGTGGACAAACATTTACGTCTCTAATCTTGTCAGAAGACAAACTCCACTTATGCGGTAAACAGTAATAGCAGCAATTTAGGTGAATTTGCAGATGCCCGCTGCCGACATGGAGAAACCATGTGCAACTCCATTTGGACGTATAGAGAGAAATCAAAAGGGAAGGAGTTAACTGAGACTAGTGCAAGCTTTCATCATGGTGTCCTTGAGGACAAAGCACCCTAACACACCTGCTCACTAACAATAGGTTATGCCGTCAGCAGGAAAATGGAAGATGCTGAGTAGGATAACAGAATACCACCAGCATCTGGATATTATGATGCACGTGCTCCTCTGGAAGCCGTGAAATGCCAGCTAAATCATTAAAGAGCAAGATTTTGTATCTTTTTTTTTTAACCAAATACTTCATTTCAACTGTTGAGACAGTAAGTTTTGACCAAAACAGGGTAAATAGTCCCAACTAGTGTCTTGGCTTGGACTAGAATCAGTAAGAATTTTAAGTGGTTGGAAAATAAACATATGTGCTATATCAAAAACATTGTTATTAATGGTTGCCGTTAAATGCATTTGATCAAAGGATTGGTCATAATATCATTGTAAAGAATTATTCAATAACAATCCACAATTCAAACTTTGTAATAGGAAGGCATATTCAACATAAGGATGTCTTTATGATGGGATGTATTATGTGGAACTTAACTAAAGCATTCACCCATTCATACTGTACACCTGGCTATCTAATTTAAACAACATAATACTAATACTGCCAAATAATTCAGATTTTGAGTTACTCAATTGAGGCTTATTTAGTTCACCCGTATTAAGAAATTTGTGTGGCTTTATTTCAAAAATATTAAAGGTTATTCATTTGTGTTCTTAGTTAACTATCTTACATTTTAAGTTCACTGTCCCAGTACGAATTACCTCTCATTCATTTACCAATATTTTTATGAGATACATTCTTAAATAATATATAACTACGTCAGTCTTCAACCCTTTGGAGGCCTGGCGATAGGAGACGTCTAAATAAGTTCATGCGACGATTAGTTTATTAATTATGTCAACACCCCGAATTTGTCATGTGGCCAGTGTTTTATTATCATTAGTATTGTCATCTATCTTTTATGCTTACTTCTCTTCTGTTCTTTATTTCTCACGTAAACCTACTTAAAAACTTTAAACTGCTCTTGTTTATATCTTTACAAAAAGTGCCAATTAAAACAATGTTTTAAATACCACCACACTTAAAGAATTACGAAGTTGTTGTTTTTTTCTCTTTGACTGCTGACATTTCTACATAATAAAAGTTACAGTTTCTGGGTTTGGGTCTCTCATTCAGTCCTAAGCGGAGTCGCGTTTAAAGGTGCGACTAAGTTCATCGTTTCAAAACATTGTTTAATTTGAACTTGCTTCAAAAATGTTGCCCCTGATGGAGAGCTTTGAAATGTGTACACCATCCCTACTGAGGGTTGTCTGAACACATAATTTTTTTCGTAGGGTTGAAAACCATTTATTAGCCTTTTATACTAATGGAGAAATGTGCATGCCACACTTTGCACTTGTAAATCTGCGCAGTGTTGTAGTCAGAAGCTGTGGAAAATTTCTCAGAGGTTAGAAACCGTCAAGAGAGACGGTTAAAAAAAAAGGCCAACCGGGAACTCTCACCGCCACCTAAAGAGGTCGTCCTCAGATTTGTATGGAAAAAACATAAAATAAACATCAAGCTCCAAAACATCAAGTTAGGTGTCCGTACGCGAGTCTCACCGGAATATTCTTTAACCGTCTATTTCTGTGCTTTTACAAAAATAGCACTGACGAACACAGCAGAGCAGCACCTGATCTAAACCTATAAGCTCTGGGGTGAAACAAAAAAAAACTAAAAACTAAAATGGAAGCCCAAAGTGCAAACAGAGCAGAAAAACACATTGTGCTGGGTAGCACACACCTCTGATGATAATGAGGTCTGTGGTCCAGCTGAGAGTGAATCTAAATCACAAAGCTGAGCTGTGCTAAGATGGAATACTTAGAGCCAATTAGGGACAAATATGAACTGTACACGGTAAAGAAACGCTTTCTGTGACTGTGGTATAAGAGAGCTGCATCTTGGGAGAATGGTAAAAGGAATCAATGGTAAATTGTTTCTGGAGATTGTTTACACTAAGGGCTCTGCTAGTCCAGACAGAGCAACACTCTCACACATGTCCTTTTAGGGGAGTGAGACCAAACTTCTTTCTTAAAGCAGGGAAGATGTTTCTAATCCGATAGTTTTTACAAAAAAAAGAGTGAGAAATACATACAAGTTATAACGTTAACTTCTCCAGCTTATCTAAGCAATAGTAAAGGATTTCCAGGGCAAGTTATTGGTGCCAGTTCTTCACAGACTCACGTGACCTTATTAGGGATTTAGACGATTTAAGGCACAGAAAAATAAGGAACAGGTAAATATTTGTCCACTTTCCTTTTATGTTAAACAGGAAAAAAAGCTGAGAAATCTAAGAGTGATGTATCGCAGTAGATACTAAAAGAGGAGAATATTCCTAAATACAGCTATAAAAAGCACGTATATGAAATTATGAGGTCAGAATGATGATGAAGAATAAGGAAACGTAAGACTAAGGAATAAACAAAGGACATAAGTTTTCATCTATATAATAATTCATGACCTCTTTGCCCTTTGCAGCCATTTTCACTGACTTGGATTTGACCTTTGTTCTGTTTAGTTTTTTTTGAAGACTCGGTGTGTTCACTGTTAATAAAATAAAATAAAGCAAAACTTAAACTTTATATCTACCGCTCCAACTCATTAATAGAGTAAAACAGAATAAATCGTATATTTTTCTTTGATAACTGAACACAAATTCCTATAAACTATATGTAAAAACTAATCCTTGGCAATTTTACATTTGAATACTTGGTGATCAGTAAAAATATAGATATTTTTTACTTTATAAAAATGAAAGTTAAATAGAAAAAAAAAAGAAAAAAGTTAGCTTACATACTAATATTATTTCAGATTACCCTAAAAGGCCTCGCCAAGTTTTATCATCCGACTCTTTCTTTCTTTCTTTCTTTCTTTCTTTCTTTCTTTGCAGCACCAGATAACAAATTCCCAACTGAACAGTTAACAACCTAAGAATACGGGTCCCACTTTTAAACTGTTTGTCACATTTCCGTCTTTAATAAATCAAGAAATAAACAAGTTGCTGCATGAACATGGTGCGTAAAACCAACAGGTGGTTTTGAGCGGACAGCAACGAGAGTCGCAGCTTAATTATGTTCATGTCAAAAGCAATTACAACTATTGGTTTTGTTCACTCACCTGATGTTGGTGCTTTTATTTGTCCTCTCTTGAGTTTGTCTTCAGTCTTCTCCCTGCTACAAAAACAACAACAACAAAAAAAAACAATTATAATCCCATTGACGCGGCGGGCCGCAGGTCAGAGAGTGGGGAGGTGTCCACTGTGCGAGGAAGAGGAGGAGGAGCAGGACACGGTCCTGCACGGGGGACAAGGGAGAGGGGCTGAATCCACGGCGGTCATTCCGAAAAGCCAGCCACTGACCCACCCTGCCGGGTTAAAAATAACTTTGGCGCATCCAGTACATGATCTGTGCGCGTAGGGGCCGGACATTCCTGACAAGAGCTGGCGACTCTAAATGGCAGAGGCACTTGTGATGTCCTCAGTAACCCTCCTCCTCCTCCTCCTCCTCCAAACCACAACTAATCGCGCGCACACATCACCCACCCACCCTGAGAGACCCTCGCATAATGTCACCTCCACCTCCATGGCCAGCACAGAGAGGAGCAGCCAGGCTCCTCCACCAGCGAGGCCAGACTGGAGACTCTTCCTAGTCAGAGGTGGGTGGTAACTACTTCCATCTACTTGAGGAAGTTTTCTTGAAGGACATAAATATCAGTCACCAAACTTACTCTCTGTGCTATTGTGACACTTCTCAAGAAGATGCAGGAAACACTGGACATACTTCACATTTTTCTGAAACATTATATAAATATATTTTTAAAATTGTGATTTTTTCCCCCCTGACTTTGTAATTATTTAATTTATTTCCAATATTAAATACTAAAGCAACCATTCTCTCTAATAATGTTTTATTATTTCTTGAAGAGAAAAAAGAGATTCATTTCGTAAACATCTGGTTTTTATTATTATGACTGCAGTACCATTTCTGGGTACTCCATCCACCTCTGGCAGTAATGCCACTGCAGATGTGACTTTTGATGCCCATTTGACATTTAATATTAGTTATTTGATGCTAGTCTAAAGTATGTTATTATTACTATAATTGCTTATTATTCTCTAACTGTACAAGCTTAATTACCCAGTGGCTCTCAAAGGTGCACAAGATCATTTTACATAATTACAGACCCATATCTAATCTTCCTTTTTTATGTAAAATCCTTGAAAAAATTGTTGCTAATCAACTGAGAGAGCATTTGAGGAATAATGACCTATTTGAATAATTTCAGTCAAGTTTCAGAGCTCATCATAGCACTGAGACAGCTCTCCTTAAAGTCACAAATCATATTCTCATGGCCTATTCTAGTTCTGTTAGATCTCAGCACTGCTTTTGACACAGACCAACACAGTATCCTCATAGAAAGGCTTGAACACATTGGAGGATCAAGGGATCGTATATGTCTGATAGATCCCAGTTTGTTTATCTAAATAACAAATCTTATACGCATTGTAAGGTTACTTGTGGAGTACCACAGGGTTCCATACTTGACCCAATTCTATTTAATATATACATGCTCCCTATTGGTAAAATCATCAGATAGCATGGTGTTAATTTCCACTGTTATGCCGATGATACACAATTGTATTTATTCATAAATACTAGATTATAGTTATGTCTACAAAACATAAAAATGTGGATGAATTTAAACTTTTTGCTCTTGAACTCTGAAAAGACAGAAGTTATCTTTGGACCAGAACCTCTAAAAAAGAAACTGTTTAATCAACCTCTTAAACTGGATAGCATCACATTGGCCTCTGGTAACAATGTTAAGAACCTTGGTGTTATTTTTGATCACCATCATTTAAATCCCACATCAAACAGGTCTCTTAAGATTTCCTTCTTTCACCTTAGGAATATAGCAAAAAATTAGAAATATTCTCTCTAGGACTGATGCTGAAAAACTATTAAAACTATATCTGCATCTATTTTAGTTTTCTGTCTTCAAACCCCCAGTCAGTCGTGGCAGACGGCTGCTTGTACTGAGGCAGGTTCTGCTGGAGAGTTCTTCCTGTTAAAGGGGAGTTTTTCCTCTCCACTGTCGCTACAGTCAACAACAAAACAATCCATTGTTTCGGCCTGCTGATTCCAGAGGAGTGAATGCTGCAAGTCAATGACACAATAAAATCTGCTGGTGTTCCTTAAATAGAAAACCTTTATCAAAATGATTTGTTACAATGTATCTATGATTTAAATTGATTGTCTTGGAAAGTGCCTTCAGGTGATATCTGTAAATTGGTGCTATATAAGTAAACAAATTCTTGATTCTAGAGATATATAATATATAAATATTTATACAACAGTTGGTTCCGACCGAGTAATCTGATTGGACGAGAGACTTTCCATGAGTGCTTATATTCACCGATAACAGCACTGGGACTGTTCACAGGTGTATCACTCGGCTACACCAGAATTTTAACAGTTCATTTTAAATGATACAAAGTAGCTTGTGAGCAGAAAATGTTACCGTTCATTGCAACAGCGTTGTCGAGGAACTATTTGTGTTGGCGGAGCCAACAGATCAACAAATTAACAAGTTGTATAAAAGCAATATCACACTCGAGGTCGTGCTATATCAGTGATAGTAAACCAATCGATTTCCATGATTTTGCAAGCAAACCACAACAAACGTACAAAACCCAAAGCAGAAGATAAAGGTCAAGGTTTAGGTGCATTGAGTTAAAGGATGTATAACTGAATACCAGTGATGATACAGGTACATTTTTAAGCATCCGCTTATAATCGTGTCCTTAGGTGGGATACAGAAAATCAACATATAGTACAACTTTTGAAGTTTGTAAGAGGTGTGTTTCACCATTCCAATCTGATAAAAGAATAGTTCAAGCATTATTGAGTGTATAACAATGACCGATACGCATGGGCATGATAAGTGAATTGTAACCTCTCACCAGAACTGTGAAATCAGGTTTGTTCAGTGCACAGGAAATTTTTACATTTATTAATAAACTGTAAAACAGTCATTTAGGATTGTAAAGTTTAATACAAAACTTACTTCAATTACAAATATTTATTGTTTGCATACAAAAACCGTCAAGAGGTAATAATAGATGATCAGTGACAAAAAGCATCACATACATTGCAAAATACCTGTACAACAGAGTGCCAAGACATAAATAGTTTTTTCACAAAGGAATGACAATTGTAAATAATTATGGATAAAAATATATTTAATATTTCAATATATTGTATCCAAAAAAAACAACTCTTCTCTGAGTTCCTTCACTTCACCCGTAACTCTTTGGTTTCTGAGACTGTGAGCAGATAAAGCTTCCTGAACCTTCAATTAAATATTATGGCTTCACATACGGATGCATCTGACCCCTGCTGAAGGTCAGGCTTCACTGGTCTCTGATCAGCTTAATGACCACACAAAGGTATAGCGACTGCTCTGCATGAACCTGTACAACAAAGCATGGAGCTATGCTCATTAAGAGAAGCAATGCGACTATAAAACACATCTCAAAGAACACAAACTTTAGTGGATAAAAAGTTTAAAAGACAAAAAAAACTCCCTTTTGCAGAGACGATACAATAAATTAAAAAGAGCAGTTTCTCGAACCAAACCGTCACTAACAGTAAACTTAATGTTCACCTGCTTATAACGGTTAATTATATCCAAATCGTTTCATATTCCAACTGCGTGCCTCAACTACTGATGATTTTCTGTGAGAGCTGGTTAACATTTTCCGTGCTCTTCCAGATAACCACGCCGTATTTGAGCGCTCCTGAGCGGCAAAATCCTTTCCTTTCACTCCTCCAGGTTATTGCAGTGCTGCTATCTAACACCAAGCATACACATGCTTTCCAGTTTTTGATAAAGAATGGCAGCAAGGCATTCTAAATCAATGCCTGGCTAAAATGGTCTGGTAGTCCGTGATGTAAAGCAAACGCTTCACTTGTAGACACCCAAACTTGAGAGGGAATGTTTAAGGAGAACCTTCCTTTGGTCATTTTATTTTTTTTCTAACAGACTCATGTTGAAGCCGAGTCTATTAATCAAATATATATAAAAAATAAATAAATAAGATACAAAATAGAATACAAAAATTGCATATCAAATGAATGTGAATATAAGCCATTGTTCCTTAAAATCCTTTACAATTTAATTTCATATATTGTTAAAACCTGGCTGTTTCCTAGAGACTTTATGCTGCACACATTGTATTTTTGATCCCCAGAAGCCATGAAATATTAAACATTTGATGCATCTTTGGTAAAATAGACTGTAAAACCATTCATGTATAAAAAACATTTTATATTTTATCCAAAAAAGCAAACAAAAAACAAAGCTGCTACAACATTTTGTCTGGAACATTACAGTTACTTTTGAAATAAAGAAGTCAAGTAAATACAATCCATGTGCAAATTCACACGTGTAACTCCAAGCTGGAGAGAGTTTAGCCAAACGCTCACGGCCGGCGTGTCTCACGATGCGAGGAAAACTTCTAGATCAGCGATAACAGCAGCCTGTCTCCTAGCAACCGTGTTCAGGAGTCGCTGAGGAAACGACGGAGTTCCGAGGTCCACCTGGGCAGGTAGCAGAAGGCAACGTTCACAACTACATTCACATACAACTTTTAATTCGTACGTAGGTGAAGTCATCTTCTTAGATATACCATATATATATTTTTGCGGAGGATAAATCCGCTGCTAAGGCTTTAGATGTAACGTTTGGCAATGGTTACGAGGAGAGAATTAATGATCGCCGCTCAACGAAACTAATTTCAGTAAGAGTGAGAACCCCTGCCAATATTGAGCTATAAACTCATTGTGCTGCAGATGCAAGTCAATATCGCATCTCGAGCCTTCTCCTACAAAAACCCAAGCTGGGCACTCTTGTTTCATTACTTTTACTACATTCCTGCATTAACAAGTGCCAAGGAAAACGGCAGACTTGGAACGAAAGCAGCATTTGATGTTATTTGCCGTACGTTTATAGCCGCTCGTCTGCTTGGAGGTGAACCTCACATCTATTCTCAAACCCATTGCAGCTTCTGACAGCTGATCTGCTTCTGCCCGGATATTCTTGCTTTCATCTCCATTTATCTTCTCACCTACACTGAACAGCTTCCTTAACTCGGCTGAATTAGAGCATCACTAAAGCATGATGCTCTCCCCGCCGTGTTTCACAGTAGAGAGGATGCACAAAGGTGGATCCATTGTAGTAATTATTGTGTAACTACTGAAGGTAGCTAGTTGGACTGGAAGTTATTTAGAGGTATCAGAGTAAAGGGGTCTACATGTAAATGCACGCCACACTTTCCAGGTAAATATTTAAATAACGCATTACTTAATGTTTAGTAATTTTCATTTAATCAAATGTCTGAAGTTCAAAGTGTGTAAATACTTCTTTGAAACCGTAAACCATAAAACATATCTCACCTGCAGCAGGTAAATGACTCTGGTCAGCTCCTGTTCTCTGCGTATGACGGGCTGCAGGATCCAGCAGCTGGGCAGCATCTCCCCCCGGACGGCATCAACACTGGGCCGAGGCAGAGACTCCTCGAACACGGACTGCACAGCCAGCACACGTAAGCCTCCCTGAGCCACAAAGGGAAAACCATCAATAAAACAGGCGGCAGAGCGTGTCTTTCACGCTTTCTGTTCAGGGAGCGCAAGGCGTCTTTAAAGTGCAAGTTTCACATTCCCTGCAAGGAAAACGGCCACAGGCTGCCGCTAAACGGCTGTCCCGCATGGTGTCTAACCTCGGCAAATGTAATTTTCTCCCTACATTAAAGTGTGCAGCCGCTGCCGATGCTCGACTGACCCCAGCACAAGGGAGACCAGCTGCAATCCTCCGGGCTGCCTGGTTGATTTTGAGGACGCGCTTACCTGTTCAGACTGAGTGCTGATACAGCAGAAGTCCCGAGGCTGGCTTAGGTGGCAGGGGGATGGATCCGTTAGTATGTAAGCTAAAAAAACAAAAGCAAAGATATATCGAATTATAGGTTTTTTTTAACGTAAAAAGATGTACAGTGCCTTGTCACTTTAAAAACACAAACTTCAGTGTTTTTTGCATCTCGCGAACACAATAAAGGAGCTTAGCTTCCTCCAGAGCTAACACAATACCTTTCCTCTCAGTTACATAAAAACCCGACAAAATACCATGAGGATTGTAGTTGTAAAGTGAGGAATTGAGGAACACTTGCAGGGACGTTAATAATTTTAAAGACACTGTCATCATACGCAAAGCAAGAAAAAGAGGACAAATGAAGAAGCTAATCAGAGTTGAAAATCAAATGACAATAAAAGTATGCTGCAGGTGTGAGAGCAAATTTGGTTGTGTAAAACAACACTCATTCCAGTGATTTAAGAGACTCCGATGTACTGCACATGGTGAAAGGATGCAAATATAAGAGAAGGGAATTTGCAAGGTTTGTTAAATCGAGTTGTTTTTATGTTGTTGCTTGAAGTAAAAATATCTGCATGGTATTCATAAAAGAATTTCACTTGCAACACATTTGCAAACTCCAGTCTTATTTGCACCAACTGACCTTCTTACTTATTTTACATTTTTTGAATAGTTAGGACTTTGTTTTGTTTTTTCAGCTAATTCATGAAAGTGAGTTTAACAATCAAACAGAAAGTAAAGCCTGAAGAAAATTTAGGGCAGACTTTATAATGTTATTGGCTTACCCAGCTGAGTGCTGTCATCTAGTGGCCGCGTCCACACGGAACGAACGGACTGGTTGTACATGTGGCTCTTGGACATCTGGCGGATTATGCTCCATAAACTGTCTGCGGGACTTCCCACCTCCGCAGCCCCAAGAAAACCATGGACGGAGGGACTAGAGGAACGCTTGTAGTATGCCTGAATTCCCCGTTCTTCTCCTTGGTGACTAAATAAACACATCAGATGATATTTTGGGAAGTACCAGTATTTTAAAATGTCCCATCAGAGGAAGCTCACCTCCACTCAGCAGAGGATTTTCCATTTAACAGGTTGCTCAGATCCCCAAAAGAAGCGAGTCTGACCTGAAGAGAAACAATTCAATACATTAAAAAAAATTACCGTTAAGTAAAATCCAAAAATTATCATGTAATTATGCAAATCTGATATAGAGCCAAGCACACAATTAAAAATAAAACTGCATAAAAATCGCTGCAATTTATTTGCATATTTAGACATTTTTGCTTTTGAAACTGTTAGAAGAAAAAAAAGTGAATAAAGTAAATTTTTCCTACATTAAATTCTATTGTTTCATACTCATGACTGTGTAGTAAACCTGTTGTCAGACTTATTTTTTGTGAAATTATTTTACAATTACCAGAATACCTAGTTCCTTGGCAGGAAAGTCTAAGAGTGAAGGGGTGGCTCAGAGGTATACTATTTAGTAAAGAAATACAGAAAACTCAAATTAAATGTTACAATGTGGATCTTTATAGGAAAACCCTTAGAAAAAGGAAAAATAATCATGTTAATGTTGTTCTTGTCAAACTTTACCTCAGCCAGAGCTTGACTGACGAGGGTGGAAGTGATGTCTTGATAGGCTGCAGTTATGGAAGAGACTGAGCCAAGGGAAGCAGTGCGCTGATGAACAGCAACAGGAGGTGATGGAGAGGAAGTCGCCAGCGGCTCAAAGCTGTTACCAGGCAGCTCGAGCCGAACATCTGATAAAACAGATCCATAATAAAGAATTTAAACAGAGGAAACATATCAGAAATGGAAATACAGGCACAGGTCACTAGTTATGTCTTTAAAACAACCAAAGATTTGCCTGATAATTCAAAATGAGTGACGCGCAGTTACCCTGAGCTGACAGCCTTGTTTGCTTTGTTTTCACACTGTGGAAACCACAGACAGGCGGGCGTGTCCTTAGCTTCAACCCCTCGCCATTGGCACCAACAACCTGTCAACAGACAACGTCAACAATGTATTAGAAATCCCGGGGTTAAATTTTAAGGTTAATGAATGCACCGATCACTCAGACGGAGACTTTTAACAGTAAAGCAAAGAAAACTATTTTCCAACCTGTTGATTTGATGCTACTCTGTTGCAAAGCTGTGGCAGAGTAGCGTTGCAACTGTTGTACCCAGATGTTGGTCCAGAGGACAGACTCAAACTGGATCCTGTGCACAACGTGCTGTTGCTGATTATTGTTCGATGCTTCGTATCGTCCTGAGAAAATCAAGCCAACAAAAGTCAGGTTTACTTGTTTTCATGTAGCAAAAATTATCTAAACTAATTTAGATTCATCCTATCAATCTTTCACAATCTGCTTCAAAGTCAGTCTCTTGATTTAAAGAAAAAACGCACAAACAACATTAAACATTTACTGACTACATGTCATCCACAGTGGATTATCTTACATGCTGTGAACATTTCTAAGGGGGATCTTTAACTGCTTTGTAGAGATAAGGAACCATGATGTCATATTAGACTAGGAGGAAGTAAATTATAAGTATGCTGATTACAGACATAAAACTGACCTTTATTCCCTGGTTTAAAAGCTGATTCTGCATCCTCTGTTTCTCCAGCTCGGTCCGCTCTCTTAGCCGTTCTCGAGCCTTAGCGATCTCTGTCCTGGCTTCTTCCCGGGCTCGGCTATAGTCTCGCAGCAGCTGCTCAATGTCAGGAGGAACCTGTCCCGGTCCTCTCAGAGGCTCTGGTAAACTGGTACAGATGATTTTGTTTAAAATAACAAAAAACTAAATAACTTTTTACTCATGATACACAGTAAAATCTTTATTTTGACATTTTTTAAGTTAAAACATTATGCGCTTATATCAATATAGAGATAAAAATTATTCCATTGGAATATGAATTGCTAATGTCCTGAAACCGAGAGTCTTACCTAGTGGCTCCGAGAATTTCTTGGCCCGGCCGTTGATCATATTCCTTGCTGCGGTGACATGTGGGAGCAGCTTCCTGTGGAGAGGAATGCTTGCTGGGGCTCAGACTTCGAGCTCTTCCGTACGTCTGGAGGCGCTCCTCCCTCTCCTGCCGTAAAACCTCAATGCGCCGGCGGTGCCTGAGAGGATCAGGAAGTTAAAGCACTGTAACACTTTGGAGGATAAAGAATATGTCTGGGCTGATTTTGCAGCATTACATTTAAAGATGAAGGGGGAGTTAAGCAGGACTTTATGTCACATATTAAAATGACATTCATGGCCTAGTTGACTTCTTCATTTTCTTCTGATAAACTTGGAAGATTTAAAACCAAAAATAATAATAATTTTAGCATTCAAAATTCTCTAAGCCTTCCACACAGCTAGTTTATTGTAAGAAGAGACAATACTTCTGTTTTACTTTACGGTGAATTGAACAGTGTTGCATCTTTTTGTATTTTCCCTACAAAACCTTAATATAGTATCTAATTAGGATGTTCATTTTCCCTAGAAAGTCTAGATTTGGTCTCACATCATTACAACACCTTCTTACACATTTCTGCTATAGCTCCATGGACCAACAAACCTATAGAAGACATGCCACACAACAATAAGTGACTTCCTTCGCAGGTTTTTAAGGTCTTCCTATTTCTATTAAAAAGCCAAATCAGTCGAGTTCACAACTAATAGCGCACAAAAGTTCTACCAGCTGACCTGTTGATCTCTGCACCTCTGTTACCTTTGACACGTCTATTACACCCAACGGTTTTCGTGAGATTATATTACACAATAAACTTTAAGCCTAGGTACCAAACTACTGCGATTTCTATTTAAAGTTTAAAAAACCTGCATAATCCCTCAACTTCACGACAGTGTGCAACTAAACTCCAAATGAAATACCTGTCATACAGCTGTTGTTTGGATTCAGTAGAGGTCAACGGCTGCAGCTCCTCTTTGGACCTTGGCGACAGCATCTTTAACAGTGCATCCATCTCTCCCAGCCCGTAATGAAGCTTGGCCTCTGTCAGCTCCACAGTCAAAGGTGTCAGGCTCGTACTCAGGTTAACAGTTGCCATGACCTGTTCTCTCTCCTTTCTCAGCTTCAGTATCTCTCTGGATCTTCTGTCACTTTGCGCCACAACATTCAGCTTTGAACCCGTATTATTCATGTCTCCCCATGCAGCAGAGGGTCTGTAGTCTTTGGCGAACATCGCTCTCATTTTGTCTGAGCTACGTGGCTGTTGATTCCGGCTGACGCCTGACCAGTTGGTGAACTTGTTGTGCACGGGCAGATCGTCTGGGACTTTCTGATGGTCATCCCGAGGAGAAATGCTTGTGGTAACTTTGGTGTTCACAAGAACCTCTGTACTGCACTCACTGTGTGCCAGTGATGCCGCGTCATCCTCTTTCATTGGAATCCTACTGTCACTTAGTGGTACTGAATCGCTAGAATCAATGCAAACATCTTTAAAAGCACCTGTGAAATAAAATTTCTTCTGCTCAGGCCCACCAGCCTGTCTCAGAGTAGGAACTATGTGGTTCTGTCTTTCTACGCGGGCCCGGTGAATATCTTCTTCCTCGCAGCACCCTTTCCTCTTCACTACGTCTATATCAAGTGATTGTCTAAGACTTGAAGAACTCCTACTCATCCCCTCAAGAGATGTAGTTCCTGATTTTGTGGGGAAAGCATCAAAACACTGTTTAGGATTTTCCGCTGAAAGATCACCAAGCGTGTCTACACTAAAACAATGGCTTGTTTGTAGATTCCTGCAGTTCTGTTGCCAATACATTGATTGTTTTTCTCTTTGCCTAGAACCCAATTGTGTCTCCGCAGAAAGAATGGGAGATGATGCACAGTCTGTTAAGTCTGCAGATGAATCGGTCGTTAAAGACGTGCTTTGATTGTCTTGATACGACTTTCTTGTTGTTAGCGAGGTGAGTGTAACATTTCTGCGGCCTACCTCCTTAAGTGTGCTTTGCTTTGAGACCTGAGAGGAAGCAGATTTTTGACACCTTTGACAAGCAGCTGCTGTTTTTGAGCGTGGCAATGTGAGAGGGTCCTCATCTGACTGGGAAGCGACAGAGAGGCTCAAGCTCACGTCCGACGTGCTTTGAATCATCTCCTTTGTCTTGGTATGTTTTTTAACCATTCTATTCGTACTCTTGTCTTCCGGACCAATCACTTTCACGATCACCTTAACCTCATAAGACTTAGACTGCTCTCTACGCGCTTCATTAAAAGCACTTTTGCTGCTAATTTCTGCCACCATCTCCTCCGTCTGGAGTCCAACATCTACGGCTGTTTGAGTCGAGGAGTTTTTCTTTCCACATCCATTCAGATCACTGCATAACAAACTAAGATGTGATGGGCTGTCACTCCTAGGGCTAGATTTGCTCCCTTCTCCTGTCCTCATCTCCTGGACATCTGCCAGCAGGTCTGAAGTGCTGTGGATTAGCTTAGAGAGGTGAGCAGACATGGTTTCCATACTTGCCCATGTTGGGGATTTCTTAATATCTACTTTGTTCCTCTGGGATAAAGGAACATCAGTGTTGCTTCTTCTGTGACGATCTTTTCTCCTTAGAACACTATTACTGATCGTCCCGAGTCTAGATACAGTTTGAGTACCGTTTTCACACATATTTCTTCTTCGTACCTCCGTTTTGCTTGTCTTTGACTCCTGTGCAGAAGAATAAGATAGCATGATTTCATCAACCTGAGTTGAATTGATGCCAAAACTAGTAACTTCATTGCCAGAAAAACTATTGTTTATTGTCTGACCGTAGATCTCTGACTGTGTTTTCAGACTTTCAGGAAGTTGTGTGCCAAGTCTTTCTTTGTAATCCTCTATGCTGCTGAGTGTACTGGACAGCCCCTTGTTTGTGGCGTAAGTGCTCAGGTGGGAGTTAAAAGGAGAGTTCAACCCATTCAAACCATTATCAGCGCTGGAGCATCTCACCATACGTTTCTCAGAGCTGTTCAAGAGAGGGGATTTGCAGGATAGGTCAGTGGCGCTTCCGAACACAGGGGTCTTGTAGCAGTGTTGGTTTGAGTCGCTATGTTGCCACTGGTGAACAAAGGGGTTGATGTCACTGGATGCAAAATGGATGGGGGAGTCCTGACAACGTGGTGTGTGCTGCACTTCCCTTTGCTTTGAATTCAGTTGACGTTTTGCTGCATTCATTTGCTGTGACGCAGTGCGAGGCGATAAACTATGCCTTGTTGGGATGTAATACCTAACTTCAGCGGAATTCCCTTTAAAGATTTCCATCTTACATTTGGTTTTACATGAAGAAGTACAGATTTCTTCATCACAACTTCCTCCCACCTTAAAACATTTTGATGCCAGCCTGCAATAATGCCTCTTAATGAGTTTCTTATCCTCATCATCTTCATCTGATGACTTCAGAGAAGAGCCTGAGGAAGAAGTAGGAAGATTGTTGATGTTTGACTTCCTGAACCTCTTAGTCTTTATCTTTTTCTTATTAAGAGAAAGCTCATCTTGTACAACAGTTGAGTTCATGCTGGCTTCTTTGGACATCACAGTTGAACCTGCCTGTGGTATCTTCATCTCATTGACAGAGGGGCTAATTTTATATAGAGTAGTCCTAGGCCCTTTATCGCAATTTGTTACAAAAAGCTCGTTGATGTTTATTGAATGATTTTCATTAAATTGGCATTGTGGATTTGGAGATTTGTCATTTGAACAACTCAGTTGATCCTGTGCTGTCCTTGTTTTGCCTCCAGTCTTGTAGTCCAGTTCAACATTTCTTCCATGGACAGGTGTAGATGTGATCTGGCTGTAGAAAATGTTTTCTGTTTTTATCCGATTGGTTGTAGTTGCTGTTGTAGATTCATCGGCAGTGGTTGGAAATGCCTGAATCATGTATAGTGAAGTTTGTTGGGATGACGGATTGAACGTTTTTGCACCATCTGATGAAGCATTCATACCTACATCACCTGAATCAGAAGAGACACAGTTTACACTTGCGTGACTTGAGGTGGAAGCACTGTTACATTTTTGGAGCTGCTGACTTGAGTGTTGAATTTGGAGTGTGGAAATGCGATCAGAATGAATATAATTACCTGTATTTGAGCAAGTTTCACCGATGAACATACTAGGAGGGTATGTTACTTTATGTGTATCTTCTTTCATAATTTCCTGAGTTAGAGAATATTTTATGTATTCTTGGCTAGTGCTCAGTTTCATAGGCATATATGATACCAGATTCTCAGGTGTGATTAGTGTGCGTCCTACCTTCTCATCTCTACTCCTCTCATCTCTCGCCTGGTTATGTATCCATCTGCTTTGATTACTATCAGAGATAGAATGACATGCAGATGATGGCAAAACACTCAGACTTGGACTTTTGTTCATTCCTCCGGATGATTCCATGTGCTCTTTTATCACTTCAGAGATTCTCAGATCAATAGCGCTGCAAATGGCCCCTGACCTGCATACGTGCTTTGCTTTTTCTTCAGGTTTCCTGTCGTTATCAGCGTCGTGTTTAATCCTTTCTATGACTTCAAAATCTTTATTTACTCTAACATCTCCATGTTTTACCAAGTCATTATATCCAATAGGGGTTTCATACTGGGAAGTGTTATCCCTGAAACTCGGTCCACTTGGTTCATGTTCAATCCTCTGAAGATCAGAACCTGGACAGGAATCTGAGGCAACTGAATTCTTGCCATCCGCAGTAGACGATTGAAATCCATGACTATTAGACTCCCCTTTGGAGTCACTGCTGTTGTTATTGTCCTCGGACAAAACACCTTCAAAGCTGCCACCTGATGCAGATGAGAACGTTTCCAACTCTCCGCTGTCACTTCTTTTGGGAATTTTCAGGCAGCCAATAAAAGTGTTCTGGTGGTCTTTGTTCCTTTTCCTGGAATTTTTAAAGGCCAATTTAAAAACTTCCTGCTGTCGAGCAGCGGATGGCTCATGTCTTTCAGATTCCTCCCATTTAACTGATCCAGCTTTTGCGTTCACAAAATAATTCAGCTGCGAATCTTGGACATTTTCGACTTCTACATCTATACCCGGCGCTTTTTGTTCGGTAGAGGACTGAAACAGACGTAAAGCATCAGGTGTGTCGTTCATCCTTTCTACTGATGGAAAAGTTGAGCTGCGTAGAGACACAGCAAGTGCACCATCTGTGGACCCGTTAAAAGCATCTGATGTGGCTTGCCGGGTTTGTACAATATCTTTTTGTTGGGAAGCTTGCATAGATTCTATAGATGTGTTAAAGGGTGTGGTATGGATTTGTTCAAACTGATCAATTGAGAAATCCTCTCCATTATCTGATATCAGAACATTTTCTGAAATTTTAACAGCTTCTGAGTCTCTTATGCCTACAAGGCAAGGATTGAGCTTTAAACTATTTACAGCCTCAGAGATAAAATGTGTAGGTTCACTCAGTGAGATTGTCAGATTTCCGCGAACTGGACTCAGACTGGTGCTGTTACTTTCTGAATTCAAGAGAAAAACGTTCCTTGGTAAAGGCAGAGAATCCCTGTGAGTCCTTGGGCTTTCAGTAGTATCTGCGGAGGACCAAACATCAGTGAGCACCAGCAGGCTTTCTGGTTTTCTCACACTGCCGCCTCTGGTCACAGTGGTTTGTAGGTTCCTGAAGTTGTCAATCAATTTGTGCACACTGTCTGCTTCTAACGAGCTCTGACTCTGGCATTTCCTTGGTGCATCATGACTCCGATAGGCCTCAGCTGGGGTTCCGATGGATTTCTGGGACTGTGACAAATCTCTTCTGGGTTCTGCAGTTGCACGATCATGCAGAGATGAAAGAGCCTGATCTGTTACATACAAGTAAGTTGGAACCACTGCTTGTTTGCGCCTTTTAAGTTTTGATATTTTCCCATTGTTCTCCAAAGTCAAGGAATCTTTAGACATTTCACTGTGGACGCTTTCTACTTCACTCAGTGCTGAATCTTCACATGCCAAATGCTTTGCTAGGGCTGCTGCATAAGCGGAGGACAGAGAGTCTAGAGAGAATAGGCTGTCACAGTCTGATGTTGCTTCATCACCTTCATCTTGCTCTTCGGACCATCCAAAAATGCCTTGATGGCCTTCGACACATCCATTACTCCTCTTCGTCAGCGTCTCAGTACTATGCCAGCGTCTATTTTTGTGGCTGTCAGAAAGAGACAGATTCGTCCAATTAAGCTCCTTACATGAAACAGTTGCTTTGATTGTACTGTTCTGATTCATTGAAGAACCTTTCGGGGTCCTTTCTCCTGTTCGTTTCAAAGGAAATTTACCGGCAATCCTTCCAAGAGGCTTAAGAACTCGCTGTCCCTTCACACCTGAGGATGATCTTCTGAAAACTTTGGACATAGCGTTTTTTATTCTGGGCACTACAGTTCTGCGTTCATTGTTATCTGCTGACGAACATCCTTTTTCATCATTAAAACAGCCACTGTTAGAGATTACTTTGTCTGTTTTGGATATTTGTAGATTTTCTTTGCAGACTGGCAGCAATTCAGCTCTGAGAGGTGACTTCAGTATAACTGTAGATTTTGCATCTAGTTTGTTCTTAAACAACACATCGCGATTTGGCAGCAGAGATTTTCTTCCCAAGTCCCTGAAACACGGCTGAGAATGCGGTTCTTCCGTTTTTCTTGTGTTTCCAAATAGGGTTACTTTATTATGATTTTGCCCGGAGGAGCTCGAGCCTGAGCAACTTTGGGTTCTTCCTCGAGGAAGACATTCTTCAGAAACCCACTTTCTGCTTGTAATGGAATCAGACGTAGATGATGAATTTAAAATTTTTTCCACAGACTTGTTCCTCTTGAGGAAGTGCCTAATGATGGGAAAACAAAGGAAAATAAACATTTAAGATTAGGGGAATTTCAAATAAATAAAACAAAAGAAGTCAATACTCTTACCTAAAGATAGGTGTACGCTGTGGGTAGAGCCGGGACAAGAGATCTACTGAAAACGAGTGTCTGCGTGATACGAATGTTTCTTCTTCTCGCTTTGAGGGTGATGCTAACTCTGTAGACTGTTGTCTGTCTGGTCCAGGGGGGAGAGTACTTTCCAGCTGTTGCAACTCTCTCTTAGCATCCAGCAGGTGACGCTTGTTGGCGATTTTCTGCAACTGGAAGCGCAGTTTCTTCCGACGAATGCGACCCTCGGCGCAGCAGAGGGCGTGATGCTTCAACAACTCCTCCTGCACAGTTTTCTTCCTGGCCCTCAACACTTTGCAAGGATATTCCACGACATCTTTCTGACCAATAAACAGGTGACTCGTAAGTTTCTCCAGAAGGGGAGCAGGCAGGAGGTCTGTTTGAACACCAGAGTCTTGCTTTACCCTCTCCTCTGCTGGTTTAGGGTGACGTTTCTTTTGCAAAATCCACAGCTGCACTGTTGTGTAAAAAAAAAAAAACCATTGATAAGCCAAAAAACTTCTCACAAACTTCAGTGTGTTTCCAAAAAACACTAACAATGCATAAATGTAGTGGATAAATGAGACGTCAACCAGCTTAAATTGCAGATACAGGGATTCTAACAATAAAAACAGTACTGTAGGGCATTCAGTTAACTATAGGTAATTAGCCCTTTTCATAGAAAGTGTACGGAATAACTTTAAACCTATAAGGAAATCCACCTACGCAAACAGAAAAGGCAAGGAGCGCGTTAAACAGAGCTGAGAATTACTTTGCAGGGGCTGCAGAATCCAAAACGCATATAGAACAGTTTTACAGGCATAACAACCAGCTATGCACTTTACCAATCTGGTGTATATGTAAGAGTAGTAAAAAGCCATTGTTAAAACAAATCTATAGGAATTCCCTCTTAGCAGTCACAAAAAAAAAAAAAAAAAAAAAGTTTTGCAAAAACCTTAAAGGTGTAGGAGAGGATCTTCAGCTCATTCTCATTTTCGCAACACCGCGCATCCGCCACCTCATCTGATATCCCTGATATTGGGAGTACGCATGTCCTCAGCAAATGCAGTCTGTTTACATCTGCGGGACCACAGCCTCTGGCGCCGCATCAGACTTCTTACAGAATTGCAAACATGTCTGACACTAGTTCTGTAATGCGCGAATTCAAACATGAGCGCGTGTTGTACGGGTCGGGTGGGCGGGGACATTAGTGATATACGTCATCGCCTAAATTTTATTTCCGCATTGACAGCCAGTTATTTTTCACCACCGGTCGTTTTTGATTGGCTGTCAATTGCAATGGGATTTTCCATTGAAATTCTTCTACTGAAAAGATCCTCTCTTATAACTTTAACAGTGCTGACTCCCTAAGAAACAGGGTTCCTTCAAAAGTACATGACGGTGGCAGAAGTATTCTTAAAATAATGTTTTGGTTTTTTTTTCTAACAGATTAAAGCTGTTCAGACTTTATACATAAATGGAAAAACATAAATACCTTGCACCTCTGAAAGAAAACGTGTTTGTTCTTACAAAGATCTTCTTTTATAGCCAAAGCTATAATAGAATGGTTGAGATTAAAGTATATTCGTCACCTAGTTAAAGTCCAATCTATCTATCAATCAATCAATCAATCAATCAATCAATCAATCAATCAACCTTTAGCTGTGACTCAAACGATGGCTCCTTTCTCATCTTCCTTCATCTTTACAATTCGGGGTATGAATTTGTTTTCTAAACAAATTATAAAATATTTTCAAGTTTTTTTTGGTCTTAAGAGTTTTGACTTATATCTAAAATATTGAATAGGAGAGAAAACCTACTCTCTGAGTGCTGCTGTTGGAGCTGGACCTGCTCCCTCTCCAGCTCTCCTTCTGCCCTTCTCTGCTCCACCTCCATCTCCTGTCGTAAACCCTCCACGTAGAGCTTCTGCTCCTCTACACGTCGTCTGACTGTGAGTTCCTCGGTGGAATCGAGCTCCGATTCTTTGAGACTATAAAACAGAATTAGGACTCAAGAAATTAGAAAATGTGGATTAATGAAGCATTGCACACCAAAAAAAGGTATTTAAACCTTATCAGGGATCATTCGATACAGAGGCTAGATTATGGTTTGCTGACAGCGTAGGAGGTTTAAAGTAAAAGCAGCCGTCAGCAGTAACTAAGCAACTCCTGAGGCTGAACTGTAAACAGCAACCAGGGACAGTTTGATATGTTTGTGCTAATGAAACCACACCAACAGGAGCATGAAGCATTGGGTTTTTTCTGCAGCCTGAATGCTGCTGTAACTCTTAACGCCTATTAAATATATATAATCAGGGTTCTGAAAAGGGATCCAACATCTCTTCTGTTGTACATTTTTCATCTTTTTGGGAACAGTACTTACTCTGGAGTCAGGGAGCAAAAGCCAAAATAGCTGCACGGCAAACCGCCTTCACTAACCTGAAAACAGCAGGAAACAAAAGCAACTTTCATTCAAAGGACCTTCTCAGCTAAAAAAAAGTCATATTTATGCAGATCATAATGAAGGACCCATTAATGTGTAGGTGAGCAGCACCTACCCGTCTTCGCTCTCGAAGGACTGCTGCCTCTGCCGGGTGGTTGAAACGAAATTTATGCACTCCTCCCAACATAATCACGGTCCCTGGAGGTGCAGAGAAATATTCCTTATAGCATGCAGCGCTCAGCTTGGTGCACTCTGTGGACGCAAGCTGAGGACACAGATGAGTATATTTGCTACTGCTATCAAGTGTTGAGATGCTATAACCTATATCTGACAGTTCCTTTTTTTTACTGTTAGAATTTTTATTTATGTTACATCTTAAGGGCTCATTGCTCTTTTTTTGTATTTTTGTCTTGAGTGGACACAGACGCGGCCATCAAGCTGATTTTGTCCGTGATAAAAAACTGACCTTGAGCCAGTCGGCAGGGCTCGGTGACTTCTCTGTCGTTGAGCAGACAGACGCAACCCGGCAGCGGTCGCAGCGTTACCACACCCCCGTGGTTTTCAATCTCACAACAGGAACGACCCTGAAGGACTACAAACGGGATTCAGAGATGGTTTCAAACATGCTGAGATATAAAAAAACAACCAAACTGGCTGATGCAGGGGCTGCTTGGCTCAACAAATTCAGCATTCAGACCAAAAGTCTTTTAACTTTGCATGTCCCAATTTGTTATCAAGAATTTCCTTTTCATTTGTTATCTTCTCTATGAAACTACAACTTAAAAAATATATATATGCATACCTATTTGTGGTTCTTGAAGCTGCTCCTGAGGTCCGACGCGGGTAATTCCTTCCTATACCAGAATGAAATAAACCTGTTAAAGCATAGGTTGTAGTAAAAAACACCAGAAAAACTTTTTTTTTTTAATGAATATATTTTTCTCCAGTGTATGTGTGTTTTGGTGATCTATTAAATAATGAGCCAAAATCTAATTCTTCTTGTTTAGTATTGTTTTAGGGGAGGCCAAAGTCCATGACTATATATTAACAATCAGTTAAGATTATATAAAAATATAACTGCACAGTATACCTATGAAAACATTGACATTTTTTTATTCGATGTGCAGTGTTACGTTTTGTAAAAGCAAGGTGGCTTGGCATGTAAGCCACATTCGTCTGACCATAGAGGGAGACAAAAGAGATCTTGCGCCTCGTTTCCATTGAGAAGTACGGCACAGGTTGGTGCGGTGCGCTATATTCACTGTTTTAATTTATAAAAGCGGCACATCCAACCAATGTAATACCGGACCATTGCTTCAGTGTTTGATCCATAGAACAGCACGGTAGAGTAAGACCATAAAAAACCGGACCACCCCTCTGTGTGCATTACAGCTCAATGGAAATGAGGCAATGGATGCTGAGCTGAAAGATACAATCCGTGCCACTTAGTTTACGTTAATTGTTTTTGTAGGCGGCGCCACTATTTTACTTGATTAAACTGCAGATGTTTGGAGTACTAGTTCATAACAAAGCAGATTTTTTTTTTATTTGTACTGAATTTTTTTAAGTGGGGTATCAGGAAGTGTAAATAGATTTTTTTTTTCAGATTTTACTTGCAAAAAACAAACAATAAAAGTGTTTCCTTCCGCTCCGTCATCTGACACCTCAGTAAAACACAATCCAGTTTAAATGACAGATAAAAACTTTGTCAGGCACTGTGCTTAGACGGGTTTACAGAGACCAGGCAAGGGGGTTGGGGGTTTAGGGGAATTAGGAAAACTCATTCCACCCCTATACGAACAGAGATGTTACACAGTTTTGTGGCTAGCAAACACGACTCCTTGCAAGATGAGTGACATACCTGGAACTGCTTTCTATTCTGATCTACAACTAACTCGACTGGAAGAGAAAAGAAGTCATTGTACACTTTTTTGTGTAGTTTTAAGGTTTTCTTGTATGATTTCAGGACCACATGAAGTCCCAGGCCGCCTCATCTTCTCACATTCATGAAACTGTAATTGTCAAGCCTGAAGACATGCAACTGAATGTCAGAATCAGGACAGTTTAAGCTCCTCTGAGTTGTCGTCTTAGAGCTAAGAGTGTCTGATCCCACCAAGCTTTGTGCACAGCAGCAGAGACACATTGACACAAGCCGAGCGGGAGAAAGTGACAGGACAGAGAGAAAACAATAGAACGCACCTTTAGTCAAGAGGGGGTTTTTTAAGCAGAAAAAATATCAGTAGGAGGAGAGGAGGAAGAATCTAGATAGAAAGAGGGAGAAAGTTTGAGTCAGGAAAGCTGGCAAAGACAAAACCCTGAGACAAGGAAAAAAGTAGAGCAAGTTTAAAGGAAGTGTTGGGTTTTAACATCCTGCTGTTCATCTACAAGTTGATTTTCTTAATGGTGCATAACAGATATGCATCTTTAAAAAAAATGAGATAGAATGATAAAAGATAATATTAAACTCATAACAAGCCAACAAGCATATTTGACCACGGTATAAACCCCTTGGTATGATTCCAAAACTGTCATAATAAGTTAGTAATGTAAGAAGCTAATTTAATGTACACTAACTGTTCTCGTATACTTTTTAAAAATAATTTTTTTCTCATTTACATACCTGTAGGTGATAAAATATGACCCCAGTGCTAAGAACGTCTCCATCTAAGGAAACTAGGTGTGGCTGAAGGGAGTTGATGAGGAAACCGGCCCGGTCTCTGTTGATGTCCACACTGTAGCGCTCCAGCAGCTCCTTCTTGTCTCTCCAACTGTCTGACCAGTCCTTTGTCAGCTGCTCCACCTGCAAGGAGGAGCAAATAAACAACCATTGACTGAGACGCCAAAACAGTATAAAAGCGCACCAGTCTGAGAACTAAGCAGATTTCAGTACGTTGATTGTTTCTGCACTACCTTTAGTTCGTTCTGTAGCACCATTTCCGAAAGGTTTCCATCCCTCTCGTCACTTAGAGACGGGCTGGGATTACGTTGCTGTTGAGTTACAAGGCGGAAAATAAACAGTCAACATCATACACGATGCCTGCATCAACAGTATGCACTGAAATCTTTACGATAGTACAATAAAAACCTCACAATTACAAATCACCAGTTTTTTTTTAAAATGTGTTAATTTTTTTGGGAAGTCAGTTGTAATATCAGTATGGGCGCCACGCCTGAGCAATGGACATACCAACTCAATGCTGAGCAGCATGCTCTTCAGCCTGTCGATCTCCTCTCTCAGTTCCCTGATGAGCCGAACATTTGCGTCCTGCACAGAAATGAAAGCATAACCAAAACTTCAAAAAAGGTTTCCCTCTTAAATCGAATTAATTTAACTGTGAATCAATCAAACAATTTGAACTAAACACCTCGAATGACACATCAAATAATTATTTTTTTTTGGCACCAACAGATTAAAGATTTCTTAGTATGGATACAGGGATTAGCATTAATTGTTGTTTAGAAAAAAAACACAAGGAAACCTTTAAGACTAATTCATAATAAACTAATTAAAACATGCATATTGTAGATATTTCTGAAAATAATTAAATCCACATTTTTAACAAAAATAAATAAAATCTATGAATTATGTATTTACTAAAAAATATATAAACAAAAATCTCAATCAAAATAGCTAAAGAGCCAAGTTATTCTAAAACTCAATAAAAGCTAAGAAGCTAATCAGAAAACATGTGTAATAACTAAGAAAACATTTCTGTTCACTTTTAATAACTAGAAGAGCCACAGACCTCATTAACACGCGGCTTGTTGACTATGTTTCTGGCATGAGCTGCGTAGCGTAGCGTGCTCAGGCTCTCGTAGTAACTGCTAGCAGAGGGCGACACCGCTGTGACGCAAAAACAGCACAACAGGAACATGTCATGTGAATTCAGAACAATATTTCTATTAGTAAATCCATAACAGCAATAATTCCAACAGGAGGTTTTAAAAGACGCCTCACACATTTAGCTGGTGTGAGCCGATACTTACTTGCGATCATAATGGTCTTTGAGTTTCCACCCAGACTGTCTTTTAATAGCCAAGTCAGGACTGAGTCTCTATAGGGAATGAAGTAGTTCTTTCTTCCACCTCCACCTCTTTCAGTCAGGGAGCTGCTGTGACTCCCTAGCGTGCTGCTGTCGCCCTCCGAGGCCATGCTGTTTATACTCTGACAGCTGCTTGACATCTGGGAGTTCTGGGCTGTGGAAGCCGATGGTAGGAAGATAGAAGGACGTGCAGGGAATGGTAAATTAAAAGACAAAAACCCCCAAAAATTATTATTTTTAATACAAATAAAACACTCACACTGTTTTTCCTAAAGCATTCAAACCCACATTACAACCACAAACGTCAATGAGTACTTGGAAATGTTTTAATTGATGGGCCGATACACCGTATAACTTTCCTTAATAAGATGCATGGAGCTGCATACAGAGCTACAGTAGAATAGTTAAGGTCACAAACATGTAGCAGGACTAGCTGCTCTCCATCCAATCTGACTGCTCTTCAGCCATTTTGTAAAACATTCTTTCTTTTAAAACATTTCATTGCATTGCACTGCATATTCATCGCAGTAAAAGGTGGTGCTACAAAGTTATGACAACACACTATAAATCAATTGCACACCACACTTTTAAGATTTGAATACATTTAACAAATGTTAATGCATAATAGTGATAAGAAACATTACACAGGGTTATTTTTGAGCTGATCTATTACATAACATCAGGTACATTAGTTTGTAGTTGCACGTGACAAAAAATGAGCATAATTAGCTACACATGTTACAACGTCCAATATTTTTTTTTACCAAGAGCAGAAATGACGATGCCCAGAGTGACCAGTGACTTGTTGATGTTGGACCCCTCTGTCAGTCGGTCCTTGCAGTACTGGGGATCTGCTCTCTCGCTGTCAGACACCAGAAAAACATTAAGTGACATTAATTGAATTCTGGTTTAGAAAATCTAAGGGGCTGCAGCTAATATCCACCAGGGGGCACTTTTATTATTAATCTTACAAGACGGGATAACAGCATAAAAAATCCTGTTTCACCTTCCAGCCAAATCCACCAGGTTAATCTTGCTGACAGTTTCAGAGGGTAGGTTATTTTCTAGTATTGCCTGCGGAGAAGACACAATCAAATCAATCTGCACAAAACTGAGAAACGAACACAACATACATTTTACATACATATATACATGTAATAACAAAAAAGTAGGTCTATTTAATCTGTTAAATATAACAAACCTGTGTGTACTGAATAGTAAAGATGGCATGGGATCTGCTGCTGGTGTCGTGGTTGTGGGTTGCTGCCGTCATGCGGTTAGCAATGCCTTCCTCCAGAAGGTCTAAGGCCTGTTTGCAGTCCGTGACCACGTGCTGTGAAAGATCTGTTTTTTAACGGGACAAAAAATAATAAATAAATACAAATTGAGGGTCCGGCGTTCCACAGTGGAAAGAAACCCGATCAAAACGATTCTATGGACACTTTCAGTGAATGGATAAATTAATTACCCGGAAATTCCTACCTAACACTTTTTACATGGATTTAAATTGAAAAATTAGAATCTGTTATATTGATTCATTAGGAAAAAGTCTAATATAACTTGTTTTTTAATAAAAGGATAAAAAGGATAAAAATCAACCATCATATCGAAACCAGTCCTAGGAAAACTACTAATAGGTTTGCTATTACGGTAAATTGGGCAACGATGCTCTAGATCAAGGCAAGCATTAAAACAGGGTGTGTGGTTGGTTATCTCGTGTCCATTCAACTAACATTTGAGAAGGTTAACCCTTATGCTGAATGTAAGTGTGGGTCTGCAGTGTGGAAGCACAAGGAAATTACATCACTTCCTGTGGAAAACTGGGATTTCTCCTTTCGCAAACAATGAGTGGATGTTAGTATTTAAAGACAAGCAGTTGCACCATTGGGAAAACATGTAAAACAAGAGGAAATACAAACTATGACAAACTCAAATAATATTGTAAAAATGAAGTTGTTATAATGTCAGATAAACAAAATGTATCTCTATGCTTAACGTTTCATAATCCAAATTTTTTACAACCAATAGTCTTTCTTAAAAAACAAAAACAAATCTTCGTATACGAAAAATGTTTAAGCTGAGTTTCAGGCTTCTAGTTGAATTTTAATAGACTGTATCCTTGAGTCTGAAGCATAGGGCTATGCATATTTGAGTACAAAGATAAATAAAACATCCCTTGGTTTTGGAGCAGAAAAGGGGCGCAGAGGTAAAGCCTTACAGTAAATAAATCAATCTCTTGCTAAAATAGACTCCTTAAACCGAGCTTAGACTTGAAAAGCACAGCGTAAAGCTTTGCTGTGAAACATTTCACAGACATGGGACAGTTACCTTCAACATATGGGCCTTTATCAGGATGTTCCCTGACTCTAAGGGAACTTCTCTTCTTCTGCTCTTTTTTGAGCAGATCTCTTACACGCTCATTGTAGATCTCCAAAAAGCTGCAGCAAAGAAGTTTTAAGATTAGACTCAAAACAATGTCAGAGACGAATAATTTGTGATGTACTTCAGGAGCGAGTCTAGTAGTACTAGTACTTATTTTTCTAACATACCACACTGGCATGATGTTTTTACCAAGTCCTCCGATAAGCAATTGCAGAATACCCCCATCGGATCCCATCCAAAATATAAATGTGACCCATACCAACAAATCCTTTCTAGTCCTTTGATGTCTTCTAACCTTGACTTAGGTTATAAGACCAAATATTTTTAAAAGGTTCTTCTTTTTCCTGAAACTATTTCACCTCTTAACCAAAAGGCCTCTTCATTTCTTTTCACTCTTTAAAAAGTCAGAAGACTTTTACGAGAGAAGAAACTTCTTCCAGGAAGAATCCAGTTTGCCTTTGTCTTAAACATTTAATAATGCTGTTGTGGTGGTCTGGCTCCTTGCACGAAGAATCATTTCCATACGGATCATACCTTTATTAGTCCTAAACTTGAAGACCTTTTGTCAGAAAGTTTAATTTAAAAGATCAAAGTACCAAACCAACCCACCTGATTTCCACCCTGCTTGAGTTTTGCCCATCAGAGAATGAGTCTTCAGGACAGAACAGACCCTGTAAAAAACACACAATAAAAATAACCCAACCATTCAAAAGGTGGATGAACCACCTCCTTTATCTTGCTACTTGCAGAAATGATCTGTCCTACCTGACATATACGAGGTGTCAAGCCATTTGACTCCTGCAAATGAAGAGCAGACAGAGAAAAACGTACTTCAATGCTTTTGTAAGGGTTCTTACAAACCTTTGGTGCCTAAATTTGTACTTTTCCAGGCATCTAAAATGGATGGACAAATAAAATGATAGATGGGGTAGATATATGAATAAAGTGAGTGGAACAGATAGATGATCAAATAGACTGAGGCAGAAACCGATGGGCCTTACAGATTGCTGGATGGATAGATGGACAATTTTCAGGATGGCCAGATGTATAAATATATGGATGCTAAACAAATGTATGCATAGATAAAAGAACAAATTTATAAATATATGTATGGATTATTGAGCAAACATGAGTATATATCGATGAATAAACAAATATTTAGGAAGGACGGCTGTATGAACGTATAGCCAATCAGATGGATAGACAATTATCAGGATGGAGAGTAGCATAAATATATGGATGGACAGATGGGTGGGTGGATGGATGAATTGAAAGATGGATGGATGTAAAACAGGGTTTACGGCTTAAACCTCACCGGTGTTCCCATCATGGTGTAAGTCTTGCCAGATCCTGTTTGGCCGTACGCAAACAAGCACACATTGTAGCCTTCTGATGCTCCAGCCAGCACTGATACACCCAGGTCCTGGAAGACCTGAGGAGATTTATAAGCACTGCGTTATTGACAAATATGCAAAGACATAAAACAACAAAAGTACTTTACAGAAACTTGTGCATTCATTTTATATTTTAAAAAGTTTTAGGAGACTGCTGATTGGTAATGAACAAAACCGTGGGAAAAAGAAAGAAATCATTGCTGAGAGCAAACATGAAAGTGAAAACACGTGAGATCTTGTGGAGTGTCGAAACGTTTACAGTGCTACATTGAATGCCCTTGGTCTGAAAAACATTGTTTTTACGAGAGGGTAGACTTTCCTGTTCACAATGCAGTGGCATCGGGCCAGTCGCGGGGAGGTACTGTTGCTTCCTGATGGAGTGCCTGAGCAAGGAGGTCAGCTAATGCTCCAGGTAAACGGCTTTGCAGAATGTGTATTTGGAGAAAATGTGAGGGGGTTAAAAGGCTGAAAAATGCTTGGGTCAGGAAAATAAACAGGCCTACAAAGCCTCGTTCTGAGAGTGTGAATCCCAAAAAGCCCCAATACTGAATCAGCAAAGACTTGGAATTGTTTTCTTTTGTTCTTGTCTGAGATTCAATTGCACAACCGCGCTGTCACCACTTTTAGGTCATAAAATTAACACATATGCCAAGCATGTTTGTTTAAAAGCAAGGGAAAACACTCACACATTTGCAAAGGTATAAACCATTTAAAAAAAAATCTTCCATACACACAGAAATTCAATAGAGAAAAATCCAGAAACACAATAGGGAATCATTTGTTAAGCAAAGCAGATAAATGTAGCTGATCATCAGTGTTTCCCTCCCTGCAGGTGTCTCTGTGAATGCAAACCCCGCCTAGATACACATAAAGTGTTTGGGAGATCAAATTAATAAGTAAAGCATATTTTTTAAATAATAAATATGAGTGTCTCCTTTGAAAAGTCCAAAGGCAACACAGACTGGAAGGAGTGGTAACCTGACTACACCAGATCTGAGGCTTGTACCTCAGACCCAGAACACGCTGGGATCTCCTTTCCTGGCCTCAGGCTCAAGGTTGGAATATGGTGCAGGAGAAAAACATGCATATAATGGGAGGAAGTAGGAATCCTTCTAAAGCTTCAGCAGCCTCATAAATTCAAACACGTGCACATATTTTTCTATTACACTTTCCATACAAAGAGTGTTATTTAACGTGATTACATGTTCCGAATATATGAAAAGTTTAAGTTTTGCTAAGGGATCTTTAAACGTACCCTTAATGTTTTCATACGCAAACATGTTGTTGCCACGGTGACGACCTAGCTTTAAAAGTCTATTATTAAAACATTGAGTTAGTTTCATTATCTGACACTAATTACCTTGTTATAAGACGCCCAAATGAAAAGCGGTAAGAGTTACATTCTGGTAAATCTGTTTTTTTTAAAATGGCAAATAATGACGGGACTCCTAGAGACTATAGAACACGAACAAGAAAAAATGTTCTTGGGGTTGTGTGAACGAGGACGCCATTTTAAACTCAACAGAAAAATGCGGGAATTACAAGATCATCTCCAATTTCTGTATCAAAGCACATGTCACAAACGTTTAGCATATTTTTCACGAAGTAAAATAAAAATGCATCAAAGCAGTTGCTGCTTGACGCTGCTTTTATCCTAGATAGTGATACACTGCCTGAAATCTGTGGACAGTTTGTAGTGGGGCATTTTTTAAGGAAACAAAAAATAAATCTGTTTTATAAGAAATATAAGTACAAACAAATGTTAGAACATTAACTTTTACATGTTAATATTTCCACAAAGGTTTCTTCATGTTTCTGGAATTGGGTGGATGACTTTTAGAAGTTTACACCAAAAAGCCCTTCACATTTCCACTTTTAAATACTTAGCCATTTATTACTTGTGCATTTTTAAGTGGTAATTTTTGTGGTCAGGAACAGAAAGAACTTGATTTTACATGCTAATGACTTATTAGCAGCATGTAAAATGAAAAAAACTAGACAGTTTCTAGTCTGCTCTAGGTAGCCGTGTAGATTCTTTTTTTAAAACATAGTAGATATTTTAGTTTAATAGAGTATGATGCCCTATACCTCTCGACTGAATGGAGGGCTATACTAGAAGAGGAAAATATTTGTCTCGCCTGTCTTGTCTTCATTTTAAATTTCAAAAATAGACACAGACCCTCAAACACAGAATCAATAAAGCTCTTTTCAAAGCTGACCTTTTAAACTCACTCTATAGGTGCTACAACAATCGCCTCTGGCTCCTCATAAAGAGTATGACTGTCTGCTCTATTAAATCTGAACCAATCCTAACCTGCTCAATATTAGTCCAATAGTTTTCCACCGTAACTAGTGTTCTCGCTTTGACTCCAAGTGAGCCGAGCGCTTTAAACACATAAAAGTAATCTCTAAATCCTTTATGGAAAACATTTCCAAGAAACAAGAAAGTTCCTAGAGAAGCAAAATAAGGCGGCAATAACAACAATATACAACTGTCACATCAAATTAACAACAAAATCCAGTTTGTACTTTGTCTGCCTTGGACACAACGTCCTTCCGTCACAACCCACTCACAAAGTGAAGTGATATTTTTGGACTAACAAAGCAGGTGAGGTAAGAAGCAGGATGCATTCTGGTGCTCCAGACTCTAATGCAGCAGGAGAAAGAGCCCGGAGATAAAGTTGACGGGCTGGAGCCACGGAAAGAGTGCTGGCCAGCCGGAGTTCTGAGAAACAACACGCGGGACAGACTAAACACATTCATGCTCAGCGAGGCTGTGGTGGACCCACTCCGCACCAGTGCTCCTCGTTTTATGCATGTACGTTCACCGGTTCGAGCCCCTTAAGCGGAAACAATGTGGAAGACGAAAACAAACTCTTGCTTCGTTTTCTGAGTAGAAAAGATTAAGTCTCACAATGAATGAAAGGAACAGGAGAACACAGATTTCCTTATTATACAGGACAGTCGCGTAGAGATAGTAGGAACAGCATAGAGGGAAAAAATGCGGCTCAATGTTAAAAACACGATAAAGAAAGAGTTCAGCAGCATTCAGAACTAGTTAGTACAGTAGTAAATTTTGTTCCAACATATGGATAATTGAAGGCCGTGTTAACTTTTAGCAATAGGGTGACTTAAAAAATAATTAATAATCCTTGAATGTCTGTCACAGCCACCAGCTAAATGTATGTTTTGGGGAATGTATGTGATTAACCGAGTCAAAGCAATACATTATATTAAAGTTGAGCCAAAATTATAAAAAACTGACTGACAGCAGGGGGAGAAAAGCCTGCAGATGTAAAAAGATGAGTAAATGGGGCATAAGTGTAACAACATTTATCAGGTACTGGATACAGAAAACATGGAAGACGGTGCTCTGATGAGATGAGTTGGAGATTTAAAGTGCATTTACTAAAATGGCATAACCCCTTTGTCTGCTCGAGCTCCTACGGCTCCTAAGCTTACCGATGACGGCATCATGATCTCGGAGCACTTCTACTCAGCATGCTCTGGTAAACTGTTCTGATTAGGTCAGAAATTGGGCAGGATTAACACAGGGCAACCATTACCGTCCATTTAATCTTTGAATGGGCCGCACAAAGAGGTTTCTCTCTTAATCAAAATGGAGACTCTTAAAATCCAGACAATGTTTAACTGAGTTGCACCAAAGTTTTCTGAGAAAAATAAAGTTTCTAAAAGCAAGATTTATCCCAGAGATCCAGGCCATAACGAGCACATCGTTCCGCTTTAGTTTTTTACCTTGTGGGATCAACAATACTGAGCTCGAGCCGGCGACCAATCAGCATTAAGAAAAAGCGCTTAAGCACAATGAAGTACTTGATAAATGCTGGAAAGAAATAGAAATATCAACATACATACACAAGAAGATGGCTATTAGAGTTAAAGTAGCTCCTGTAATCACAGGCTGTAGTAAATTCCAGCTGCTGGTCTGTTTTTATGAGGCTTGTTTTACGCTAAACTCTGGAAAACCATTAAAATTCGGTGTGTGTGCTTGGGATGTTGTTAGGGGTGATGGCAAAAGGCCAGTAAATCTGAACGTTATATTATAATTAAAACATGAAATGTTTAGAGCACAATAGAAGTCCTTTCTGTTCAAATTAAAAATGTTAAAGTCTGTGTCCAACGGCGGACAGCTGCGGCAGAGGCGAAGGTCTCTCAGTTCTTGTCCCACGCTATCCAACTGGGTTACACAAACACAACAGCTGGGCCTTGAGCTGAACGAAATGCCTTTGTTTAGACACCGGGAAAAAAATGTCACAGGAGATTCCTGTCCTTCCTGTGAGGAATCTGAGTTCCAGGATTAGAGGGGGCGAAAAGAGGCTCAAAACCTGACGACAATGAGGACAGGAGAGAGAGACGACAATCGCGTCCAGCCGGAGGAGACGGGGAGAAAGCTGTTTGGCCAAAACTCAACAATGCTATCGTTTGTCACACTTGGACAGCATTTGTAGGTCAAATTAGCATGGAAGAGCGGCGGGGCTGTGGGAGAGGGAGTGTGTGTGTGAGGGGGGGTGTGCTGGACGGGAATGAAGAGCAGCTGAACAGACATGGAGTAGTAAAAAAGTGAAAGAGAACATGGTAAGATGGTACTCAGACAGAGCACTTAATCTTACAGAAAACACTGCTGATGCTGACATGCCGGAAAATTATGGGATTATAGCACATAAAAGTAGATCTGGACCCAGTTTGGGGTTGTTGTTTTTTACTCCTCCCATTGCCTGTAAAATAAGCCAAAGTAGAACGCTGCAAAGTTAAACTAACGTTTCCGCAAGCTGGGAATGACTTCTGCAGGGTTCAAATTGACAAGAGCCTTAGGGAGCCTCCATAAGGTAAAGCTTGATGACAGGACTCCCCACTATGGGATAAAACAGGGAAATAAGATAAGATAGACTTTAATGATCCCGGAGGAAATTGTTTCGCCAGGGTTACAGAGTATCAAATAACAATTAATACGACACACTCATCTCACATACAACACAGTACAGTACACAATCAACATATAACAATAACTAACATATAACAATAACAATAGCTATAGTTAATGTTGAAATCTGGGCTAGATTATCAAAGTTTGAGGATCGGCATGAACATTATTAGAGAGGAGAGGTGTGAAAACAGCACGATTAAAATAACATTTTGGGAGGGGCGCTGGTGAGCCAAGATGGAGTAAAGACGGATATTTCAGAGCTCCTGCAGGCTAATTAACATTTTCGCTTTAAAATCCACAACTGCTCACTAATTTCGACCTAAATTGGATTAATAAAGGTTTCGGACTAAAAAGAGTTTTGTTCAAGTGGAAGTTGCTATATAAATGGTGGATAAACTTTGCAAATTCAGGTACGACGGTAGCACGGCAAAGCTAACTGCTACAGCAGGTCCACGGTGTTAGCAGCGTACACCAGAAGACGAAGACCCACAACCCAAAAGCCCCGGTATGAGTGCGGAGCTGAGAGCCGATATACTAACCTCTATACGAGGGGAAATCTCCAAAATTATAAGGGAGGAAAATAGGAATGCGCTGTCTGAAGAGTTCACCACTCTAAGCGCTGACGCAGTAAGGGGCGAAATAGCCAGCAATGCCACCGCCATCCGTGCAGATATCACTTCAGTTGAAGCTGACATTGAAGATGTGAAAGGTGGACTGTCTACATGGTCTGATGAGGTAAAAACTCTGCAGACTACCGTTCCTGAACTCCAGAGCGAGCTGGTTAAGATGAGGGACAAGTGCGAGGACATGGAGGGGAGGATGAGGCGCGGAAATATTTGTATATTTGGCCTTGTGGAACAGCCGAACTCCGCCAATCCTGAAAACGTTTCAAAAATAATCAAAGAAGTCCTCCAGATGGACTGGGATGTAAAAGTCGACCATTCACACCTAACAGCTGCTCTGACGAAACCGGGAGACGGAGAAAGACCCCGTGTGATCATCGCCAAGCTGCATTATGATTGAGACGCCGCTGACATACTGAGGAGAGCCAGGGACACAGCCCCGCTGACCTACAAGGGTAAAAGAATCGCAATCTTCCCGGATTACACCACCAGTGTCGCCAAGGCCCGTGCAGCCTTCTCCGGGGCACGGAAAGCTTCCCGGGGACGGATGTGCACTTCGGATTACTTTATCCAGCAAAACTCAAAATTACATTTAAAGAGGACAGTAAGGAGTTTCGGGATCCCGTGAAGGCCATGGACTACATACGGAAGATCATCCCCACTTCTAACCTTGTTAAATTACCAAGTCACAATTATTCATAATTAGGTTGTGTTAATATTACTAGTAGATTTTACGTTGTGGTTAAAGTACACATACTTATGCTCTCCTGCAGGAGTCTGAACTTCCACACTCTTAATTTCTCTTTTTGTTGTTTTTGCACACATCCAATTCTCTTCCGGATGGGTTTGTTGCTGCTTTTTATAGTGGCTAGGGACTTAAACCCACTACCTTGCATTAAGTTAGTAATGCACACTTTTAATTGTGTTATCTGTGTTTTGATCCTTCTGTTCCCCGAGGATCTTATTGCATCTAAACAAACAGAGCATTTGAATCTTAGTTTTAAAAATATTGTACAGCAAAGCCTCACTATTTTTATTTTATTGTATCATCTTGGTGTTCATCGTTCATGTTACTCAAATCTTTGGTACCATCGGTCAAATGGCCGTCTCTGCCTCCAACAAGATACTATCATACTATCACATATACATATTTTTTAAATTAAATAATTTATAAGTACGCTAACTGTAACAAGCTATAACGTCAGGGGTTTGCATAGTCCAATCAAAAGAAAAAAAAGTATTACTGCAACAGTCTTGACGTTTCTCCTTTGCTCTACCTTCTTCATGTCTCACTCTATAGGGTTAAGTTATTTAAGTTTCTCTATAGTTATGCTGCTATAGGGTTAGACTGCTGGAGGACAATCTGACCACTTCTCTCGCTACTTTTTTCCTTTGTCCAATCTGCTTAGTTACCGTTATTTCAACCTTGTTAACCTTTTGTTTTCTCTTAGTGTTCTTCTCTCCATAGTATTCACACCTGGTCTAGTTCTGTTAGCTGAGAAAGCTTCTTGGATGAGAACATGGGCTGAGATGCTTCCAGTGACGCTCTACAACTGCTGCTATAAACTGTTTTATTTCAGTATCCTGTGAATATATTTTAGTTTTCGGTCTCTTCCAACCCTCAGTCAGTCATGGCAGATGGCTGCTTGTACTGAGCCTGGTTCTGCTGGAGGTTTCTTCCTGTTAAAGGGGAGTTTTTCCTCTCCACTGTTACTACATGCATGCTCAGTATGAGGGATTGCTATAAAGTCGATGGCAACACAAGCCATTGTTTCAGTCTGCTGATTCCAGAGGAGTGAATGCTACAAGTTAAGGACTCCATGAATCTGCTGGGGTTCCTTAGATTGGAAACTTTTTCAAATTGATTTGTTTATGATGTATCTTTGATTTTAATTGATTTTCTTGTAAAGTGCCTTGAGATGACATCTGTTGTAAATTGGCGCTATATAAATAAACTGATTGATTGATTGATTGAACTCAAACAATCAAAATGTCAAGTAGCACTGCTACAAGAAACACACCTATAAGATGTGGGAGGTGGAAAATTAAATAAGTCTTGGGCTGATAAAGTTTACTTTTCGTCACATAGCTCTGGTAGGAAAAGGGGTGTTGCTATATTAATACATAGGCAAATTAACTTCACTGAAACGTTAATACATAAGGACAAACAGGGTAGATTTATATTTGTACATGGGATAATTGATGGAACTGCAGTATCTTTTATAAATGCATATGCCCCTAATGAAGATGTACCAGGATTTATTAAGTCAGTTTTCAATATGATTGCAGAGTACAGCTGCGGCCTTCTGATTGTGGGGGGAGATTTTAACTGTGTAATGTCCAATCTAGATAGGCAACCAACCTCTCAGACCCCATATCTAAGATGGGTAAAATGCTTAAAAATTTGTCTGTGGAAGCTGGATTAGTGGATGTATGGCGATCCAAATTCCCAAAGGAGAGAAATTTTACATTTTACTCAAACTGACATACATCTTACTCACGAATAGATTACTTTTTTACTGCTAAGGCAGAGCTACACAGAATTGAGGATATCACAATATTGCCCATCACAATCTCTGACCACGCACCTGTTACTCTCAAGTGGAATATGGGATTGACACCATCGTTTAAGAAATGGAGACTTAACACCTCTCTTCTTAATGAATTTGTTGCTTTTGTTAAATCAGATCTCAAAAATTATTTAGACATAAACAACACACCTGAAACATCTCCAATCATGTTGTGGGACTGCGCAAAGGCCTATTTAAGAGGTAGCATTATCTCCTACACGACAGCAAAAAAAAGACAAAATGCAGCCAAACAGAAATATTTAGAAGATAAAATTCGGGATCTGGATCTTCAACGAGAAAAGACTGCAGCATCCAGGATTCTGAATGACTTGAATACAATACGCAGAGAGCTCCAAGATTTACTATCAGAAAAGATAGAAGGTAACCTTCGTTTTGGCAAGCAGGAGTATTATGAAAATGGAAATAGAGCAAGCAGACTTTTGGCCTTCCGACTTAAAAAACAACAGTCTTCAAATGTAGTTCGAGAGCTGAAATTGGGCAATAAATCCTTCTTAAAACACAAAAGATATTGTTAAAACATTTGCTGAATTTTACAAGGTTTTATACCGAGACACTGACACTTGCTGTGATGAGAGTAAAATAGCAGACTATTTACAAAATATCAATATTTTTGAACTATCCGATACTGTAGCTAAACAATTAGATAAGCCAATTCAAGAAGAAGAAATTAAAAATGTTGTCTTATCCCTTAAAAATAATAAGTGTCCTGGCCTTGATGGTTTCATAAATGAATTCTATAAATGTTTCGTAGACATCGTTAGTCAACTTTTATTGGAAGCGTACAGCTTTTCTTTAGAAACGAAAACAATGGCGCCATCCTGGTCTGATGGTGCAATAGTTTTATTACATAAAGAAGGTAAGGACCCCACTGACTGTGGGTCCTACAGGCCGTTATCGATACTTAATGGGGACGTACGCATTCTAACTGGTATTCTGGCGAGACAATTAAATGACATAATAAATCTAATCATACATCCAGATAAAACCGGATTTATTGTCGGGAGGTCTTATAGAAATAACCTGGGTCGTTTACTAAATATTATGTCTCACCAAAAAGAAAATAAAGCTATGAGGGCTCTAATATCTTTAGATGCTCAAAAGGCTTTTGATCGTGTGTCATGGAAATACATTATTCAAGCGACAAAGAGGTTTAAATTTGGGCCCAAGTTCATAGATTGGATACACACATTATATTCATCCTCACAAGCGCCTGTAAAAGTTAATGGTTTCAAGTCGGCAAGTTTCAAGCTGGAGCGCGGTTGTAGGCAAGGGTGTCCTTTGTCTCCTCTTTTGTTTGCAATTAGCATTGAGCCATTAGCCCAGCTTATTAGGGACAGCTATAAAATTAAAGGGATTTTGATCAGTACAGAGGAACATAAAATATCTCTCTACGCGGATGATGTACTTCTGTATCTGTCTGATCTTACATAATCAATACTACGTCTGAGGGAAATGATTTCTGCTTATGGTAATGTATGGTAATTCTGACTATAAAATAAATATTGATAAAACAGAAGCAATGGATGTTAATAGCAATATTCCACTGGGGGTTATACAACAAAGCGGCTTTAGGTGGCCAAGGGAGGGCATTAAGTACCTCGGCATCAATTTACAGTGGCGCTCTTTTTGTCTGCACACAGGGACTGGGAAAGAAAACTAAATCCCACAAAAATAGAAAACCTCCTAATCCATTTACAGAAAGGGGGAGGGGATATAAAATGGATAGCAAAGTTATACAGTTTATTTCTGTCAATGAACCTTAACAAACCCACTTGGACAAAACAAAGATGGGAGGCAGAAACGGCCAAAATAATCTTTGACGAAACATAGGAGAGAGTCTGGACTGAGGCACATCAAGTTACAAACTCAAATACGTGGCGTGAATATAAATTGAAAATTATTAGCAGATATTTAAGGACCCCAGATGTAGTTGCTAAGATGGATCCTAAAGTACCAAGCTCGTGTTGGAGAGACTGTGGTTCAGCGGTCCCCAATCATACACACATTTTTTGGTCATGCCCCAAACTTCAAAACTTTTGGGATGAGGTGTACAGGGCTATAAACCGTATCTTCCCAGGGGTTGTCCCAAAGGATGTTACAGTTGCGCTACTTGCTATTATACCAAATGCTTTGCAAGGACGGGCCAAAGTATATCTGTTAAATGTCCTTTTTACAGCAGCCCTGAAATGCATTACAATCAGGTGGATGCAATTGGAGCCACCTTCCTATGACTTATGGGTTCAAAAAGTAAGGGAATTGTTTAAAATGGAAAAGATAACCTACGCTTTAAGACTTCAAAAAAACACTTTTAGCCTGCGCTGGAAGCCAGCAGAAGCTCTGTTGATGTAAATAAACCCAATAGGTTTATCTTTTGGCATATGGTGTTTAGCTATCCCGCCCACAATGTATCCTTATTTTGGGTATGTGCACTGATGAGTCTACAAATGTGATGCTGAGGTCGTGAGATATTATGCTGAGATGTTTATTTTATGGAAAACTTCATGTTGTGAAAACTGTGCCACTGATATATGGCTGTATATTTGCTCTGTAAAAATTAATAAAAGTGTAAGTTCTACAAAACAAAAATTGGAATTTTATGTTTATACTTTGTGACATTTAATGAGTTTTAGAGATTTAATGTTGTAACAGCACAAGTATCTTCTGGGCAAACAGAATATTACAGTGTAACAAAAAGATATTGCCAGAGATCATCTGGAAGTTTAGTCTTCCATTATTAGGCAGAGTTGCTGTTTATCATACTGCTATCACTTTGCTATAGAAACGCTTGTGGAACATTAAGAAGCTGGGAAATTTGACAACTGGACTTGTTGGACAGATGAGATCTGATCACAGCGCCACGCTAAAATTCACAGAGCTGCTGAAAGCACCACAGTATTTGAAAAGTGTTTGAAGAAACAGTCTGCATACATAGGTTCTGACATTTTATAAACTAAAGAAGTGGCCATGGAAATTATCAGAAAGTGTAACTTTAACTATTTCAAAGGATTCATTTTCATTCTGAGTGAAGGGAAGAGAAAGGTCCTGGAAATGCGACCAGATCCTCTTTGAGACTTCTGTATGTCAATATTTATAGACACAGGTTTATCTACATGGTTCAACTGGATCAGATTTTAACTAGTGATAAAATTTATTTGAATAAATGTGGAACACATTCAAATAAATAAAGAGAAAATAAATGCATGGATTGACAGAAACATTAACAGAAGCAAAACTAAAGTTATTTAAAGAGGAACAATCAAGAGTCAGTATATAGATTCAGCTGATCAATCCTGAAATCAGGTGTAGTGATGGAATCAGACCTGAACCTTCAGAGACACATAGAGAAAATTACATAGTAGGCCCTTATTTTTAGCTGGACAACATTTCCAAACAGACCAATGTCCCAGAAGGACATTGAGAAACTCATTCCCTTTGTTTGTCTTTAGTCTAATTGATTACTGCAAGGTCTGCCTAAAAAGTTAATAAAAAACAGAGCGCTCAGTCAGTTGTTCTCGTCCGAGTCTAATCTGAATCCCAGGAGGATTCGGCTTTCATGCTCCAGTAATATGGAACAAACTTCCAGAAAACTGCTGTAAGAGACTGTTTATATCTGCCTCTGATTGATAATAATTGTAACGTAACAAGTCCTCCCAGTTAATGATGCATTCGCTGTTGTATTCACCACCATCCTTTTGGCTTTGCTCTACAGTCATGAGGGGAGGAGGAATGAGTTCTCCCATGTGCAACAACGATTACTCCACAGACAGAGAAAACGATTCTTCCCCACTCTGCTGCGAAACTGACACACAGAACTAGAAACAGTGAGCATTTCAATCCTCGCACTGTATCGACAGAGACAGAGGGAAGGAGGAGGGGAGGGAAAAAAAACCCTGCAAATTGACTTCATTTGGCAGCGATGTGCTCCGTCCTCAGCAATGACGTCTATGCAGAGATCTAACTGTGAAAAACGATTCAGTGAGGCAGCTGGGACTTTGGCAAACGAGAGGAAGGGGGCTGCATAGGCAATCTGGACCCCCCCCCCCCTCCTGTGCATTTGATGCACTTTCCTCTATTTCCATGGAAACATTTAAGCACTTGACATATGAAACTAAACTTAACTAGATTGTTCTCTTCGTTTTTTTTGTTTTATTTTATAATGGTTGAATTGGTTCCTGTATCTCATTGTACCCCCTCGCTTCATATAAAGTCCAAATCTCAGGGTAACTATCATTCTTTCTCTGTAGTAAAAAACTGTGTGGGAAATAAAACTAGCGGGTAAAATTAGCATCAACTCATCAGACTGAAAGAAATCCATAAAACCTAAAACAATAAACATTTTATAAGAGGGAAGCAAGATTAAATCGTTCACAGAGATTTGACTGAAATATAGTTACAGATCGAATCTGCTAAATGAAGCATTTTATAAAAATGATTTATATATTTTAAAAAATAGGAACGACTTTGAGACTATAGTGGATGTTTCAGCATACCCCAATGAATCTATGCAGCGTTTAGTTTTACACTGTACTTTCTCATTTTGCTGCTTTTAATTCATCCTTCATCCAACAGAGAGAAAAATGATATTTAAATATCGACGCATTCTAGCATAGAAGATTCTTTGTTAAAGAGACAATTCATGGTGCAGGAAAAGAGGTCAGCTCTGGCCTCCATGAGAGCTCTGTCGCCCACCCAGGGTCCTCAGAGGAATGCCTTCAGGCAACCAGGCCACTCTGAGTGGACATTTTCTGCTCAAGACAGAAGAAGATACAACCAGACGCAGAGCATGTAGGGAAAAAAAAGACGAAAAGAAAACAAGTACTGAAACGACTGTAGCTGTCTAATGTAGTCTGTGTCTCCACAAAGCCGTACAAAGGCAGCTCTGTAATGACGGGAGAGACGCAGAGGGGGTGTGGCAGAAGAGTAAACCTAAAGAACAAAGAGTAGAAGAAATGAAGTAAACTTATTGCACTGATTTACGCTCAGAAAACAACAACAACAACACACAATTTGAATTGGTTCTAGACACATTTCCTGCTTCGGAATTAATCAGCGTATTATCTTCCACCAGGTCTCAGGTTTCAGATACGCCCTCCAATCAAAGCCACCTGAAGATATCTAATCGCCCCAATCACAACCAGGACATGAAAAGCCTGCTGACTCTAGACACGCAACTTCAGAGGCAAAACGACTTCTGGGCAACAGATGGAGCCGATATCACATCCCCAAGTGAACATCTGTGTAAAACCAGCATAACACACATCCCTTCTTGTTGTAGTGTCTACCCATAAGATAGTGATTCCCATGAGCATCTTTTACAGAGATCATATGCGTGTGTTGATAGACAAGAAATTTTAAATCAGCAGCAACGCGGCCTTTGACCGCAGGGCACAAAAGAAAACACCAAAATATGAGAACATAAGATGTTTTGGCAGCACAAAAGTGGGGGTTGCAAATATAACGTGAAAACGTAATTCTGTGTTGGAGATTCACATCACAATAGACTCTTTGAATCAAAATATTTGGTAGCTAACATAATAGGTGCTTTGAGCTTTTTAGTTCATAACCCCTATTATATTTGCTTAGACCTAACATTAGCGTGTTTCATGCTAAAATAAAAGTAAAGTAACAGTATCAGTTGGATAGAGTTTCATGGGAGCAGAAGTTCACAGCAGACACTAGTGAAATTACTCAAAATGCTCAAAATCACAAAGTGATGGGAGCACAGATGAAAAACAGAGGAAACAAGACGGATATAGCAACTGACTATGTAATCGCAATATTTAGAAATAATATTTCCAGTAAATTTTCAAGTATTTAGAAGTCCTAAAATATTATTTACTCTCAAATACAGGCCAAAAAACATACTTGGACATTTAAGGAAACAGGTAAATTCAGTGCAGACTAATTGTCAACAAGTAACAAAAGTATTGTTTTTTCTTTACATTTAGGCTAACTTTCTCAGCACTACGCATAGAGAAAAACTAACAGTGCACCTTAAACACATCATTCCCATGTTGGAGAAACATGGTGGTGGCGACATTATGCTTTGGAGATGTTTTTTTTTTTTTTTTTAAAGAAACACTGAAGCTGCTCAGAAATGATGCGGTAAATTTAGGGCAGTAGTGGACAGAAACAGTTGACAATGAAGTAAAAATAAGTAGTTGAGGGAAAACTATAGGTACAATTAAGAGTCTCTTTTAAAGTAATGCTTGCTACCTCTTCCTGCGATGCATAGTGAGGGTCTGTGGGTTCCACGGACCAATAGCAGTAGTCAAAACAATACTCCAGAAGCTTCTCCCTGGAGTCTATGGCTCCCTCTGAACGCCCATCCAACTGCAAAGGAGAGAAAGAAGATAAGTCAATGATCATCGACATAGAGTTCAAAGGTCAAATGGATGCTGATTAATTTTAAAGGGCGACAGCTATTATAGCATTCTACTTCAATACATACAGACAGACCTTACACAGAATAAGTGTCTCTGATTAGTAAGAAGTGAAGGGAAAAAGAAGCAAAATAAATCACTGTGATAAAGCCTAACGCCGCATGACTAAGGAGTGGAATCGCAAGCGAGCTGTTTCCATTCATTAGCAATGCACTTACTCCTGCAATCCCCAAAATCCCTTAGCGCATCCACGCTTACCACCTTTCTGCTTACGATGAGTGAATAATGAGCCGGGGACAAACGGAGCGGCGGAGTTTACGGCAAACATTGCGCTTGCATATAAGTCCGGCATCTCAGCAATTCTTTAGGTGAGGAAATGATTTCAGCTTTAGCGGCGCTCAGCTCGTTCAGATTGCTACGCGGTTAATCGTACGGTCACGACGTCACTGCTGCATCAAAAAATCTGATGTTTTGATCTCCCTTTACTTTTATGACTTTAGTACTTTGTAGCAGGTCTGCTGAAGAAGCTCCTGTTAAGGCTTGTGCAGTGATTACTAAAAATTCACCTGTTTTAAAATTTTGCATTTTAAGAGCCAGAACAAAATCTTTGCTCATTTTATTTATATATTATAACAACAACAAATAATATTAATAACTTTCAGCCTTTTATGGTCGGACATGCATATCTAATTTTGCTGCTATGTCCATTTTTGTTTTATTGCAACTTAAAAGTATATTGATTTCTTAAGCAAAGGTATTTTATCATTTTCAATTAACTTGCTTTAAAAAAAAAAAATATTTTATAAAAAATAATGCAGCTCTGTGAATTGCCATTCTGTTCTGCAAATTCCTCTCTAAAGCTGGCAAGATACCAGAGTTAGTACTTTCACTTAAAATAACAAAAGCACTGAGAAGATGGGAAAAGAACAATCAAAACTTTTTAAATCCAAATTAAGGGGCAAAACAGTTTAAAATCATTTTAACCTACATATTTTAGCTCCCGTAGTGGTTGTGAACAGATTTTTTTGTTTGTTTTTACATTTTGTTCAATGAAGAGTTCTCCACGTACTATTCAAAACAAATACAGGTTTACCTATTACGGGGCTACAGTAACAAGAAAGTACAAAGATCTCCTCAAAGCAATCCATATCTAATTACTAAACAACTAAACGGACACTTTCAAAACTTCAATAAACTATTTAAAGTACAAATGTTAGATTTAGTAAGAGTGAGAATATCATAGCTAGAGCTGCCAAGATGACTCCATCATCTAAGCTAATTCTCTTCTGAAACCAAAACTTACAGTAACAGCTTCACCTCAAGCAGTTCGATTGCCAAAAATCTTCACTACTAAGCCTTTCTGTGCTTTTAAGCAACTTGACAACAGATACATTTAGCGAGAGGGATGATTCGAGAGAAACAGCCGCCAAAGTCAGCTGTCCTAGGCAAGCCTCTAACCACTAAAGTTACAACCAAAGAGTTGCCTAACCCTCGCTTTCTAATCTTTGTTTTATGTAGGTCAATGTCAATAACTTTTTATGCCTTGTAGTTCATAATCTCTATAGCAGTTCCTGTTAAAAAAAATAAAAAAAATAATTTGTACTTTATTTTGTCTCAGATCTTTAAATCTGCCCCCTATCCATGAATAATTACTCCCAGGAGCCCCTCTGGAGCTTGGATTTTTTTTTTCCATGTTAGAGGGAGGCCATATGTGGTTTGTCTTTAGTCACATCGTTTACAGCAGACTTCTACTCCCACGCCCCAAGCAACTCCTCCCCAGAAATCTGGGCTTAGAAATGGAAATGTAAACAAAAAACGGTTATCTGTAGAGAAAGAAGTAATATTATACATGCTTACCAAGCATGAAGCGGGTTGTGAAAATATACGGTGATTTTATCATCTTCATAAAGGATGTTAACAACACAAATAAGTGACACGTGTCCGTCCTTTGTCTGCAGTGGGCAGAGTGTCTTGCTTAATGATATTAAGTCTAGTCAGCTATCAGACATGGCTGGTTGCCAATTTAGTGAAGGGATCATCTTACAAGGCAGAGAAGCTTCAAGAGACATTTAATCAAAAGTAACCGCTTCATTTAGATAATAGTCAAATCAAACGGACATGTTTCATAAACCAGATTAACATTAATGCTTCTGAACGTTCCAGACCACGATTGCCTGACAGGAAGCTACTCTAAATATGTCCGCACAAATTCAAAGTGAACTATAAACAACGGCGTCGTCGAGCAGGAAAAAGGCTGATCCGAGGCTGTAAACATCCTGTTATGTTGCTGCTCCCGTTGAATTCGACCTGATCGACAAAAGAATCCCGGCGCTGATACAAATGAATACTCACTTTCACATTTCGGATCCTCACTAATTTGTCCTCCACCTGAACGGCCAGCTTTCCTCCCTCGGCGGTCTCCCTGCGAATGAGACGAAAACGTGAGCGACTGGGTGCAGTTCAGGTGTGAGCGGTGAATGTGATGAACGACGAAAGTTTAGATTGCAGAGAACATGAAGACACACAAACAAAAATATTGACACTATTTAACAATGAAAAATTTTGTCACATTAGCATGAAAAACTAATGAAGAGTAATGAAGCAAATCAGCTCAAGTTTAGACAGATTGGAGAGTGTGTGTAATATATTCAGCATTGGACTGATGTCTGGACTTTGACTGGACCATGGTTCGATCTAAAATATTGTAGTGGTTCTTACATGTATAACATGGATGTTCTCTTCTTCTTCTTAGCCTAAATGTTTTTACCAACTGACAGTTCCCATCCTAACCCTCATTTGTTTATAATTGTGTTTATACAGATTCCCTGTACCTGCTTAGGAACAATATTCCCAAAGAATGATGCTGCCACTACCATGTTTCCCCAGTGAGGTTAACATGTATGGGGTTATTTTCAGTGTTAACCTTCCACTAGAAACAATGTTTTGCATGTAAACTGAAGTGTGTGTGTTTTAAACAATAACCCTATATTTTATGAACAAAGTCCATATTTGTGGAATGCAAAACTAACAGGAACAGTCATATAATTCTCTAAAGTGGAAAACAAATGCATGCCACCCTTTTCGGACATCAGTTTTTTTAAACAGCTGTATTTAACAGGATTTTTTTCCCTACAGTTCACAAAAAATCTACTGTGTTGGTCTCCAACATAAAGTCTGAAAAAATACAATGAAAGTAGTGGGGGTGAAAAACATAGAGGGGTATGAACACTTTTGCACTGCACGGTACTTCCGTAAACTAGTTCTAATTGGTTTAATTGTTTCTTTTCTTCCTTTTTACTCTATTACTAAGTGGGTGTCCAGATACATTTAAGCGAGTTCCCTCTGACTTAGGTCATCCATGACAGTTTGCACAATGAACCTTTGTGTGTGTGTGATCCATGAAATTCCCAAACAACAGTTTGACTGACCAGTTTCAAATTCAAATGAAAACAGACCTCCACACTCTACAGACATTTCTTGAAGAGGAGGCTTGTGCCGTTTCCAAAAAGTGGAAAAAAAACACATGCATGCGCGCGACATCTCTGTGCGTGAGCTTCTGCAGCTGGAATGATGCAACACAAAAGAAATTCAGAGCAACGCGAAGCCGAGAGAACTCTGATTGCTAGGAGCGCGATAGTGACGGCTGCGGTCCAAACGCTCGACGGCAGGTACTGGATCAGACGAGGAGGCATCCACGCTCCTCGCCTCTCCTTGTGTTTCGGCACGTGGAACTCATTTGTTCAACTCCAGCAGAGGCCCAACCCAAAACCACCAACCTTCGATGTCAGGCTCTAAGCAGCATGGAGGACAACAACCCTTTGAGGGAAAACATTAAATGTTTCACGCACATCTGGGATGCTGTCCATATTACCCGGGGGAACCGAAAACATTCTGCCGGTCCACTAAAACAATGTAGGATTCAGGGAATTGAGGAATGTAGCTAAATGACGGCGGTAGTGTTATTTCTCTAAGGCGACGGGAGGACACATTCTCTGATTTACATTCAGAAATGAACGAATAACAGTGGAAACGTCACAATCACTCAGAAACTCGGTGAGGACAGATTTGCATTACAGAGCTCTGAACATTTGATTCAGATCATTTCTTTGGCATGCAAATCAGGAGGAAGACCGACTGAAACATTCCTCTGAACCTGTCTTTCTTTGCCGGTTTGATTCTTTGTTATGGAACAGTAGCGACCGACAGCTGAAGCAATCCCACAAGAGTTCAAAGAAACTTTGCTGTGCTAAGAAAGTTTTTAAAAAACATGTATATTTTTGTTCTTTTAGCAACAAATATCGACCTATTTAAGGATACGCCATAAAAAAGATTATTGAGGACATTTAAACTTTTCGTGTACAATTTTGTAAAAATTCGATTACTTCCAAAAGACAAATCAACATGGTTGTTTTGCTGACAGTCCACATGAACATTATTGCCGTGCAAATGAAAAACCTTGTTTGCTAAGCACGGTAGTTATTAAAATCCACAATTTAGGATTTTTGTTCTGACAAATGAGTTTCCCCATACATGCAGTGTTTTAAACAATGTGGTTATCTCCATAGGGTGTTTTTTTATTTTATTTATCCTTGTGTGAATTTAAATTAAATCAAAACACAAAGTTTCAGTGTTTTAATCATGAGAGAAGTAGTTTTATAAAACTAGAACAGCGTAGAAAAAGCCTTCATTAAGGTCTATTGTTTTCAACCTCCATGTATGACGCCCCTCAAGTGACGGCGCCCTGGGCGAAGAGCCGTACACTCTGAACCACAAACAGGCGATAACACACAATAATAAAACAGCTTTGAATATATTACAGTTAGTAACATAACTCGTGTTAACATTTAAGTACTTCAAAGACCTCGTATTTGTACACCAAACGCAACTTTAAACAACCAAGTTTGTTTTTTAGACCAACAACCGTCGTAATTGCTCAGCACGCGCACCAGCCAGTTTAAACGATTAATCATAAAAGTGACGCAGCTTGAAAAATACATATTTATAAATAAATAAAAACCCTAAAAGCTCGACTAATAAAACAAAGCCTAAAGCCAGAAACCCCTCCATTACAACCAGCTCTTTTTAACGGTTTAAACGAAGCCATGGTGTCCGAGTTTAAACTTTTAACGGCTGAAACCGACTCACCTGGCGCTGGGAGGACGGACCCGGACCGCGACTCTGACGTTAGCCATGAAGAGCCCCCTCGGTTAGTTAACCCTGGGCTCGGCGACTGACCGGGACGGACGGTGGGAGAACCGGCGGGTCGGAGAAAACGACTCAGGGCATCCTGCTCTAGGTTCGGCCGCTCTCTCCAATTCTCCAGCTTCCTCCTGGGACAGACATGGTAGGGAGGGGGGGAGGGAGGGAGGGACGAGATTCACCCTCCCTCTGAGCCTGTTTCTGTATCCTAGTTATTAGGGCAAAACTAAACTTCTATATCAGTCCGGTCAAAAACTATTTGTTCATCCCGAAGCGAAACTCAATGTTGAGGTTACTCGTTTAATTTAAGAGTTAATGGCAGGAAAGAAGTCCTGTAGCGGTCCGCGTTACAAGTAAGCTCGTATACGCCTCTGACTGAAGAGATTTTTTTATTTACAGCATTAAGAAGAGGGGATGTCCATAAGTTCCACAAACACTCCCCACAACAGAAGAGGCTTTCTTCATCAGGTTGTTGAGCCTTTTTAGGTCCCTGCTGCTAATGACACACTACACAACCGATTTATAGAAGATCTGCAACATCCTTCCTGCAAACTTTTGAAGGATGTTAGTTTCTGCTCAGTCCCTTCTCGTTGCTGCTTAACTGTTGCGTCTTTCTCTACTTCTAACATTTGACCCAAGACATTTACATTTCCTGAACTTTACATACTTATTATACACAGAAAATAAAAAATAAAAAAATCACAATTCATTCATTTATTGATTGCTCTAGAGAGCAGGTAAATGTAAAGTTTTCAAATGAATGGGGGAAAATGAGATTGATGGATGACTGTATAAATTGATATGGACAACAGAATGAAATGAATAGACAAGATATTTAAATGAATGGAAAATAGGCAAATTCATGCATGGATGACTGAATAAACATGAATAGAAAATAAAACCAGCTTGATAAAGATTATTGGATGGATGAATTAAAGCCAAAAAAGTATTTTCTCATGAGCGATTTGTTTTCTTTCGCCCCACTTCTGTTTTTCAACACTTTTCCTTCAACATAGACACCTGACCAAGGCTGCTGCACAGTGGAATAAATCTTTATTATTAATTTCCCTTCTGTGTCAACATTAAACCTCAGTTTTAAAAGACGATAGGTATACAGCACCGTTCAACATGAACAATAGCGATCACGAACGCGGCCGATGCACTCATGAAATAAACACGTAATCACCAGCATTACTTGAAAGTGCTGGACTACGGTCTGTTAAATGGCACTCACCACGTTTAAAAACCCTGTAATATTTGCACTTTTTAGCTTGATCTGATGAGGCTGTTTGAAAAAGAATCTAAATCACAAAACATTGTTTTTTTTGCTGGGGGGGTAATTTTCTTTTTCTCCCAATTTGTACTTTTGATCTTGTATTATTTTCCAACTTACTAAGTAGTTCAAGCTTCCTCAAAGGATGTTCACCCTAAGTTTAAGAAGATACTGGCCTTAACATGAAAAGCTCAAGCTGAAAGAGAGAACAAGCACAAATCCAACATAAGACACTATGGTGAAAGCAAACTAGTCGTTAGAGGAACACTGCAATATTGTTGCTGTCAGGTGGCTCCCTCTATTGTCTGGGGCGAGAGCTGAAGCGTGTCCAAGCAGGTTTGTCTCTCGGCCAGAGGCGGAGAGAGTTTAACACTCTGGGACTGCAGCTGGAAATTCTCGATCAGCTCCTGAAAACAAGCAGACGACGGAGAGGGGGAGAAATGATCAAGAAACAAAGCAAAATGGGTTAACGAGGTCAAAATCTAACGTAAAAAAAACACTTCCAAAGGGAAGCTGTTATGACGGGACGAGAGGAACCTCACCGAGGGCAACGAGGGCAACTTCAGGCCTGTCAGCTTCGTCCAATGCGATATCACTTCTTCCTCACTTAATACTCCTTTGTCGACCAGCTTTCTAATGAGGAACGTGTAGTTCTTTTTCTAAAAAAAAGAAAATAACCAAAAAACAAAATTGATTATAAGTTTGTCGCCTCAAATTCGACCCTGTTAGGATTTAGATGGTTTTCCACATCCTTGCTCATCCTTTCAAAGCATTTATGGCGGAAAGGCTCAATCTTCTTCTAATCTGAATCAAAGGAACTCAGTTCCTGATAAAGTGCAAACATTTGACATAAAAAGGATTATATGAATCAATTTAAAAAATAGCACTTCTCATGGCACATATTCTATTTATTACTTTAATCAGCATAGAAGCCGTTTAAATGGAAGAGAATGATGCTTAAAAAAAAAAAAGCCACTTACATGCCAGAAACAATTGAAAGTGAATATTTACATACTGGTTATCAAGGCATCTTTCTGTCTGACATTAAATCTCACTCAACCAGTCTTGTTTCAGGCTAGTTAGGATTACCAACATTATTTCTACTTCCTTCTGGCTCAGATGTTTACACCTCAGCACTTAGTAGAATTATCTCTTAATTAGGGTCAAACGTTGGGGGTTTCCTTCCACAAACTTCTGAAACTGAGATCAGATCTTTTTGGTGGACATTTTAAAAGACCACCGACTTTGTTGTCCTGTTTTTTTCTCCACATGCAACAATAAGAACTTAAGATGAACAAACTCTTGTTAGGTTCATCAGACCGTAGAACTCATTCCTTAAAACGAGGGTCTTTGTTGCTAAGTGCAGGAAGTGAATAGAAAGTAACATCTCTAAAGTATAAAAGTTCTCTAAAGGGAACCTATTTTAGGAGAAGCAAGTGTTTCATTGTGAAAAGAGCTTAAAAAAAAGTCACGAGACAGCAGTAGATTAATGAACCCAGCGGTGTTTAACAGACCTCCATGTCGCTGGCCTTAAGCACAGCCGCTACCGTGATCGGGGTGAAGAGCTGGTGCAGGGGGGCAGAGCAGCGGTCTCTCTCCCACAGCTCGGTAAGCTGCTGCAAAACCTCTGACACGGAGGGTTCTGACCCGGTGCTGGAGTCCACAGCGAGCCCGCCACGCCACGACAAGGACCGCACTGGCAGCTCTCCAGACACTAAACAGACGCAAACGGCGGTAAACCAACAAATGTATCATACAGCTCACATCCTGTATCCACGATAAAGCCCCTTATTAAAGCCTTTAATCTCGTACCCAGTTTGCAGGCGAGCAGCACCGTGCAGCTGTGCAGCATCTGCTCTGAGACAGCCGTTAAGAACTGAACCGTGAGATAAACAGAGAAAAACTTTGATCCACATGCAATTGACGTGTTTTTGCTACACGTTTGTTTTTTCCCTCTACCTTTCCACACTCTAATGTGGCTTTGACTCTTTGGAGCAGAATTTTGAGCTGAGATCCAGTCGGGAGCTCCTCCTCGGCTCTGGGCCCCACGGCGACGCTCAGCAACTCCTGAAATTAGAAAGAAGCCCAAGCTGAAATCCAGACAATCATGGTCAGACAAAAGGCTTTTGCAGAACTCGGTTTAAAACGCAGCAAATAAGATCAAAAGGTAAAATTCTGTGAAATTTGAAGATTTCTAGCAAACACTAATGTTCCTTTTCCTTAGCTGTCCGTAACAACCTCAAACTAAAAAGCATTTTAACCCCTAAATATAACCGAGCAAAACAAAATAGAGAGAATTTAGGATTTATAATAAAACGCTGTTCAATCCATTAAGCAATCCATGGTAACTCTGGAGGAGCTGCAGGGATCCACACATCAGCGTATGAACAAGAGAGCTATAGAAAAGCCAATACATTTCTGGTTTGTTTTAAGCAGATCAACAAACGTTTTCCCATTATTGCAGACATGCGAAGTCCAAAAAGTAAACCAGGGCAGCTCAACACCCTCAACAAATCGAGATAGATGTGCAAGCCTAGTTAAACGCTGTAAGAAAAAGCACAAAAAGATCCTGGAGTGTGTGTGTTTTTGAAAAAAAACGAACGGCACAAAGAGATAAAAGACACACCTTGATTTCAATGAGAACGTTCGAGGGGAGGGAAGAGTCGTGTTTACACAGAGGCGGGCAGGACGCGACTTTCTCTTGTTTCTTCTTGGGGATATTCATCTGTCCCTGCTGGACCAGTTCCACCACCACGCCGTCCGGATACGCAGAGTCCGGAGCCGCCGGACTGCAGAGAGCCTTCGTCACGCGATCATATCTGCTCTTCCACTCACGTCTGATCAGTGCTTTGAGGAAACAGGAGCAGAGTGAAACCTCACATGCAGCGCCCTGACGAGGCGACGGCGGCATTCTTTGCTCTTATGTTCTAAAATTCGACATGTGCTTCGACATGTGTTTCATCCTGCAATTTGAGTTAATGCAAAATAGATAACAAAATGGATGGGGAAGCAGTTTTAGCGGGATTCACTTTTAATGAAATTTTAACAGTTACCTGAAATGTTGGCAGAAAGCCAGCTGCAGGCTTTCTCAGCGGCCAGGCGCTTGGTGATGTTTTCTGATGTGGTCAGGACCTGACAGGACCAACACGGTGTTAGGACGGTTTTAAAACGTCAATAAAACACCATAACAACACGTTCATTCTAGATGAAACGTGATGTATAAGCATTTTTGGTTTTTAAGTTTAACTCTCAGATTCAGAGAGAAAGATGGATAAAACGTTTATTTCAGGACTTACTGGTGGTGTGGTCTCAACAGGGAGTAGTATACGTATGGCGTCGGGGCTTTTTTCATCGCAAAATCTACAGAGAAAAAGAAAAAAAACAAGATAACCACAAGTATTACCTGAAATCACCTATTATATCCGTTAAAATGATGCAGTTCCAGAGTCCTGGTTTTGCAATAGTCGCTTTAATGAAACCCCTTTAGAAGGGGAGCTTCTGTCAGATACTGGTTGTGTACCGTCTACCTGTGACAACACTCCTTTATTTTTCATGCATTGTACGAACCAGTAGAGGTGCCACCCAGATTCAGTCATTTTCTTTCAACAAAAAACAACCGGGTCGCTTTAAAATCTCTCCAGACATTGTGAGAAACATGTTTTTTTCTAAAAGAGTTCCACATTTAAAGTTAGTGAGTTCAATTCCTATTCTGTTTGTGATCCTTTTTCTAAAGAAAATGAGAGACATTTGAGAATTTTAGTCATATCTGCAGCCTGGTCCAAAACTAATGAAACAACAAAGTGATGGAATTGGCTTCTGGTTTTCTGGCTTGGGAATAACAAAGATGCATTCTTTCTGAAAGCCTATAATAATTGAGCTTCTTAAATCAGGAACTACATATCACAGAATGAATTTACTAAATGTAGATTCTTTAAAGCCAGCTTTGCTACCTGTTATTCTTTGTAAAGATTAAAAAATAGCTCTACTAACACTTTGTATGGCATTTTTGACCCTGTTCCAAGATCTTTTGGTCCAAATAAATCTGCATTAAAAGGTAAAGAACAAAAAAAAACAAAAAGGTGAATGAAACCGAAAACATTTTTTCTTATGGTTTCCACTAGTAAGTAAGCCTAACGTTATTGTACATTTTCCAGGAATACAGACAGTTTTCAGTACAATTAAATAACTATGTTACCATCAGTTTTAAAGGGAATTTGAACTTAAAAGGGATTCAACTTTCCATCACAGCTATATCTAACCCTTTAAAAAGCTCTTGGTGCTCTACATAACGACCATTGATGTTGTCTACAACTGTTTGTCTGGGAAACAGCAACTCAGGGTAGTCGCTGGGTTCCAGCAGGTGTTTGCTAATCGTTGCTGCCGCTAGCCTGGTGGAGCTGCGTGTCTGAGGAGTTATTTGTGGGGCGTGGGAGCTCGGCTGGAAACTGAAGCTGCAAAGTGGGGCTTTGGGGAAATAGGCAGGAGCACTTGAATGGCTGCCACAAGATTCTCAAAGATTACTCAAACATGCATGAACTGGTCAAAGCAACGCTACCAAGTATGTTTTTGAAAACGAAATGACATGGGGACATGCTCTCAGGCTGAAAATGAACGTCAATTTGGCATAATTCCTCTCCTTTAAGGTTTAGGATTAAAGAATAAAATAAAATTGACATTTAGGATTATTCCCATATGGTCCTTACAATCAAAAACCATCCAGTTATTAAAACGGATCGGGCATCCGCCTCTAATCATCTTCAGATGTCATATAAAAAACAACGCGAATGATGCTGTTGTACCTCGTGGCTTGTCCAAGTGTTTCCAAGCCGGCGTCACAGAGCTGAACACATATGGAGTCGTTCAGCTTCAAAGGATTTGAGTTTGGCGACTGCAGCCCATCTCTTAGCATCTTCTCTCCTCTCTCCACCAACTCTTGCACTAATGTAGCTCTGCGAAAGGTTAGCAAACACAGAACAAAGGATAAAGAGACATTTACAATCTACAGCTAGAACAGGGAACCCATTCAGAAACAACTGCAGGCTGTACAGTTCTGGTAATCATTAGGCTCTTAGGAAAGCAACAAAGCACATTCATCACTAAATTCAGTCATTCTGGATTTAAAAAGAAAACGTCAAGTTTAAATCACGGATTGCCACAGAGTGCTACAGTTAATAAGGCGCCTAATGACGTCAGGGATAATAAAAATAATCCCAAATCCCCCCTTTTTCTTGCAGTAATACCGACTTTATATGTTTGACTGCGTTGGATCCAACCCTCTCAGCCACAAACTCCACAGTTCGGCGCAGAGACGGAGGCTGATTGTGAAAGAAGGCCTGCTCCAGGTCAACCTGTCACATTCGGGGATTTCATTAGGTGATCTCGGAAGCTATATGACGCCATTTTAAACGTTGACGCACGGAACCTCCGTGTGGCCGACTCACCTGCAGTCTCTGCTGCGACCTGTTGCCGCTCGGCGTGCCCTTGAGCTCGGCAGAAGTGGGGGTAATCTTGCGGATAATTCCTCCGCTCCTGGCCGCGCTGCCAGACACGAAAGCGGCTAGGATCTTACGAAACTCCCCTGGACAGACGGAGACAGGGCAGAACATTAATCCGCTCCTGTAACATCAGGATGTCAGGCTCCCTTAGTTCACATCAGAACCAAATTTAACTCTAAGTTTCTCTGTATTCTATGAAAAGCTATCGCAATAAAATAAATGGTCGCTTGTAAAAAGGTGGGGGATATTTCCCACATTCTGTCATGCAACATATGCATAATTGACAATTGAAGGAAAAAGAATGATGGAACCAATTTTTTGCTGGAGCTTTTAAAAAGTTTTTTTCAGCACTGTTCTGTATTTAGCACATTCCAGGTAGGCTACTCCTAGTTGGTTTTACCAATATTAACTTAAACTTTTTTTTACATTTACTCACCAAGAAATGGACAACATGTGTAAAGAAGTTGCTGATCAACCAGCGGAATGCCGTCCTATGAAATAAAATAACAAGGTAACAATTAAACCCAAGTTGACCTTTTATTTTTGTTATATTTCATTCAAAGCAAAATTTGATTTGTCCTCACGAGTCCAGTAGAGCCCGTAGCAGAGTCCTCCTCCTTGACTAGGGCGGTGAACTCACTGGTGAAGAAAATGTCCTCGGGAATCACAGGAATCTACACAGATAAAAAAGAAGGTAAAGCTGTTTTACACAGCACTTCTCATTTTCCGGTAAACTTGAACTCCACAGGTTAGCAGGAATAGAAAGATAATTGATTTTGGGCTGGAGCCATTCTGTATTTTTTTTGTGTTAATCTTTGTCAAAAATGACCCAAAGTAAATTAATACGAAGGTTAATAAAAAATGCTAGCTTTTCATGCAATATATGGAAAGTATTTCAACAAGGAAATAAACTGTTCTCCTAATTTTTTGACCTACAAACAAACAAAAAAGAGTAGGATTTTCTTTTTTTCAAAAAACAAAAACAATGTTTAAAACCGTGGGGTTTGGAAACACAAGCTAATTCATGTAGCTTTTGCGGCTGAAAATTATTTGTTTTCGTAGGCAAAAAAACTCCCAGGGTTGCAAACGTTGCTGACCTCTGCTTAAGGCAAACGGATAAGTAATAAGCTCTGGGCATACTAACATTTTATTTTTTCATAATTATCCAGATCTGGAACATACGTAAATGTAATTTCTTTAGCTTTCCTAGAGTATTCAGGATCAGCAACATGCTCTCTTTAGTGCGGCAAGTTCCAACTCACCTGAAAGAGCCATCCCAACACCGACACAAGCAGCAGCTTGTTTAGGTAACACATCTCCTCATGCCGGTTCAGCTGCAGCCTCCTGTCAACAATCATGAAACAACACCATATTGTTGTTATTGTCCAAGCCAAAAGTGAGGAAAACGACTATTTTCACAGCTTTTCTTTATCATGTGGAACAACTGAGAGCATAATTGTACTAAAATACAGAGAGAATGATCCCTAACCTACAATACAATTGTTAAAGTTCTAAAAACATAAGAAAAGTTCAGCGTAGTGATTGTCATCTACATCAGGCCTAGTTTAGTACCCATAGGTATGTTTAAAGATTAAAAAAACTATTATTCTTATTTTTGAATGCGGGTGCTTTTATCTGTGGCTTCAAATAAAAAATCACAGGCTTTTTTTTTTCTGTCACAAATTGAGGAAAACAGACCCCACCATTCCAATGTCAGTGTTCCGATTGTGCCCAATAGTAGATATTAACCAATATTACATTTACTGGATGTTTTCCTATCCTTTCCATACCCTGAAAAAACAGACATACCACTGACATCGCCTCTGCTTTGGGCAACCTCAGCACCGTCACCATCATTAGGTTCGTTAAGGTGCCGCGAAACGTCTTGATCGGTGAACTCGACAGGTTCTGACTGCGGTTGAGGAGGTGTTGATTTTTATAGTCAAGCTAATGGTTTAATGTGGAAATAGAACAGTTGTTTCTCCACGATTATTTTTCTCATGCACAGTCAGGCCGATCGAAACAACCATGCACGCCGTTCCAATCATCTATCGGCCATTATAATAACGTGAGCATTTAAATCATTCAAATGTGTAAATAACTCTTAAATTCTGTTTGAAAAATGTTTTTCCTTCTTTGTTCTTGGCTGTTAGAGTGTTTCGTTTCTACATAAATGGCTGCTTCAGTAGGAACTACAATATCCCTGAAGGAATCAATAAAGGATTCAGATTGTGATTTTTAATGATCAGTCGCCACCTTCTGGTTACAATTTAGTTCTGATCCGGCTGAATCGGATAACAATATCCTGACTAGGGGTGTTTTCATTCCGATTACTTATGTCCATGAAAACGTACTCTATGTCACATGACGAAACAAAGATCACATGACCACCTCCCTACATAGTATCAAACACAAATGGGATCAACATGGAAATAAATATCCATTCTTACCATCAGTCCAGCTTAACTTATCTAAAAAAAATAAACTATTACTGGCGAAAACAGCGATTGTACGCATCCCTACATTAATCTGTTAGGAACCTCACTATTTTCCGAAATGCTAAAAAGAAGATGAAACTTTGTTTAAAGGTTGTTATTATGACGACTCGGAAAGGGAGAGAATCAGACCTGTACAGCAGAAGCAGCGTTCCCAAAGCCATCCGGTAGCAGAGAAGCAAAGGCCCAACGAAATCTAGCATAGAGAGGAACTCCACCAGCCAGGGCACGGTCAAAATGGTGCGCCGCCTCCTCATGCTGTTCCTCAGGACAGCACAAACATCCAGCACCTGAACACTCTGTGGAGGGGAAACGTGTATTTGGCACTAAAATAAATAATAATAATTCAAACTACTGTTTCAGAGCCAAAATAGTATCGTAGTGTTTTTATAACCTTGCTGCGTAGGGCTGCCGATGTTTCCTGTATTTCTCTGGAGGGTTTCTCTGTGGTTTGGTAAGGCAGGAAGGAGATGAACCCCAGGAATTTGGCAAGAAGACGAGCTAGGAGCAGCACAGACGAGAACCGCTGCTTCTCGTCCTGACAAGTGAACAAAACCGGAACGCCAATGATATTATTGCGATTTTAATTTGGATGCGAACATTCTGCATCACCCGAGTTGTAAAGAAAGCACTTCCACAAGGATACCTGCTGCTCCATGTCGCCGTCCTCGTCCTCCTCTGCCTCCCCGACGGAGGCAGGAGGACTCAGGATGGAAACCTCGTCCAGATGGAGCAGCTGCTGACAGAGGCTGTCCTGTAGGTGCTGGTTCATCTGGCAGCTGGGAGCCGATCAAAAGAGACGGTCAGGTAATATAAAACAAACAGGATAAATAAGTTTTAGATGAAAAAGATCAGATTTCTTATATTTAATTTTTGCTTTTAATACAATTTGACTAATATCTCAATGCAATTATTATCTCAATGACAGTTTATCAGCATGACACATAAAAATACTATTACATTAAATTGATGTAAAATTTGGTAATTTTATATTAATGAATCTATTTTTCGGTTCTATTTCTCTTCCAGTAGCTTTTTGAGGTGAAATCAAATGTTTTTAAAGAGACGACGGCTGCACACCAGCTGGCTGACTGTATGAAGTCCCTGAAAAACTCCTGGTGACCAGGAAAGGACGGAGGAGGACAGGGGCCAACCACTCCATGAGGCTGAATGAGACGCTCCTCCAGACGCTTGAGGCGACCCAGACTGTCGGCTCCCAGCATGCCCAGCAGGTCGGCGTCGGTCGTATCCACGGACAGGGTGCTCGCACAGGGGCCTTTGCACATCTGTGTGGGGACAGATTTCAAAAGCTTAGTTATGAATTTGAAAGCAAATCAGAGAGCGGCTGAGATAAAAAAGATGACTCTCTTTCTATTTTTTGGAGTGTTTACGAGGCGCCGGTTTACCTGAACAAGCTGCTTAAGTAACAGCCGAGCAAAGTGGGAATGATTTCCGGCAGAGGTCAGTTGGCTCATCATTGCCCTGAAATACAAGAGGTCCTCACTAAGGAATCCGATTTTTAAAGCCTGACTTTTAGTGACGGACCAATCAGAGCCCATATGACATGATCTCCGTTGAAATGTGTGGACTAAGATGAACTTTCATGCTAGACAGTAGCTTAGCAGTTATAAACAGAGATAAAGGTTTATGCAGAACGCCGTCAGTGTCCAGCTTTATTACGATGTAATAATATTGAAATCCAGCATTTTATTTTTATTGTATTTTGAATTGACTGTTTTAAGCATTTACAAGTTTTTAGATCAGGAATAATAATTACATAAGATTCAGGGAAAGAAGATAAATACTTGCCTGATTTTAGTTCCAAGTGCAGCATCAAAGTTCCAGCCTGGCTCTTTGTGAAGGTCCTCCCATTCTCTAAGCACTTCATAAAAAATATCTCTGAGAGGAAGGAAAAACACTTATTTCTCCTTGTATGTACAGTTGTTGGACATTTTACGGTGGGATTACTAAGAAATACAGAGAGAAAAAAAGCTGGGACGTACCTCTGCTTCTTAAAGGTGTGGAAGGCCCTGTCACTTCCAAAATTGGAACGATTGTCAGTAGCAGGCTGGAACGGGACCGAGTGGATGAAAGTGGACCCGGAAGGAGAGAGCTGGGCCAGATGGATAAAATATGAAAGAAAATCTTGGGATTGGCAATAAGATTTTATGCCTAAACATATTTAGCTCTAAGAACATCCCTCTCAACGACTTTCTTTCTCACATTTTCTCCCCTCCATTATCTTTCTGGGCAACGAATTCATGCCTGAGCTTTGTTGTCTTCTTATCTTAAGCAAAGGATCAGAATCCCACCACTAATGAACATAAAGGTATCCACGGAAAACATATTGATGCAACAGAAAAAGATTTTGATGGCTGTTCAGTACAGCTCTTACCTTGGCTGTGCTTCTTGTCTGAGCCTGTGTGAGGCGGTTTTTGAGCTCTGGAGCGAAAGCGGCGACCCGTTCGTTCTCTGCCAGCAGACGCAGGGTGCACTTGTCCAAATGAGCGACCAACCTGTCAAAGTAAAATGGCAAAAACATGATCAAGAATCCATGTTCACAGAGATTTATGTGTGAAATATTATCAACAGAGTGGTGAGCTTTAGCTGTCGGGTAGTTAATAACACTTTAATTATACATACAAAATAAACACTCACGGAAATTGATTCTCCAAAACCTTTACCGCAAAATAGACACAATTGTGCACTTGTCTCAGGTAGCATCTTTCTAGGACATCTGCAATTAGAAGTATTTTTCTGAGATTCAGTATTTGGTTTATCCATGAGTGCTAAAGGTTCTAGTGCTCACCCGAGTTTCCCGAACACAAACTCAACTGCTCCTCGTCGTTGTGCGTATGAGGAGACCGGGATGTCAACAACTGCATCACGAAGAAAAGCTCCAGGAAAAGGTTTGGCACGAGGTTTTCTGCGAAGACGCGAAGAAACAAAACCTGAAATTGGTATGATCTTAGAAATTATTTAATTATCTCTTTCTCTTAATTGATTAAGCCAGATTTCGTTATAATGCACAGAAAATGTTCCATCAGCACATATTTAAATCTTTTGCCCTCCGACCCCACCTTGTGGTTATTTACCTGAAATGCAGGCACAGTAGAGCTCAGCCAAAATGTCCAGCTCTGAGGAGAACGTGACTTTGGACGGTTCAGGACACGTTGTCTGAGGCTCGGGGGTAACTTTCGATTCCGTCCTGCTTCCCGTCTTGGTTGGAGTACAGGGATCCAGAGAGGAGGGAGGAAGAGAGGCGGCGTGCTGGGCGAGCTTTGTCCTGAAAACATCGTCAGAATATGCAGTAACGGTAACGATGCACAAACGCAGAAAAGGTCATGCTCCGGGGGGTTGGAGAACTAAATACAGTGCCTTCATATTAAAATAACTCGGAAACTTTCACATTTGGTCACATTATAAACACAAATTTTGTATGTTTTGTTTTACTTTATTAAGATGATACAAACTGCTGCAAACAACAGTCTTCAGGATACCACACAGGTTTTGTAAAGGGTTCACAAGTTGGTAAAAAAAAAAAAAAACATCATCCAGAGGAGGCCGACCCAAATGTGTAGACTGCGTTACACGGTGGTAGGAGCATCATGGTATGGGGATGCTTTTACATAAACTGCCCTGGAGGGTTTGAATAGATATACATATAGCATTCCAATAAATGTGCAGTTATAATAAATCAAAATATGGGAAGGCTTCAGGGGAAATTGAACTTTCTCAACTGTCTAACAAACCAAACATCCAGCAAGCTTAAAATCAATAGTAAGAGTATGAGCTTACTTTTCTCTTTTGAGTAATTCTCTCTCTTCCTTCAGGCTCATAGGACTGCCCGCTGTCGCCGACCCTTCGAGCGGCTCCACTCCTAGCGGAGGACTGCGAGCTTTCTGGAGGGGGGTGGACGTGAAGCACGTCTTCGGTTTAGAGTGAGGCCGGTCTGCGCTGACTGGCGTTGGGTTTATTCTCCTGGAAGGCTTGGATGTCCTGACGGGGACACAAAAGCCATCAGATGAAATCAAAGTGCTCAATAGCAAGGGCCGTGTTTTACTCACCCAGAAGAACTGGGAGATGCCCCAACGGGAGGGAAGTCCTCCAAGTTGCTGAAATTGAGGTGAGCTGGAGATGATGGGGGAACATGCTCGCTTATCCTGCCGTACCCTCCCCCCCTTCCAGATCGCCTCCCCCCGGCCTCATCGCTGTGAGGGCCTCCACGACCCCCGACTGCTGTGCCGCCACCGCTCTTCCGACGCCCTCTGTGCGACTGGAAGCCGGGGCTCTGCTGCACCTCCGGAGGAGAAACCATGTAGTCACCCAGGCAGACCCTCTGGCCATGCCTGCGCTCGGAAGCCGCTGGCCTGGATGCAGGACTCCATGCTGTGGACCACGGGGGGCTACTGAAGGCGCTGACTCCACTCAGACCGGACTGGCTGACGGGATCAGACTCAATTCCGGGGGACACGGATGCTGCCGGGGAGAACAGCTGCACCCGACTGGCGCTGCGTGATCCAGGCGTCTGCGGAGGGGGCCTGGGCCGGCTGGGGGTCTTGGCCGGGGTGGCAGGACCGTGTGTGAGAGCATCGCTGCTCTGCCCTCTAAGGAAGTTCAAGAGGAAAGGGACGAAATCTTGTTTGGAGACGAGCAACTCGGGGGACAACCTGTCACCTTCCTTTAGACGAGAGATAAACATGGGTCAGAGAACAGTTACTTTAACCTCGACAAACATTTAGCTACCAGTTTTATTCTCTATTTACAAGTAAATGTTGTTGGGCAGATAAATTCCAGGTGTTTTAATGTTAAATGTTTATTTGAATTACATGGAAGTAAGAGAGAACGTCTCTGCTTGCTTTTTCGAATAACAGCTTGAACCACTAGCTAGCTCTGCGGGCTAAAAGTTTTGTTTACAATCGCTTGCGGGATGTGACAACTTCTACGGGTCCCTGAGTGAGGACAAAAAACGCAGCCTGCGTTGCCAGGATACGGGTTTGGACTGTTTCTGGCCTACCTGGGCGCTCCTTAGCCAGGACACAACCTTGGCAGCGTCCACTTTCCGCAGCAGAATGGATTCCAAAAGAGCCGCCATTCTGGGCTGTGCCGCTGGGATACAGAAGGGGGCGGGGTCAACGTTTGCGCATGCGTACTGTCAAAGTAGAGGCAGGACAGCATGCGCGAACGTGAACCTCTGACGTTCCGGCTTCCGTAGTTTTGTGATAACATGAACAAAAACAGAAAACTTCATTACTTAATTTAATTTAAAAATCCCACCCTAATTTATCATCTTTTCTCTGAATCAATTATTTATAAAATTTTCTGTCTCTTTTCTGGTCCCCATAGAATGGTTAATTTCCCTTTAAAGGCCCAAAAAATATAAAAACACCTAATAATAAAACAAATAATTCAAATTTTATCAAAGATTAAAAACCAAGTATATTAATAAATTATCAAAAGATGAATTTTGTCATAATTTAGTTTTTTCCACTGTGAAAGACAAAATGTTGACAGTTGTTTTTAAAAAGTTGTAGTTCAATTGGCCAATCCCTGGGTTCTGGTCAAGTTTGTTTAATTCATGATTATTACAATATGTAACAAAACAAAGATTCAATGCTATTCTGTTTCCTTATATTGTCTGCTAAAGGAGCATTTTGCAATGTTTCCAACTGGATTAGAAAGTGATCTGACCGTATTGGACCACACTATAAGATTATCAATTAGATAGTTAAATTAGATTGCATGTGCAAAGATTGTTTTGTAAAATAAAATGATTGTGATGTAAAGAAAACAAACATGACCATTGCTTTAATATAACATAAGGTCCAATGATTTACCGTAAGGTTTTATTTACATTTCACACAGCAGGAGCAGCATTGTATGAATCACGTTTTCACCGAGCGCCAAGGATCCTAAACAAGAATGTGTCAAACTGTTCTGTCTGCATGCGGAATGAGTGTTTTATTCATAACCAGTTTATAAAAATAAAATACAAAATAATTCTAAAACAACAGAAACAATAAAGAAACACTGTACAAGGCATTTGTATGATACAAATGAAATATCAAACATAAATAATTACAGGTATATACAATGCAAAACTCCGGCTTGTTACATTCCTTCCTTGAAACTGTACAGTAACATTGCAAACCATGACATAAGATTAAATCATTTAAAAAAGGAAAAATCTACAATTTTTTCAAATTGCAAAATAATATTGGGTTTAATGTCACAATAAATAAATAGAAGTCAATCAATTATACTGTAAGTCACTGACAAGTATTCTAATGTTATGGCATGAACAGTGTTTCATTTGATCACATTTTCCAAGGAGAAAACAAAAAACCAGAACAGATTTGTTTATTATTTTGGTCTCAGGGTAGAAGGACACCTCTCTACATTTGAGTCCCTTCCTGGTGACAAACAAAACCTAACCCGGACAGAAACGCAAACACTATGACTACACACACCACTTCTGAGCGTTAATAGTAAAAACCACGAAGATATCTGATTATCATAGAAAACCAGCAGCATTGTTCCTGTCATTTAAGCATACAAGTTATGTTTTTAACCCTATTTTTCGTTTAATATGACTATGAATAGCTTAAAGGTATTTATTAAAAGTCTGCTTAACAGATTTTGTAAGTATATATATTGGTGTCTGTGGAACATTTCACAGATCTGAAGTAAAAAGCCATACCGTCCTGGAGTTTCACCCGCTCTCCCCAAGTTTAACTGTTTAATTTTTGGATTACAGAAATATTTTTAAGATGATGTTGAACACAAAAAATAATAATTCTATTTTCTGGATCTAGGCAGAACAGTAACACACAGGAGAGAAATAACCAGGTTGTACTCACTATATGCACAGAGAGGTAGGGAAGAGGCATTAAGGCTGTTCTGACTGAACACTGTCCGCCTTAAGAATGATCCATCAGAGCTGCTCGATGAGACTAATCTGCGCGAGTCAAAAGAAGAAGGCCAGTTTTACATCCGCGTACAAACTAGTCCCATCCCTTTACGCGTCACATCAACCCATTTGGCAATATCACCATTTTCTTTATGCTAATATATAGCAGCGTCCAATCAAACATTCTATGACAAAAGATCTTTGAATACTACCGACCTTTCCATCTTTTTGTCCATCAGATTAGTGTAGTGCAATACCAAAAAAAACTTTCATCACATACAGTGCCTTGGAAAAATAGTCACACTTCCACAGCTTGTCTCATGTTTAGGGCTAAATGCAGTTATAATAGATTTTATTTAGGTGTATTAAAATAAAGAACAAAAATCACATAAAATCCAAGCAAAGAATATATAGTAAAGTCTGACCACGTAGGTTATTAATCATGTTAGAATGGCCTAGTCAAAGTCCATTTTTAAATCCAATTGAAAATCTGAGGTAGGACTTCAAAATGAATGTTCAGTCACTTTACATCAAATCTAACTGAGCTTGATTGTGCCTTCAGTACAAACAATACTTTGTTTTATTAACTAAAGTCACAATAAATTACTGGAATAAACAGATTGGAGTGAGAATGTGACAAAAGGTGAGAGTATTTTTCCAAGACACTGTAGTAGCCACACTCGCGTCAGGATCAGCAATCGTAAAGACACAAGGTTCCAAGGAATTAATTTGTCCACTTATTCAGGTTAAAGCGATTCAAATTGGTTCTAACGAGAAGGGATACATATGCCAGTGTGTTCTCTGCATGCAAAGAGTAGCGGTTGAAGTTATCTGACGTTAGCAGAATAATACATAATGGAGGATGAGAGGGAGACGAGGCCAAGGCAGGATAAAACTGAAACAGCAGACAGGAAAGGTCGTCATTGCAAGACACATGGAGGTCTAAACCACTGTTTTGTTTGGTGAGATGCGAGTTTATATCACCTAAATTTTCTGCAATATCAGTTTGGTTTTTTTCTTCTTTTTGAGGTTGCAATTGTTTAAAAGTCCGAAACAGCAACAAAAATAAACACCACACCTGAAAAAAAAAAAAAAAAAAAAAACTTTTTAAAAGTAAGAGCTACGGTTCTTTGCCCAAAATCTACAAAATGCTTGTCTTGCTACCTTGAGTACAGAGAAGTACAGAATGGAAATTATTGTACAAACATGTGAGTAAATCTTTAAGCTGCCCCGAAGTGCCAAGGCATATGCTGAGACAAACATTTGTGTCCATGCGTTACTCACCAGTAATGCGCCTTATGTCGTTCAGGCTACATCAACCATCGGAACATGGGGTTAAAAAAAAAAAAAAAAAGGCATGACTCACTTATCCCTGTCCTAGAGATCCGAAGAAAACCTCATGGCATCACAGTAGGCACCAAACGGCGCGCGTCAACACGCACTTTACACGGCTGATTGTATAGAGGGCCACAGAGTGATCCCTTCGATTAAACATATCAAACTAATCTGACCGTCACATAATCGGGGGCAGAGGTTTGAAGCAGCTTTACAATACTTCAACAAAACAGCCATTTTAGACAAAGTTTAGCTTAATCTAAGGAATAAGAAGTTACTATAATACCCTGCGTGCAGCCTCCAAAAGCAGAACTGAGGCAAATTCTTCATTGAGATGGAATCGGACAAACTGCAATTCCCCAAGTGCATAAAGAAGCATGGATCAAACCGCTGCCAACACCTGATCAGGCATAACATTATAACCACCTGCTTCACAGTGAGTTGGTCCCACTTTAGCAGGCAGACGCATCGAAGCTTGAACCCAACCAGACACTAGTAAGGTGTGGTAGGGCCATCTGGGGTTAGCAGACTTTTATGACCTCTCGGTTTTAAAGTTGGTCCAGCACATCCAAATTTGACTCGACTGCGCTGCGATCTGGAAAAATTAGAGGTTGAGTCAAACCCTAAAAGCTTTCCTGAAACACTTTTGTTTTGATTTAGAGGGACGCTTCAACAAGACGCCCAATCCACTAGAAACCATCACTTCCCTAAAAGAGTGGCTTAGATAGTTGGTATATGACAATCACGTGGAAAGGAGATTCCCCTATGGACCGTCCATGGAAGCATCACACTTCCTCATTTGGCTTGTCTTCTTCCAACAGGGAATCCCAGCAGTGGCAACTCTTGCACGAACGGCACCCTGTGTTACTCCCCGTACCAATCAAAACGCAGGAAGCCTTCTGTTCCGCACAAACCATCTTAACTGGTTTTTACTTCACATCGTCGACGGCGGAGAAAATGGTTTAGCACAGATCTCTCGTATCATCTTAATGGCAACTGGCCACATCAGCCATGTCGAAAACCGCACCTGTGGCTCAGCTTCCACACATACGCCATGTAGTCCATAGGGGCAGACCTATTTAGTTCAGATGCTTACCTGGGCAGTTTTGCTTCTTTCAGCAGTGGATGTTGTCGCTCTATGTAATCAGAGATGTTTCTATTCGTCTTCTTCAGCATTTGAGCCGGAGTTGCTAATTCTCTGAGTCGGACCACACGAGCCATCCGTCTGTTTCATCATTATTACTTCCTACCCAGACCGTTTTATTCATACTGACCACCCTTGCTGCTTTATAGTATAGTCACATAGTAAAATTCGCCATTCCACCTGTAAGTGATGAGAACGTTATGCCTGACCCGTGCATATCAACGTACATATCTTGTTTATTATCATATTACTGCTCGCAGCATGATAAAGCCGCAGCTTTAGTCTATGTTACAGCAGACAGATGCCGCCGTTTTATTTTCTTGCAAGTTATACTTGTGAGGCTGAGTTTGAAAGATGAATTTGAAACGAAAGGTGATGTTTGGTTACAAAGTAGTCAGAACACTGGAAAGGCTGGACAAACAGGAGGAGTCGAACACTTGGAAGAAGAGGACTAGAACTAATAATACAGAAGGGACTGACCAGGAAGACTCAGGCTTTTAGTCTGACTGATGTCTATCCCATAATTATTTCATTCGCTATGGCATTTCAGTCCCCATGTGAAATTATCTGCTCAGCTTGCTGGAGCACTTCCCCTCCCGGCTGCAGCTCTTCCCCCTGGGCAGGTGGAGTGGGCTCGTCCTCGCCTGCCGGCCGCAACACATCTCCTGGTGGTGCAGGTAGAAGCGGCGGGGAGGTGGCGACCCCGAGAAGCTGGGAGGCGAGTGGCTCCGTCCCAGACAGACCCCGCCCCTGCGGTGCTCTTGACGGGAGGGCGAGGAGCTGACGGAGCGCTGCAGCGAGGAGGAGCTGCGCGGCGAGGCGCTGGAGCTGCGGTGGTGGTGTGGGGAGCTGGTCAGGCTGGAGACGCCCATCCTGGAGGCCCCGTGCTGCGGCGGGGAGCGGTGGTGAAGCGGGGAGCCGTGCATCAGCTGAGCGATGCACGACAGGAGGTCCGTGTCGCCGGTGCTGCCCGTCCGGATGCGGTAGCGTCTGAGTCTACGGGAGAAACACGTGGAAGATGAAGTGTCCAAAAAAACTGATTGGCCTCATTCATTGAACTGTAAGTGAAATTCGCTACATTACATTTAATTTCGGAGTATTTTAATAAATAAGCTTGAACTCTTCTTTGTAATTGTGAAAAGTATCTTCAAATCCATTAATCATTCCACCTCCTAATTAAACAATACTTACAACATTTGTTTTGCACGGCAGAGTACATCGTGCCAATGAAAGCAGAAAGTTGTGTTTTTACCTGCCCTCCACTGGGGCGCGACAAGGTGGCTTCCCAGGAGGAGGGCGTGGCAGGAACTGAGAGGTCAGCTTCTCTGCGGAGGCGGCCAAATGAACGGGACGCGGAATCCGGCTGTTCCGAGACAGGGGGCTGGAGGAGGAGGACAGAGACTGAGCCTCGTCCCCCTGGCGGTCGGAGCGCGAGCCCATGAGAGAGTCCTCATCCTGAGAGCGGTCGGACGCAGACGACGGCGGATCCCTGACCCGGGAGGTCACGGCGAGGCCGCGCCGATCGGAGAGCGAAGGGGAGGCGTTGGGAGAGGGGGCGGGGCCGTGGTGGCTGGCTTTTTTCTGCAAAAGTTTCTGCTTGGCGGAGCCTGGAGGAGCGAGCTCAAGCAGGCTGGAGGGCTCAAGGACGGGGATGCGACTTTGTCTGCGGCCGGGGTCCTTGCGGGGGGCGGCGGGTGATGAGCAAGATGGGCTAAGATTCCCGTTGCCCTTGTCTTCCTCCTTAGTCTGCGGCTTTACGGCGCGTGGAGTGGGTGTAGCATCATTGTCGGGGTCTTTTAGGTTTGAGAGATCTCCAGCAGCTGGGGCGTTAGAAGGAGGCGAGACGCAGCCATTGGTAAACAGGGGGCTGCGAGGAGAGAACTGAAGAGGCGAGTGAGGAGAGCGGGGTGAGGACGCACGGCTTGGCACGGGGCTCTGTGGTTTGGCATGAGCGTCCCCATTTACCACTGTTTCGACCAGAGGGTCGGTTGGCGTCCCCGGATGGGTGGACACGTGTTCCTGTTGGGAGTCGGCTCCCACAGATCGGTCATTGGTCTGCTGGGCCTCGGCTTCAGCGTCACCACGCCTCTCCAGAAGGAGGCACTGTGGAGAGCTGTCTGATGCCAACTGCGAGGACAGACCCGAAGGAAGCTGAGCTGTCAGCTGGAGGGGAGGGAAGGTGGACAGGATGGAGGGAAACAAAGAAGACAAGTGTTATTTCACTAAACATGACAGTGAAAATGGGAATAAATTGCTGATAATATAAATGTCTGTTGCTGGTAGACTACAAGGCTGTAGTTCCGCAGCAAGAGCCAGATGCAGATGTGTGAACAGAGACGAATTTGGAATTAAATGGTAAATAAATGGTGATTAGTTGAGCAACAGCATGCAAAATCATAGCTACCATTAACCAGACCCACACACACGAGTGCTATGGCAGTGTCAGTCAAGCTGTGAGTACTAAACCGGGCAAGAAGGACAGGAAACGTTCACGCAACTTGGCAGGGGGCTTCAGCGAAGAGAGGGTGAGGAACAAATACAGGGAGAGAGAGAGGAAGAGGAAGATAGAGAGGACAAAGACGATCTGAAACAAAAGAGACCATGCAACCTGTAGTCATGACTCCACATTCCCAACAGGCATGCCACAGTCAGGCAAAGACACACCTGCTATTCACATGACAAGGACACATCTGACCCCATGCTCTATCTGGCCTGCACAATGGTTCTGGGAGAGAGCTGCACAACAAGCCAACCCAAAAGAACAAAAACCAGCGAAAACCAGCAACACAAGAGCAGATGGAAAGCAAAATTAGAACGAATGCGTCGCTACGGATGTGGAGAAAGCTGAATGGAGGCTGGTTGGTTTAAATGGGACAGTGATGGAGATTCATCACCTGCTGGAGCTGGGCACGGGTGATACGTATGACTGAGGGGAACTTGGTGTTGGCGGCACCAGCGGGGATGGCCGGGAGTTTTCTGCGACTGGGCGACCGAGCGCCCGGGGAGGGGCTCGATGGAGGAGGGAGGGAGGGGTGGCAGGAGGAGGAGGAGAACGGGCGATCCTGCCGCGGCTGCTGGTCGGCGGACTGGCTGCGCTTCAAACCCGCCGACTGGCGCTGGTGCAGCGGGTCCGACAGCGTGGTCAGGAGGGCGTGGGGGCTGGGAGAGCGAAGTAGGATGGGGCTGGATGTCCGGGCCAGCACCTCCTCGGGTAGAGACGGAGGAGAGGTGGGGAGCTAAGAGAGGGAGGGAGGGGGGGTGGTGGAGAAAGGAGGGACTGTGAGATTGATGAAGTGTGTTTGAAGATGGAGGTGCCATGAAGAGTTGTTTCAATGACAACAGGTAGGAGGAGAGGTTGGACCTTCAGGTAAAGGGGATTTCCATATATTTACAAAATGAGGTAACAAGGATTGGCGACATGTCCTTACAGTGCCTTTCAAAAAGTACCTTTGTATACTCTGTCCCATTAAAACCACAAACTTCAATAGATTTTATTGGGATTTTATTAAAATTTATTAAAGAGAATAAATTTTAAAATGACTATTTAACGATGAGATGACTTCAAAAAGTCAAGGGTTTCCACTGAATTTGATCAGTATTAGCATAAAGAGGGCTTTAATGCATAAAATCTGATTATATTACATGGAGGTTTGTGCTTCTAAATTTACAAAATCCAAATAAAATTCAAGGGCTGTAAATATTTTTACAAGGCACTGTTGGTTTTCAAGGTTAAAATAAAGCTTGGCAAAGAATGTGGCTTTGAAGTAAGTGGGCTACTGTGAGAATATGAATAGCAAAATAGCAAATTATTTAAATTAGAAGATGCAAATAAAAAGAAAATAAATTTATAAAGCAGAATTTAAAAATAAAAAACAATTCTGCAAACAAGGTGAAGTTCTGCACAACTACTCCAAATGAAACTAAATTATGAAATCATAAGCTCTCTTTTCCCGTGCGGCGATCTGATTTAAGCACTAAGGCTGTCTTGCATCATTTTCTAACACACAGGTGAAAACAGCAGGCAGACACAAAAGCGCTAACATTTACCTGCAGACTAGAGCAAGATGCAGCTGGTGGAACGCTACATGTATGATAAAAGCATTGAAGTTCTAGACCTAGAACTCTGACTCTGTGCAGCTTTTTATCCTTGTAAAACGCTGACTACAGTCATCCCCATGTTTGTCATGTTGTGAAGTGACCTTTCATTGAAGGAGCTTACCTGAGTGAGGATTCCCTCAGCCAGGGCTTCACCTGGGCTGGTTGGAGTAATAGGAGGCAGAGCCCCCACGAGACCCACACTCAGTTCCAGCTTGTCCACTTTAGCGCTTCCTCTGGAGGAAGCGGCACTTTCCTGTTTATCTTTGCCAGAATTAGGGGTCCGGCTTCGCTTTTCCCATCCAGGGGATTGCTCCTCTGGTTGGAGCACCTCTGGCTCCTCATAATCTTCCGAAGGGCTGGCCATAGCTTTGGCTCCGGGGGAGCCACTGGGCCGCTCCACCATTACCCACTCTCTTGAGTCAATTTCCTGCCTCCCAGAGCTCAGATTAAGCGCCACGAAGCCACCACTATTGGCTGCCCCCTCTCCCTGCTCAAATGACCCAGGTGAAGCCGGTTTAGGAGACCCAGCTCCAGACAGGAACTCCTCGTCGTAGTGCCAGACCCTGTCAGGGCGCTCTCTGGTGTTTTGGGTTGCCGCGGCGACACCGGCATCCTTTCCCTGGTGCTGGCTGCCAGACTGCTGTCTAGCCAAACTAAATGAAAGATTGGCGTTTAAACCAGATAATTTTTTATTTAAAACATGCAGTAGAAGAGCTTAATTTTGGACGGACTTACGAGTTATCCAGGACGCGCTCAGGGCAGGAGTTTGACTCCAGGCCTAGCCTCCTCTCCAGCTCTAAACTGTGGATGTTGTGGAGCTTTCTTAGCAGAGGGCCTTCGCGATCTGAAGCCACCGCCTCAGCATGCGGTTTGACAGGAGAGCCGTGACTCGGCCCTCCGTAAGGGCTTTGGTGTCCTTGTTTGGCCTGGTTGTTGCTTTGTTCCTCTTCTGCTGCAGTCTGTGGAATCACGAAACACTACAAATTTAACACTCGTGTATAAATAAGCTACTTTTTTTCTTTTCTTTCAATGTCACAACCTAAAATCCAACTTTATTTATTGTAATTCTCTGTACAAGCAAACAAATAAAGATAATAAAAATGCACTATTTTGAAAATCACTATGATTGGGGTTTTGAATATAAATCCACACCCCATCATTTCAAATGTGACGCTTTGTTTCAGTTGATCAAAAATTTAAAATTTGTGAAAGTAACATGAAAAACCGACTCGCTGACCTTCCAGTGTCCCGCCCTGATCCTGTTCCGATTGCGGTCCAGCTCCTCCCAGACGTCAGCCTCCTGATTGCGATCCTGGTGGTGGGGGGAACCCGGCAGGCGTTCGAGGGCCGGGTTGTTCTCCACGTCGCTGAGCTGCTCGTCCTGCAGGACCTCGTCTGTATTCTCCCGCAGGTCGCCGGGGATCAGAGAGGCGTTCACCATGCTGCGGCGACAAAATGCGCACACACGGCGTTAAAAACACACACTGTCACGCGCTGCAGGGATCTCTAGGTCGACTGTAGCGTCGTACCCCATCTGTGCGGGCGTGAGTCGGGTGAGATGCTGCGGTGTAGTGGCGCTGGCACTGATCGTCAGAGTGCCGTCTGTGCTGGTGCGCTCCCAGTCGTACGGGTCATTTTCCACGACGTTGTAGGTCTTCATGCTGTTGTCAAAGACGGACATCAGCAGCTGCAACGACACACAAAGGAATGATCTCTCTCTTACCTCCCACCCCCGGAGTTTTCGATTCGTTGAGATCCAACAGATAGATATAGAAAAACTGTCAACCTGGAAGTCGGGCTTGGTGTAGTAGTCAAGACTGGAAACTTGTTCCAAGAATACGCCAAACTCTGCCGGCAGGTGTTTCAGCATCAGTCGATGGTCATAAGTCTCCTTCAGCTTCCCCACATGTTCCTGGTATTTAACAGATTGTTTTTTAATTGTTTTTTTTTATACATTTCATAACTTAAGGAGAGCTGGAAGAGCTTTTGATCTCAGGATAGCCTCACTTTGTCTTTGATCTTCCTCCACGGCAACTGCCCGATCAAGAACTCCACCAGCATGTAGAAGAGAGACCACAGGTCGTCGTGGCGACCCATCTCCTGCAGGATCGAACCGCGATGAAAATATGTTACATGTAAGTATCCACAGTGAACATCGACCTCAAACACATCATCCATAAGGTGAGACGTAGAGGTGGCAGCATCATGCCGTGGTGATAGTGTTCTCCAACAGGGACAGGGTTCTTGATGGAAAAAGAGGAATGGAGCTAATGACTGGGAGATTCTAGAGAAAACCCTGTTAACCCATTTTGGACGGTTTCAATCTGAATAGAATGATTTAAGTATTGAAGAGTTAAGGTCACTGAATGGAACAACAGATAGATGTTTTGTTGTTCGTTACTAATTTGAAATATTTCATCAGAATAATTGAGAAGAGTCAAAATTACAAGAAAAAAAAATGAAAAGAAGAAGTAATTGCCAATAAAGTTGAAATGAGAGTTGTGCAAGGATCTGCGACAGTTATGCCTTTTGTGACCGAATTTGGAACTTCATACTTTATTACGTCGAACAGAAAATTTTCAACTTTCCACCTTTTTATCAAGGTAATCCTTCCAATTTATTTTTTCTCCTCAACATTTTAAAGGTTGTCTTTAGAAAATATATGCATTTTATTTTGATACTTAAGCTTTACTCTCTAACAGAAAAGAGAAAATAAAATCTACCAAAAAACGTCCCTCACCTCTGAGTGACCTAATACTTTATAAAACAACACAGGATGCTGCAGGTATTTCACGGAGGCTTGTTGACAGCTCTGCCTCCCTCACTAGCAAAACTATTAAAACTGTTTTCCCACCATTTAGTGGTCCAATTGTAACCTACATCTGTTTCAGGAATAGGAGGATTGGTGGATCACATCTACTTTGGCTGATAAACAGTCATTTCTACTAGGCTGAGGCAGGTTGCACTTTAAAAAAACAGCTGTATAAAATCTCAAAAACAACAACATATGGAAAAAAGTTCTAGAAATGAATTTTAATTTTTGTCTTTTCAAACCCCCAGTCTTACTGAGCCAAGTTCTGGTTCCGCTGGAGTTTTTTTCTTGTGAAAGGAGAGCTTTCCCTTTCTACTGTCGCTACATGCATGGTCAGTATGAGGGATTGCAGCAATTCAATGACTCCAAGCAATCTGCCGGATTTCCTTGGATTACACACAAAACCAATTTGAAAAATAAACTGATCTCAATCCAATGATTGATAACTAGGATCAGCTGTGTATGCGTTGTAATTTATATTTTTTATTGGTCTTGTTGGGACATTAAGCAACAACAGAAAGCAAAAGAGAAGAGGTTACATTGAATAATAGTATATATAATTCTGCTAACATTTTAGAAATTGGGAATTCTGGCAATAAACATCTTTTGAATAAAAATAATTACATTACATAATGAATAAACAATTACATACACGAAATATACTTTTTCTTATTGGAAGTCGAGGATACTGGCCTCTGAAGTGCCCAGCGAAGTAATTCATGTATATATGAAACACCACGTAATGTAATAAAAAATTAATTGCATTATAAAACCATACATTACAGTTCAATTTCTAACATGTCTTTTTCTTGTAAAGAAATATGAAGTTATTTAACAGATTTTGGAGGATTACTAAACTTCCACTTATTGTAGACAAAATATTTAAAAAGGTAGCTGAACCATTTTGATGTTTTGATATAAATTCAAGAATTAAGCAGAACCAATCTTCCAGCAATTGACCCACAGGAGCTCAACACGAATGGAAGTCACATTTTTCTTATTCTTTTCCATCAACTTCATATTTGTGCTCTGATTTTTAAAAGGTAAATTCAATTCAAACATTCAAACCTCCTTTGGAGAGATACTGACCTTGTTCTTGTGTGCGTTGACAGAGGCGTACCGAACCGTTCCTCTGAACCCTGCGACAGGACGAGGCTGACAAACAACGAGTAGGCCAATTAAATGGATATAAAACAATCTCTAATAACAATCTCCAATATGTTAAACCCAAAAAAAAAAAAGGAGTTCTATGAATAAATCAGTGGAAAGAGATAGATAAATTAAAAGAAACATCCTTATTTAACTTAAAATACTCATATTTGGAACTACTTTCAGTTAAACAGTTTTTTTTCAACCTGGTTCTGAACAATAAAACAAATTAATGAGATATACTGATTTCTAATAATAATCATCGTGCTCGTTAAGATCTAGGCAACAAACTATGGCCAATATGATGACAAAAAGCTTTTCAGTAGGACAACACAGTTAAGATGCAGGTCGAACTGTGGTAGATGTTTTCTTACCATCGATATTGATACAGACATTTGATCAGCAGCCTTAAGATCAATAGACAAATGAGCTCAAATATCAGTAATTAGACCGTAAGACAGGGCAGACTTACAGGGCGGACCTCCTGACAGGAATTGGTGAATTGACGGGCCAGGCCAAAGTCCAGCATGTAGCAGGTCCGACAAGTACTGGGAAAACGGCCCATGGCGAAGTTGGACTGCAGTAGAGGATGACAGGCACGAGAACGTAAAAGAATGAAGAATTCATTACGCGATGGGTTTCCGTATACTACATCCCCATCCATACAGCTCCCAGATGATGAGAGCTCACAGGGTAAACAATAAGAATCCAGTAAACAATAACAATAAACAATTCCAGGATAACAAAGCAGCTTTCAGGAGATACAGGCAGGACTCTTCCTTCATCCACTCTGTATGTCGCACACTTTATTTACAGCCGACTGTAGGGAAACACCAAAATTGTCTTTGCGACGCACCGGTTTGATATCCCGGTGCAAAAATCCGACGGAGTGGATGCTCTCTATGGCCTCCAGGATCTGGCGCCCCAGACGCAGGGTAGTGCTGATGCTGAACGTCCCCCGAGGCATGCTTCTTCTCAGGTCTGCCAGGTTTCGACCCTGAAAGATCATGTTTGTTAGTCCAGCAGCAGGTCTGAAAGACGATTCCGACCCCAGCAACCTCTACTTATCGCGCAATGCTACTGCGGGGACAGACGTGATGAGTGGACAGAAAGGAAGGTACAAAAACAGCTCATGTGGACGTTTAAATTAAAAGCCGCTTGCAAACATCTCACCACTAAAAGCACAAACTGTCTGTATGCATTTGGGACTGGGAGTTTACTAATGGGGGGACTAATGGTTTTTTTCAGGATAGCCGTTTCTGTCTAACGCCCTCAAGTGTGTAGGTTGCAGTTTAGTAAATGAATCTTTCATGAGAATTTTGTATTTTTACACTTTTCTGAAGCATTCGTTCGGCTCAGTTTTCTGTAAACAACGCCCAGACATGAGTAACATGCAGCAGGGAGGCGGGGGGGTGTGGTATTATGCATCTCAGGTGTCTCAGCACAAAGTCTAACCAAGGTCAGAGCAAAGAGGCTCGTTATGGGCAAACATACGGTCATGTTAAGAGTCAGAGGACATTAGTTGACATTTAACTGAACACGCTGAGCTAGGATTCGCCCTCTCTCGGATTAGGTTCTCAGTATGGTTTGCTGCTGTTTCAGATGAATCAATAAATGACAGAAGCGTTTTGAATTATAGGTTATTGACAGGATCTGGCCGATTGTTAGCTTAACCGAACCTTATCTGTGACAGACCGGTTGGTAACTCAAAAAGATCATCTCTTCTTTTCGGAGGCTTCTATCACCATATTGTGTAATTGTGAAGGAAAATTTTCAACACGTGTGTGTGACATTTCCAGGAAGTTTTATGTGTGAGATTACCTAAATTATTTTTAGTGAAGCTGTGTGACACTGTTCTATAGCCGACCACGTGGTCCAACCAAACTGACCTGAAGCTCCATCACCACGTAGTTGAAGCGGTCGTTACGGCCACATCCCACGAAGCGGCACACGTGATCTTTACCTGAGGGAAGCAGGACAGTTTCAGGGAAACGGTTCACAAGGGACAACGGCACCTCAACAAGAAGCCAGCAGTGTTGTTGGACCACAATGGGTGTCTCCGTAAACACAGATGGCCGTATCCGAGAGCGTATATCTGTCCAAGCTGGAACTACAACAGCAATGAGTTCGAAACATCAGTAGCAACCTTTCTCCAGATCCAGAATCGCTGTTGGCCCAGTGCAGACCGCTCCACCCACCAAGTGAGCCGACAGTCACTATAATGACAGCTGTTTACATTCCAGCAGACTCTGCTGTTAGCTTCATCAGCTTACTGTGATCCACTGAGCTTACCAGCGAGTGGAGATTTCATCTTTTTTTCTTTTTTCTTTAAGGAATCTGATCTTTTGTTGATCATTTCTAGTTCAAAATCTAAAAATAACACAAATCTGAACTGGATTGTTTTACAAAGAGATTCAACACGGTTTGAGATTTATAACAATGGTAAACTATTTTTATAAAAACAAAAAAATTTTATGCTTTTTGGCATTGGGACTATTTAACATTACTACCAACATAGAAACGTTTAGGCGGTTTAAACCACACTAAATTCCTCTGTACCGATATAAGATTTTGATTAAAAAATAAGATAGATTTATTATTTTATTTTATACCCGTTTGTGGGAATAAAACATTGGGATCCCTAATTTTTGTTGTTGTTTTTGGCTCATTTTGAAAACTGTAAAAGGACCAAAAGATATTCTGATGATACTGTGGGCCAATGTTTAGTCTTGACAGCTGTGTGGATCAGCAGTATTTGTGTGTGTGTGTGTGTTTGTGGGTGTTGGGGGGGGGGGGGATTAGAGTTCAGCTCGTCTCATGTTACATGCAGGCTCCCTTAGGAAGCAAGAAAATCACAATGCTGCAGGTCAAGGCCATTAGACGGCAAACACGATCCAGGGTTATCGATTTTTCCTCTCGGATGGGCAAAAGGAAAACAACATGGTGGTTAAAACAGCAAGACAGAAAAGTTCAGGACGAGAACGGACTGAGCCCAAACAAAATCTGCTGACATACTGTAAGAAAAAGCCATTGAGATTGTCACCCAAACTGTGTTCTCAGACGTGTCGGAGGACTTGTATTTGTCCTCAGAGGAGACTAATCTCTAACTGGAAAGGATCCACACATGGGCTCCGTATGCCATTTCCTGTCTGCAGAATTCCCCCCCTAAACAAAATTTGCCCTGTATTTACGAAACACGTATTTGGGAGTCACACAACAGGTCACTGTGTCAGCAAACATCGATCGGATCATGTAACCGAATCCACCGAGCCCATTTGGACTCACCCTGCAGCTTCTTCAGGACAGCGACCTCCATCTTTAGCACTTGTTTGGGTTGCTGGGCAGACTCCACCTTCAGCGCCACGCTGCCCCGCGTCAGCAGGTCCTGCGCCTCGTAGATTTCCCCGAACCCGCCGCCGCCTATCTTTTTTACCTGTGTGGGAGCAATCGCAAGATAAGCACTTAGCAACAATGAGACTCTCTAAATACTTTATAGAAAGAAGATTTTTATTTGACAAACAAATATACAAAAATAACAACTAGAAATACAATTTATGTGCCAACAACGTATCGTTTTTACATTTTGCAGGAGCTGAATTGTATCTCATAAGCTCAGATAATACCTGACCTACGACTCAACACCCAGAGGAGCGTGTAAGGAGGTCTCATGGACGCAGAACAGGACCTAAAAGGTTCATATTCACAAGTCCATTGTCTCTGTGCCCCATTTTCTACGCGTACGGCCAGAAAGAGATTTAAAGAGGAGCGGCAATAGCAAGCTAATCGGATTCAAGGACATGCAACAGCGGAATGGTTATCTCTGAGCTGCTGCGATCGTGTAGCATCTTGTTTGTGGTCTCTTTAAGTTAGTAACGCAGATGCTTCTTTAGATTTGTTGTAAAGCTGAATTCTACCCGTGACCCTACCTCCCCGCAGCATCCCAAACCAAAACCACTCTCTGAAGATAATTGGATGAAATGACTTGCGTCGTTTAGTTTCATTGTTAGAAAAACAAAGTACTTTTCATCTGAAATAATTGTTAGGCATTTACCTAAGGCAGCTTGTGAAAATATTACTTGGCCTCAAGCATTTTACAGTTTGCAATGTTACGGATTTAGCAGGATTTTATGTGATACAAACCCAAAATATAAAACAGCATATTTAAATCGGTCGTTTAACTGCAAACCCTAACCCTAACCGGCAGCCAGTGTAAGGACAGCATCAATCAGAGAAGCAGCTAATAGGCCCATGGTAACACTCTCTTGTTTCCGTTCTTCTGTAGAGAAGAACAAAAACAAGAGAGCTGCTAGATGTGTGCTCCATACACAGTTTATGAAAAAGTTACGATATGTAAGCCAATGTTTGGAGAAAGACATAAAACGTGCAGCTTGTATTTTTACACAAGCCATAGTAAAGACACAGCAAACCCTGGGAAGAAGGTTCTCTATATCAATCCAACCAAACTCTCTAAATCCTAAGCAAACTCACCGAAGTTTAGGGTTTCGAAAAGAAAACAATCTAATGTGACTAAATAATGAACTCAAACCTGTCCATTATGATTCTCCAGCTTATCTCACCGTCAAACTATTTTCCCTTTCACCCCTCAGCTTCCCTAAAACGTATTTTCCCCTAATCCCCCATCTGTCCTTCACTGTCCTCCAAACTGCCTCTGAGGTTTGGAGAGGAGGACTCGGCTGCAGAGTCCTTATGTAACCCTGAGAAGCCAAGAAGACAGGAAGTGATGCCAGGGTGCCAGTTTGGTATAAATGCATCGCACGGCTCCCAAATGGGCCCCCCATATGCAGGAAACACAGGCCAATAGGGAACTTCTGCCTATAGCGATTAGCAACCCAGGCTATTTCTGGCTTTCCCACACTGCAGAAGCAAAACGTGGACAAGGAGGTAAAGCTGTGAACTGCACAGGCAATCTTTTTGAAGACAAAGACTCGCTGTCGGAGAGAGGCAAGAGGACTGACACGGGACAGGCGGTGACAGGGGTTGGACAAACACGGTGCCTATTGTAGTGGGAAAACAAAACACTTACCACTTTCCATCGCTCCTTGACCAGGGAGAGGCCGCTCAGGATGTCAGCCTGCTCCACTCCCCCGCTCATCCCGGCTGTGGATCTGGATCCGGGGCGCTGGCCTCACTGCTAACCAGGAGCCTCAAACTGGGCTGGGCATTTGAAACCTGATGCAGAGACCTAGAAAAAAATAAATAAATAAAGTGGGCATAATGTGGTTAAGCTGTCAAAATACGAGGCAGCAGAAAAATAAAAAAATTAAATAATGAAAGACGACACAGAACGGCCTTAAAGGCCGGAGCTGTCCCGACGTTCAGCAGCTGCAACAACTGCTCTCCCTGCAGCTGTCTTTCTAGACAAACTCGCCAGCAAAAGCCATACTTCTTACATTTCAAATAACCTTTCATACCAGGATCAATTTTCTCCGTTTATCTTTTCCACATGGCGCTGGAGAAGCAGGACCTTCAAATTGAATTAAGCCGTTTACCATTGCAAGATTTCGCCACAAGACATTTAACCTGTGACTTTCTTACATGGAACCTTTAGAAACTTCACCATAAGACATAAACGACACTTTGGCAGCAGAACAACAAAAGGATCATTGTATTTTATGGATGATTAAAAAAAATCATAGGGTTAAACAGCAACGGCAAAGCTTTTCATATGTAGTTAAATCTTAACAGCAAACTTTTATATATCGGGGCTTTTTTGATAGACTACTGCAAAATGGTGCATGATCGTGAGGAAGAAATTAACTAATATATGACTTTAAGGCTTTAAAGTCTTAGGAATGCGGTCGACCTTCGTATTTAACCCCCTGAGTAAATACATTGCAGAACATCCATCATCAGCCATCTTTCCATCAACTCTGACTAGCTTCCATGTCCGTAAGAAAGATCGGCATTCCCACCAAATGACGAAGCCACCGCCATGTTTCATAGATGGTAATCTGTGCGTCAAAAGTGTCCTTTTTGGTTAAATTGGAGCTATGGACCTTGATTTAGAAACGTACATCCTGGAGCTATGGACCCTGATTTAGAAACGTACTTCCTGGAGCTATGGACCCTGATTTAGAAACGTACATCCTGGAGCTATGGACCCTGATTTAGAAACGTACATCCTAACTCTTTCCTAGCACGGCTGCTGACATTAGCAGGCTTCTGCCATCTTTGCTTCAATAAAAAGCTGTGAAAGGCTAGAGAGGACCTTATGCTAGGGGATTAGACAATGTCCAAAATGAAAAGCAAAATAAAAGTTAAAAACTGTTTTTTAAAAGCAGTACTAATACTACTGCTATGACAAATTTGAGAGCTCTCATGCCTATTTTACGTTTTTACGTGTTTATGAGCCCAACTTAAACTGTTGCTTCCCCCGGAAAAGCTGTGCCTTTATTCCACCGTTACACAACATCTGTGTCACAGATAAGCCTTCCTCTGGAGAGCACACACTGCTAACTTCCTCTGCTCCGCTCCCCAACACTTGGAGCAGGACCGACTTTGATTGGTCATTCTGCAGACAGCACGAGCGCCGGAGACGCAATTATGCAACAGCCTTCAAAAGGCTGCTTGGTGGCATTGCAATGACCCGGGTGTTGAGGAGGCAACCTCGCCCGGGGTTGGTAGATGGAGGTAAGACTGGAAAAGGGTAAAGATGATGAGCGGGGAAGTTCAGTGGTGCTGGAGAAGCTAATGAGATGGAAACACTACAACTATCTTTTATATATGTAAATTTACGGCAAAAAAACATTAAGCTGGCCTTTATTCTAGGGGTGGGCACGTTTGGATTTAGAATTTTATCACCGTATCTTGTGTACTGTTGCGATAATCATTAAAAGTAATGGGAAACAAAATCACTGCACTCGAAAATTATAGCAATTTTAGATAGGCTTCCTTAGGACACCATTATATAAAGAAGTGCGATTTCTACCACTAAACTGCACAAAGTGACTGCATTTATCAAAACACTTTTGATTTATCAATGCTGGAATGGAACAAAATTCATTAAGATTTTCCATCTTAATTTATTGTTACGACGATTAATCACAGGCCTCATCACGATAATTTCCACTGCTACTTTATTTGTATTAAATAAGCTAAATTTCTCATAATTTCACATAATTTGTCCCCCCCCCCTCTGAAAGTCTTTTAACCGTTTTGTATCATATTTCAAAAAGTTGCTCAGTTGTCTGAAATTAAGCTGAAATATTCATATTAAAGTTCATATCAGAGTTTATGCAAGACATGGTCTTTTACCCTCAGGTTTCACATTGCGATAATGCGTTGGGCATGGGATGGACTTGTTTTTGTTGTCGTTTTTTTTACCTGGAGTAAAATAAAATTATTTTATGGTATTAACACAAAAAACATGACTTAATTGCTTTTATCCACAACAATAATACACAATAATTCTGCATCTATTGCACAGTTTTACTAAGGTTACCGATAGCATTTATCTAATCATTTGGGTTTGATAGGAATAATTCAAAAGCACAAATATTTTTCAAACAGCTGAATTTGTCTTTTGATTCAAATCACGGGGGAAATGCGTGTTTATCTAAAGCGTCCAAGTTTGGCTTTTTAACCGTAGTGTTTAGGATTCGGGGAAAAAAAGCACCGAGTTCAGAGCAGACAACTAAGAGATGAAGGCACAGTGATTCAGTCACGATAAAATGACTAAATCTTACCTCAAATTCATCCCCAAGTGATTAAATGATTGTGATCTGGCCCTGCAAACACACACGCATGTCTTTAAACTTTCACCTTACACACTCACCGAGCACGCAAGGTGACTAATCCAACATGTCACGATCAGGCGGGCAACGTTCTTCCTCCTCATCATCAGTGAATAGAAAAGAAAAGGGGAAAACAAACCATAAGTAGCGGACCTTAAATCCTGGCACCGTGCTCCTCTCTGCTACCATGAATCACGCTTTCTGACCCAGCATTTCTATGGCAATGGTGGTGCAGAGGCCCTTTTGCGTTTGCTGACGTAGCTTGTCACCACCTCTGCCCTTTTGCTCTACTGCAAACTGCATGTTTTTCGCTTAACCATCATAAAAATAAATAAGTAAAAAAACATGCAATCCATGCATGTGCATCAGCACAGTCATCCGAGGAGGAGGACTGGGTAGGAACTCTGATCTTTGACTGGTCTGGTTGAGTCCAGCTGGACAAGGGTACACAGTTCCAGGCTGCAGGCAGATAAAAAGAGTCTGGTATAAAGCTGGACAGAGGCAGCCACGGCTGGACCGGCGCATTACGCTCGAGATCAAGGCAGGATTTACGCTGATTGGCTTTGGGAGCCCACTTACAGATAAGACGGCCGCCCACTAGCTCGCACGGCTCCAGCCTCGTTTGCACAGGAGATAACCAACAGCACGTATTTGCTAACAAAAATATACTCCAGACAAAGTGTTTAAGACAGTGGGGCTGCAAGATTTCTGAAATGTGGTATTGTGAAAAACAACTTGACTTAAGCAAGATTTATTTATTCACACACAGACTATAACGACGGAATCAAATGTATTTGCAGTTCCATTGTACATTAATTGTGAACCCAGCCAGAACAACCACTATAAGTCAGCGTATTACCCTCGACTTGAGTTGCAGACTTTAGACCCGACTTGGACTCTAAAGGCTTTGAGACACAAGGTCTTAGACCCAAGACATCTACTTACTTTCTGTCTGTTCAAATCAGGGTTTAAATGAAACCAGTGGGCGTAAAATCAAATGATTATTGTTGTCACAGCTTTACTCCGATGACCTCCAACCCTTGGACGGCAAAGTTGAACATTGGAAAAGACTATCTTCATCATCCACTGTATTAAAGTTGGGTCTGTTTTGGGTTTTTTTCTCTCAACCTGTATTTTTAAAGGCAGCGTCTTGCATTGGATCATTTTTGGTGAAGCACCCTCATACGTGTGACACTGTAACCAGGGTTTGCATCAGTAAACAAAGCGGGTATCAGTAACCTAACGAATGTCAGCTCAACCTAAACACGCTGCATCTAGATTAGAATAGAAAGCCTCAGCATGACATTGTTCTACTTGATGAAATATGGATCACCGTAAAATAACGTTTTAAAATAAAATATTAAGTGGTAAATGTAGCTCCGAGTTGGACTTGGATGTTTATGTTCAGCAGCAGCGGAAGGATGTTTGCAAAGCTTCAGGGCGAGCCAGTTTTTCCGTTTAGCTTGCTTCTGTCTTTTCAGATATTGTTGGACTGACTAGCTTTCTAACCAAGGAATCCATTTATGGAAAAACACCATGGAGCTTTCTGGCTAAAGCGGTCAGTCACTGTAAAAGCATCGACAGTGTTCAGATCGATGAAGAAAATGCTGGTTACAAACTGACTATAGCATTATTATTATTATTATTATTATTAAAATCTGGTTGGTAAAATAAGCCTCGCTTCAATCTGAACCTGTTGGGATTATTGAGTTCAATTTACACGTTTCCCTACTTGGAAGTCAAAAACCGGAATGATAGTAAAAATGAAAAACGCCAATAATGAATGGAAACAGACCATCCTGCAAACTGTTAAAATGATCATTTAAATGCATCTGTCACTTCCAATCGGTTTATCTTCCACCCTTTCAGACACAGTAGTCTGAATGTTGGGTGCTGTGTCCGCTTGGTCAGCGCAGACATAAGAGCAGTTAAACCTTATTAATATACGCTATTACTTTCAATAATGATGATAATAATAATGATAGACAAAACTATGATGTCAATCACTTTTTTTTGTAAAGTATATTTCTTTGTATTTTTATTTGCATTTCAAAACTATTATAAAACAGTAAATTGCATCATTTGGAAAATCCAATTTGTTTCGATAGGAAGGTCTGGTCCCTTTAAACTGGGAGCTGGGGGGGGGGTCTTTGCCCAAGGGCCTCAAAGCACCTTGGGTCGCCTCTGCACACTCACACCTGCATCTACACCTCAACATACACATCTTGTTGGTTAAACATACGGATTTAAAACAGAAATAATTAATATTAATGATAAACAAACGTCCAGCCGCAGAGACAAGCGACACATCTCAGCAGCTCCGTCGACACGTTAAGACCAAGCTCTCCTCCCTGGAGTGAAACGGACCCGCTTCGTAGTGGGGAGCCGCTGCACGGCCCGTCCACGCGGCCTGCAAACACGGCAGAGGGTCTTACCTTCCACCGGGCGTGGTCACAGAGGATCCCCGACGTGTGGAAGCGGCGCTCGCGACGTGGAGAGGAATGCCATGGCGCGCGTGGGGAGGTTATATTTATGATGCGGGGTTGGGTGGTGAGTCGTGGCCGGGCTCCGTTCCCTTCGCCGCTCGTCACCTCAGCATCTCGCTGCGGATCCGTGACGTGACAGCTGCTCCGTGGTCATCTGCTTTCCTGCGCGCGGCCCCGATCCCATCGCCCCTCGCAACAGCCCGGTCGCGCGCACAGAGAGGGGAGGGGATTTAAAGCGAGCCGACAGTCTCCAGCCCCGCGCAGGCGCAGTTCACATATTACTATTCTGATTGTTATTGTTAACATTTATTATTATGGAAGCTCATATTTCATGATACTCAATTTTGAATATAAAAATATGCGGTTGAAGGGAAGTCTCTGCGTATCTTAACGCTATGACGCAAAGTGGGACAAAAAGGGTGCAGTACATACTGGGACCACTAGAGGGGGTGTTGAGCTGAAGAATCCAACATATTTGGAAAACACATTGTTTTCTAAAGCAAATAAAAGGTAAGTCAATGTTTGTTTTTTTGTATTTTCATTTGATGATAAACATCGTCTATAATTATTGAATAATACTGTTTTGATTTTCTTTAAAATTACCCTTTCAGTTTAAATCAAAATGCAAAAAAAGGTTTCTGCACAACTTTACAAACCACAGGCAACAATGTGTATTATTGTTACTAAACATTTACGAAGATTTAAAGGGGGCACTATACATTTTTTTTGTACTCCATATGAGATATTATCTTCCCTGATAGTGCTGAAGGAAAGCCACAGCATGATGCTGCCACCACCATCTTGAATACACAGATAGTGTGTTTACCCTGTTGTGCTGTATTTGTGTGTCTCATCCCACTTAAGGCTATAGCAAAATGCACTTTTTATGGCTCTGTTTTAATCAGGACTTTGTTTTTGTCTCTCTTCTATAGAGACTGAAATAGCACACTGCATTGTTCTCCAGTCAACAGATTCCTGTAGGTCTTTGTAGAAGTTTTGTACCCAACGGTGATGGGATTGAAGTAGTATGTTATACAACTTGAAACACATAATTCATTTATGATTAATCAGAGAGAAAAGGACCATGAACTAAATAGGACAAAGTATTTAGTGGGCAAGTAAAATATAAAAAAGAAAACAAAGTGTAACCATTTATAGTATAGAAATTATGCAACATCCAACCCACATACTGTGCAGGAAGGAGAAGGGTTCTGTGTTACATAAATTGTACGGATTTTTAGTCTGAAATGTGCAAAAACAGTTTATAACTTTGTGAAGATGCTGGCTGAAGCTGGTAAGGCAATGTCACGCACAAGGCCTTCATTTCTGCAGAACTGATGAATATAATGTAGAACTGTTTGACCATTATGACCATTGTTAGGTTTGTAGGACAAAGGGTGACGCTTGTATAGTGTTGGCAGCATCCTATTTTGGGGCTGTTTTCCTGCTGGTTACTTGTCAAAAACAACATCTAAAGTCATCAAACCGGGAAGTTATAGCTTTGCTGCAACTTGGTCTTCCGAATGGACAATGGTCCCAAACATACAGGGACAGATATTGCTTTGGTGGGATCTGCAATAATCTTAGGAGCTGACATCAATAGATGCATATTAAAAGAGTTTATTTAAAGATACTGGGATAATTTCTAGTTGTATCAGGAATCTAAAACTAAAGCTAATAAGTTTTATTTTTATTGACTTTTAAGAATCTTCTAAATGGGTTGAAAATGTGGTATATACACAATATCTATGCTATTTTAAAGAACTGCATAGTTCAGTTATTTCCGACAGATTCCTGTTTTTCCCATAGATCTGAATCTGACAATTACAATTGTATGCATGAAAAGTAAACTTAGTCTAATTTGTCCAAACTTTATAAAAATGAACAACACTTACAGTGAAAAGGTTAACAATGTGTTGACAGAGCAACCCAACAGGAAGTGACTGCAAGGATTGGTCCTTGACCTGTTTTACTAAACTACATGCAATCTGTGTGCAATTTGCTGATGCGTTTACAGACCGAAAAAAAAAGTTGGGCATTTTCATGTTGGGTGCATTTACTGAAAATATCAAACAAAATGATTGGTTAAAAATAAATCAATTAATTTTGATGAATGTCCATCTAATTACTCCATTAGCCTCGTCTTCAGCTAAAAATAAAATAAAAAAATCATACCTATAGTCCTTATATTTCTTTCATTTTGAGTCTGTAATAAAAGTTACACTAAGCTCTTATAAAACTAAAATGAATCCATGCTTTTTTCCAAGCCGTAGTAAATAAGCTTAACCTTTTAATGCATGTTTTACCTTATTTTATTTTTAATCAACTTTAACGGATTTAACAAGGAAACGGGCGTCGGAGTGGGAGCTCCTGCTGCGACACGGATCTCTGCTTCGCCTGGCGCCGTTGTCTCCCCTCTCCCCACCTGCGGCTGCAGGAGCCGAAGCGAACAGCCGGGCTAGACCCGTCGCTTCAACCCTCTGAAGACAGCAGGGACGGAGCCGCGAATGAACCCGAGCAGCCCGGCGCGTCTCCCGCCATGGCAGCGACCCCAACGGTCCGAGCGCTAGCATTAGCTTTAGCCACGTAAGCTAGGCGCTGTGTGACGTTAACGTCAGCGTGACTCGCGTCCTCAGCCGTTTCTGCCAGTAGCTAGCTTTTTTTAAAATCATTTTCCATATTCTACCCGGGACAGACGGCGGCAGCTAGCCTCCCTCCCCTCTGTCTGTCTCGCCGCTACAGGAGGATGCTGAAGCTGTTCGCGGCGCTGCTTGTCGTCGGGCTGGCCCTGGCGCGGCTCACCTCCTGGGTGCTGGACAGCTACGACACGGCTTGGCACCCTAAACGCAGCATCGGCAGCGATGGAGACGACTCCAAAGGAAGCTCGCCTCCATTCCCCGGGGACCAGTTGGACAATATTTTCTGGTTTGTGCAGGTGGGCTGTAGTTCATGTGTTCCCATATTCAGGATAAAGTCGATACAGCTGGTGTTGATGCATTGGTGTTTGGAGCAATGACTGTCAGTGAGGCCAAAGGCAAATACCTTAAACCTGTTGGGCTTTAATTTAATTAACAGTCTTGCAAAAAGTATTTACATCCCCCATTCTGTGCATTTTCAATGTGTTCTTAGGTTTGGATTTACATCGGCTTGTTTTAACAGATGAATATGATCTAAACTGGTCCATTGTGCCTCCGGATCTATGTTTAGGACCACTGTCCCCACAGCATGATCCTTCCACTACCGTGTTTCGCCATGGTGAGAATAGCAAAGAATAGAGTAGTATTTAACTTTATTGTCATTGCACATATCACAATTACAAAGCAACGATATGTAGTTTGCATCCATCCATTAATATACTACAAGGATTTTGTCTTTGCTTGTGTCAAACCTTAATAGGGATTTCATTTTAGGCGTACGAGGAATTTGTTTTTGCATAGTTACGAGGGGGCCGTGCGCTGCGTCACCTTGGATGTGAAATAAGATTTAGAAAATGACACATTCGGCCTAGAGGAGGAGAAAAACAAAAAAAGCATCAAAACAACCGAGAGATAAAAAGGAAAACATCCAGCTCGGGGGCTGTGAAGGCAGTATGCAGTGTCAGTGGCACATTTTCTAGCTTGTTTAGGTAAAAAAAAAAAAAAAAGTCTAAAGCATTTTTTTTTCCCCCCACATCATTATTATAAACCATATTAATCTGTTACATATAATCACAATAACATTTATTTATGATTGAAGTTTTAAAGTGAAAAAAATTTGTGGGTGTCAGAGTAAAATATCCAGGGGTGTGAACACTTCTTCAGGGCAATGTACACTTTATAATACAACCCCATTTTACAGCTTTGCTCTTACCCTGTTGTTTTTAAGGTGTCCGACATTCACATCAGTCGGTTTCACGACCCCAAACGTATTCCAGATTTTGAGAGGTTTTGCACCCACACCATCGAGGTGATCAAACCGGCTCTGGTGCTCGCCACAGGTAACGCACTAAGAAACGCGTGTTCAGTATGAGTGAACCGGGATTGGACCTATTCGTCCGGCCTAAAAGCATGACTGGATGTCGATTTGCTTTTTCTTTGTTTGCTTTTGCTCAGGGGATCTGACTGATGCCAAAACAGAGAGTAAATTGGGTTCGCTCCAGCACGAGGTGGAGTGGCAAGCCTACCACAACGTCCTGAAGAGGTCGCGGGTCATGGAGCGCACCAAGTGGATCGACATTCGTGGAAATCACGGTAGGTGACCGCGGCTCTGTTAAATGTTGCGGTTATATTGACAGACTTCCTCTTTTTCTGCTTCATCTTAAAATTCCTGTCGTGTCGTAATGTTTCCATCACCCACAATTCATTCATTTCCTCCTTTCATTTCCTATGTTTCCCTTTCAGATGCCTTCAATATTATTTCTCTGGACAGCATCAAAAATTATTACAGGTTAGTGAATAATCAATATGTAGCTGAGCTATGAGCTCACACTGTATATTTGATCAATCGGTGTTTACTTCAGGTGCTCCTGACACATGAGTCTTGCTACTGGCCGACTTAAAGTTCACACAGACCAAAATAGAACCTGAATCTACATGATCGAACTCGCTGTGTCGTCTTTTGACAGTTATTATGCTTTATAGCTGCAGTGCATCCTCTCCTAATGTTGATTTGTCTTCTGCCGTCCTAATGATCCCTAATGTCATATTTTCCTCCGTGAGACGAGGCTAATTTATTTATTTATTTAGAGCGCATTCAATTGTCTTAGAGGTTCAGGCTCCGCCGTGCGGTCCTCTCTGCTGCTCACATTGTCCGTCTGTCATTTTGTCTTTTCTCCTAGAAAATACTCGGCCAATCAGAAAATAGGCTCTTTCCATTATGTTCACACGACCCCCTTTGGTAATTACTCGTTCGTCTGCGTCGACGCCACCCTGACTCCTGGACCCAAGAGGCCGTACAATTTCTTTGGGATCCTCAATCAGGTAAGCTCCTTTAAAAAAAGAAAAATAAATTAATAAAAGATGTCCCACTTTCTGATTCACTTTTTGATATAAAAAAAAATAAATAAAAGCTCGAATCTGTTTTATCAAATCATAAAAGTTAGTTCTTTTGCATTTATGCATCTCATTAAATCTGGTAATAGAGGTCTAATTGAAGTGTTGGTTAGAAATATTACATCATCAAACTTTGCATTGTAATATTTGCTTTCTGTCATTGAGAATTTGTCTATTTTTAAAAGCTCCACCATAGTCTGACCCATTATGTAGGAGATTTCTAAAAAAAAATAATTTTAACCCCTGTTCCTTCATTACCTTTGAAACTGATCCGCAAAAAAAATAAAAATTTTTTTTTGTTAGGATCAGTGAAGAGCTAATGTTTAGTACGCCTGGCAGAGATCTAGTTAAAAAGCGTAATGTAGCCTGGGGGTCATGTGTGGCCCTTGATATGATTTTTGTGCTGTGCCCTCGGCACAGTTTAACATTAAAATAAAACTTGCACCTGATAAATTAAAATGTTCTGTCTGAAACCTTCTTCACATTTAATCATGTGTGGTTTATTGGGATCAAAATGTAGTTAAAAAATAAACAAACATGATTTAAAAAATTTTTTACTAACAAAACTCTTAACTCTTTTTATTTTCACTCAGGCGCCTTTACAGCATTAAAATCAAATCTGTTCCTGTCAGAAATAGCCTAACTAGGGAATATAATGCATCGGTATGACTTTTTGGGCTGATGTCGATGTGCAATATTAATATTGCAATTTTGACAGATAATCAATATTTACCTATATGATATGTATTTTCAAGCACACAGCTGTCATTGCTTCTTAACACCCGAAATTGAGTGTTGGATGCATATTGGCATTATTGTGTATATACATATTGTGGATCCCTAAGGATCTCTTTCTAAATGTATGTGTAGCTTACTATAGATATGAATAAAACTGTTCTACGAAGGCCTCAGAGGTTTGTTGCAGAACATAAAAGACCAAACTGCATTCGGAAGTGCACGGATCGTATCCGCTGCCATGTATGAAACATTGCAATCAATCTGAAGAGTTTTTTTTTTTTTTTCCCCTGAATGCAAAATGTTGTGTGTGACAGAAAATAAAACTGAGCACACTGTGGTCCCACAGTGAAACACAGCGATGATAGCATCATGCTGTAGGTATGAGCTTATTGGGTGGGGACTGGATAGCTTTCCAGTTATGAGGAACTTTGTTTTACCTGGAAATCTTGGAAATAGAAAAATCAGTTGCAGAAATGTTGTTTAATAAATAGAAATTGTTTTTTGAGGCTTCATTTTTGTTCTTCCTGTATTTCTTGTGATCTGTATGTCTGTGCCAATCTGTTAGACTCAGATGGATTTGCTGAACACATTCAGAGCAGAGAGTCTGACGACCAATCAGTCCGTCTGGTTTGGCCACTACACCACCTCCACTATCGTCTCCCCGTCTCCTGGAGTCAGAGACATGATGAGGTATGAAGGTTGAGCCAGTTTAAAAGGCAGAATATGTCATCCTGTCATGGTGACCTGCAGGCTGAAGTTACGTCACGCTCTTGTTGTAGGGAAGGTTTCAATTGTAAATTCGTAGTTCTCACCTTTAGATTTTGTAATGTTCAGATCTGCGGTAGCGTATCTGTGCGGCCACCTGCACACACTCGGCGGCCTGATGCCAGTCCTGCACAGCCGCCACCCGCTCGGCACTCTGGAGCTGGAGCTGGGAGACTGGATGGACAACCGCAGGTGTGGGAGATGACGGAACATTTCTGAATGTAGTTTTTCCGTTCTCTGCCATTTTTTTGCTGAGAGGATTCCTCCGATGGCTCCTCTGCAGGTACAGAGTCCTCGCCTTCGACCACGACCTGCTGAGTTTCTCTGACCTCCAGTTTGAGCAGTGGCCTGCAGTGCTCATCACAAACCCTAAAGATGCACAGTACCTTCACCCGGGGGTGGAGCCGCTGGGCCGGGCACGCAGATCAACGCACATCAGGTGTCTGGTCGTTTCGGAGGGGTTTATGTTTTACACCAGGGTTCCTACACGGTTGGAAACTTCTTTTTTTTTGTATGTCAGAAGAAATCTGGAAAGATGTTTGCATTTTATTATCAAACACATCATCCCTAACTCAATTTAGTTGTTTATCGTTACATCCATCTGTCCATCCACGCATCCATTGATCTATCCGTTCATCTACCCAATCCTCCCTCCAGTCATTCATCTTTATTTGTCCCCCTCCCTCCATCCTACGATATACATTTTCATCTACGCACTATCTCTTTGTTTATTCATTTCCTTCCCTCCTTCATTCCTTCATCCCACATTATTGCACGTTCCATGCTTGAGCCATGAATTCTCTTTTCATTTTTTAAAATTATAATTATTTATTTATTTCGTATTCGTGCTTTCCAATTAGCCCAAATAGTTGATGACATTAACGCTGTGTAGAAACCCCGTGGCTTTTTGCTCACCGATGCGCGCTGAACATCCTCGAACATTTCACTCATCACATCCCCGCTGACTGCGATCTCTGAAATCTGAAGGCTCTTGGCCTTCTCGGAGGCTCCAATCATCGCCGTCCACATGAGCATAGACGGGGAGTCTCTAGGCACCGGGCGCTCTGCAGGAGGTCCTCTCTATGTGCTGCTGTGGGATCCGTCTCTTTACCTTACCGGGCTGCACACAATCAGAGTTAAAGTTGAGGTGAGTGCTTTGAGGATTATTGTGTTTCTATTTGTGTTGAATGAGTTTAGGAGAGATGCTGGGATAAAATGCAACATGCCTGTTTTTGGGAGGGGGATGTTGCTTAGAAACGCAGAATAAATGCGGCTAACTCCTTTCTCGTTGCGATGCGGTTGCACCAGGACTCCACAGGGCGCTCAGCGGTCCGCGAGCAGCCCTTCACGCTGGAGGACAGCCTAACCCCCAGTTTCGGTTTCGCCCAGTCCTTCATCCTGCTCACAGACCACTACATCCTGGGCCGGGCGCTCTTCGTATTCGTGGTGTTGCTGAACGTCGGCGTGCTCGTCGCCTTCAGGTTCCTTCGCGTCCCGTCCGGCAGAGGTGAGCAGCTGCAGAACATCACTCGTAATGTCATAATCTAGAAATGTAGGTAGAAACTGTGTTCCTAAGCAACCTGAAAACGAGTTTTGCAATGAAGCACATTAAATTTATCTTTATTTTTCTATAGGCTTCATTTCCCAAATCTTCGTATCCCTCCACCTGATCAGTAATATGGACATCTTCTACTATCCTCTGCTGCTGTTCAACCTGTGCACAGCTTTAGGTGGGTAACCTGCTGGTCCTCAGTTAAATATGCACTTTTTTAATACAATATAAAGGGATCATGACCTTATTGATAAGGGATATCGGTCCGATGTCACCCAAAATAAAGATAGCGGCTTATATCGGCCAGCATCTAAACTCTCAGATATTATCACTCCAACACAAAGCAGTAATGTAATTTATTTCATTCACTGTGATTGCTTTTTATATTTTTGAAACCAAAAAGGTTTCTGTTCTCCTTCACTGGGTGAAGTAACCTTAAATAATGCAACACTTAGCACGTTTTTACCTTTTATAGTCTGAGGGTTCCCACAGAAACACAGAGTGTAGCCTCAATGCAAAGCTAAAGTTAGATTTTTTTTCTTACACATGAAAAGATACACTGTATATATTACAGCTCTTCGATTAAATCCAGTATGTCCTACATCTATCGGGATTATTTTGTGAAAGAGATGTCTGATCTCAGTGAGGTCTCACCAGCTGGGGAACATCTACTCCGTATTTAGATAGAGGAAGATGCTGAACAAAAGCCAATAGCAATAACTGTGAGCATGCTAGATTTTTTCGCGTTTTACCAAGGCAGGAGCTGAATTATAATATTTTTAAATGATTATAACAAAAGCTTGCAAAACAATTTCGTGTAAGTCAGTCAGTAGCAGTGCATGTTGTGTGTTCTGAAAGGTCCGTGGTTCATTGGCGAGCTGATAGACGGACACAGCGGCGCCTGCTTCGCCTTCGGAGTGTTCGTCGATGGGCACTTCCTGGAAGGAAGTCTCACTTATGTTGTTGGAGTCATTCAAGTAAGACTATTGATTTTTTTTATTTATCGTTTCTCTACGCGTGGAAGACTGCCGTAGGACATGTTTGGTTTGGGGTTGGGGTGTGCATGTCATCGTAACGTCCTTTAAATATTTAAACAGCGATACTCTTATCTGGTTGTTTGTGTTTTTTAAGCACCAAAGATTCAATGCCAAAATGTTAAGAGAACCTAATTCGCTTTTTGTATTACATGTCAAGTACACGGACTGCACCTTTTTTTAATTTTTTTATATTGAAAGCATCTTCGTCTTGAATATTTAAAAAGAAGCCGTTAAAAGTGATCTTTGTGTCTCTTGCAGCTGGTATTCTACAACATTCCCCTCACCTCTTACCTCTGCTGGACCCTGCACCACCGTAGTCACGGGAGCACCCTGCGTTCCCACTTGGCGCGGCCGGGCCGCCATGGCCCGACTCTGGCGGTGCACGCGTCCATGCTGCTGCTGCTCACCTGGCAGGCCCACTCCTGCTACTTCCTCCTGAAGACCTACGGCGTCACGGCCTTTTTCCTGTCTCCCGTCCGTACGTGGGCCCTGGGGCTCGGCGTGATACTGGTCCACCGTGCCTGGACAGGCCCCGCCCCTCTGTTTCGTGACAGCAGCAAGAGCAACTCTTCCTCTTGACAGTAATTGCACTGTTGCACCCTGAGCCTGACTCACAGATACATTTTCGTGTCTCTACCCAACCCAGTTAGCCTGAATTTTCCCCCTCCTTGGCAACAGCGCCCCTTCACTCTCTGTCTACTGAACAACACCGAACTGTCCTGTTTCTAGATCGTATGGTTTACATAATATGCATGTTCTTGTAAAGCACCAACGGGCACATTTGTGGCCGTTTTCATAACAATCTGTTCAGTGTAAAAGGCTACAGCGACCATGGATGCATAAAGGGTAAAACACTTTGCCTTGATAAACTATTTATTTATATCCCTTTTTACATTTTGTCACATTACAACCACAGTGTTTTAATATATTGTGTTTGTGTTCAATCCTGCAACGTTGGCACTTTGTAATCTTTTGAGGTCTTTCGTCATGCAATCTCATGTTGAACGTGAAATGTCGGCGTTGAGCTCTTGTGTTTTTCCAGTATAGCTCAGACTCGGCCAGATTGAACGGAGAGGAGACTGTAGAGCGATATTTATTAAAATTTTAGACCAATATTTTCCGGTCTGGACTTCGGCAAGATCGTTTAGAAACATGAATGTGCTTTAAATGAAAAACCACTGATTGCAGCTCTGGTTGTTTAGGACCTTCCTAGTTGCATCTGGGGCCTGTAACAGGTTTTCCATGGTTGTTATGCTTTTGTGAAGGCAATGTGTAGAAAAAAACTAAATATGTATTTGAATTTCCAGATTTTATTCACGTTATTTATTTTATTATCTTATCTTTTAAATTTTCTCCCCTTCGATTGATATTTCCTTACTTTCATTTATCTTTTTCACTCCTAATATCCTACATATGCTTCCTTTGTCTCTCTCATGTTTTTTTCCTTGCCTCCTAAATGTATTATCTCTTGGCAGGTTTGATTTTTAAAGTCAGCCCGCTGTATTCTATTTCTGAATTTTGTACTTTAAAATTAATGTCAGCTAGGGCTGCGTCATATCAGGGAAGCTTTTAACTGAGATATCGTTGCTGAGTATTTTGATAGAAATGTCGACTATTCCTAATTTTTCTTACTATTTTCCTCTTTACTTCCATGAAAATGTCCCGACTACACTTTATAAGCTCTAGACTCTAGGCCAGTAATTGTACAATGAAAATATTTTCCAGTTGGCTAAAACAATAAGACATCCAGGTTATTTTATATATAATATCTTACCTAAAATTATATTCTTTTATGGTTTAGGGAATTGTACACAGGGATTTCTATATTTTTTTACTTCAAGGCTGAAAGTTTGACACAATGTGGAGGGTGAACCCTCGATTTCAATCTTCCCCACAACATGATGCCTCCATCACCATGTTCCACTGTTGCTTAATCTTTACTATGATGTTTGCTCACAAATTTTCTCTTAAACCTCTGAGACTTAATTTATTCTGAGAGTAAATTGCCTCCATTAGGAGGGTCGTGGTTGTAATGTGACCAAATGTGGGGAGTAAGGATCATTTTGCAAGGCACCAAGTCTGGTTTTGGCCGTGAGGGGAATATTCCAACGTATGCTGTGGCTGACGGTTTACTCTGTTCTGTTGTGGTTTAAGGTGGCTCATTTACTTGAGATTTAGCACTTTGTTGGATATGTTGCCTTGGGCAAAATGCCCATTGACCACTGCCAAAGGAAGAATAGGAACTTTTTGTTTTTTTTTCTCCCATATATATATATATATATATATATATATATATATATATATATATATATATATATATATATATATATATATATATATATATATATATATATATATATATATATATAAAGCTGAAGTTGCCAAACTGCTCCATATGTTTACAGTACAACTTAAATCAGACAGAAAGTAGAAAGAATTTTATTTATCATAATTTCTGTGCTGGGATGAATAGGGTATTTCTAATGTAATTTTTATTTTTTAATTACCGTAGGTGGAAAGTGGAAAAAAACGCGACCTGGACCATAATATTGTTTGTTAGATCTACACCAAACTACAGACTTTTCAATTGGACCATGAGGACGTAGATTAGCTGAAAATCAAAATTGCTTTCAGTGCAAATAAACTGCAGACGATGTTCACGGTTATGCCAACACAAGTCCCAGAATGCGAATTTAGTTTTCATTCACAGAAAGCAGCTGTTTGTTTCTCAGGAATGTGAATGCTTCAACAGCACACAGTTTGTTGGTTTTTTTGTCCGGTTCAGTGAACAAAAATCACACTAAACAATCCAGATGTTACGTGGATTAGCAAAGAAACTAGATGAATGTGTTAAACGTGTGATGAAATGGGAAGGAAAACCACTGTTTTATGCTTTTTTATTTCTTCATTTTAATTGTGATTTTTATTTGAAAAGAAAAATGTTTTCCTTGTGTAATTAATGTTGCCTGAGAACTGGGTATGTAATATTCCCGCCGCCACCTTGAGTTTGGTCTTGAGAAGCGTTCCTCCTGTGTGTGTGTAAACCTGTTTCGTCCATGTTGCTGAAAATGTGTGAATGCACAGGAAAAAAATCGTCCACACCTCTCCAGTTCCTGATCCAAAAACAGCACACAGGAACGCCTGAATTTGCCTTTAATCCCTTTATTTAAAGGGAAAAGGATCAGAGTTGCATCCGTTAATATACCAAACACCGCAGTTAAAATAATGGTTCACTGGTGTTATTAGACTCTATACTAAAAAAGTTTTATCATGGTTGCATAAACTTTTCCCTCTAAATTGACAAATGTGTTTCCTATTTATTGAAGGTTTTCCAAATCATCATCTGTCCACATGGTGGCAGTGATGGATGAATTTGGATCACTACTAGAACCAGGTGCTTGGCATTTTTTCCTCTATTTTAGAAATCACCCAATATAATTGTCTCCATTTGATTGTGTCAGCAGTTCGGACTGAACATTGACCGGATTTATCAAGGAAACGCCCCCCATCCCACCCCTGTGTTACAGCACTGACCCTTGTGAATGAATGGAGAACAGTTTCACACCGGCCACACATTTTTTTTCTTGTGACGACTCGATTCAGAGCTACTACAACTATATTTTATAATCTGTTTATAGTGTTGTGGAATAAAGAGATGTGCATTACGGTATCTTTTGTTGTGTCGGACATGTTTTTATGTGGTCGGGGCAGAAACCATGGGAGCACATTTTTTGCTTAAGTGATTTTAGCATTTTTAACCCAGTTGAACAAAGTTTACGTTGTAAAAAGTTTGAACTTACCAATGTCCCCAGCATCACAGATACTCCACCATACTTTCACATCAAACCCAATTGAACGTCGTTGCAGAAAGCTTAAAATTGGGTCGTATCTCACCAAAGTAGGCAGTTTTAATAGTTCGTGATCGTAACACTATTATCTATTATCTTCTTCAAGAAATGGACACAAGGGACTAACATTACAGATTGCATTTCCCAAACATTTTTGCTGTGACTTGATGTCCCTGACATCATCTTATTGCCAATTTATTCCTACCATGGGAATAACAAAGATAATATTCACTCAGGTTACACTGTTTAAACATATTTATTCCTGTTAAAATAATGTACAAAAAGTGAACCCATTCTAATGTAAAAACTAGATTTGAGCTCCTTTTGTTTATTGGTTGCAGGTTACTTTAAGGCGCAGAAGTTGCATTTTATTTATTGGTTTTACAAATAAGAGTGGTGGATTTAATCTCTCATTTGATTTTATGTTACAAACCTACAAGAGTTCATTGTGGGGTTAGTGTTGAGAGTAAGTGAGGTGATAAGAGGGCATCTGTGGTTTCATTTTCCCAGGATGTGTGTGTGTTAGGAAGGCAAGTCCTGGCTGGAGCGCCAACTTTCCTCAGTCGGCGATTTTCACTATCTGCTTGCCAATGTTTCCACCTTTCATCATGGAGCAAAAAGCAGCTGCAAGACGAAGAACAACGATGAACTCCAATCAGAAACCCCCCACCGAGTACATTTTCACTTACTCGCATACCTCCCATGTTTTCTATATCGTTCACCACCGTTTCCAAGACCTGCAGAGAGAAAGGCAAAGACTCAACCGTGACAGAGGGAAGCACACTTTGCCACCCAAACACTCTTCCGTACCTTGATTTGAGACGATTTCAGTAACTGGCTGAGCTCAAAGAGGGCAGCTTCTGCTTTACTCATGCAGCTGAGCACCATAAATCTCTCCCGAGTGATAATTCGACTCTGCAGGATTTCTTGCGTCTTGTCGCACAGAGGGGGAGGATACGGCACATCCTTGTTGTACTGGGAGATCTGGCCGCAGAGGATCACATGTCCTCCTTTGCTCATCTGTGGGCGCGGGGAGCGGTTGGTGAAGGTTTGTGCGTGACGTCTGGCGTTGACGACGCCTGCCTCACCTGCTCTATGACGGCGTCGCTGATGGCGCCTCCCACGTTGTCAAAGTAGACGTCGACGCCGTCGGGGCAGGCGTCCCTAAGCTGCGCCGACACGTCCTCGCTGCGATAGTTTATGGCTGCGGAGAAGCCCAGATCTTCAACAAGAGCTTTGCACTTCTCGTCCGAGCCACATATCCCGACCACCCTCGCACATCCGTCCAGCCGGCCGATCTGGGGGGGGGTAACGCGCATCAGCACGAACGCGTCAGAAGCCGCTATATCACAACACTTTGAGAAAAATATCAGATAACAAGATGAGCGGAACGTGCACGCACCTGTCCAGCTAGGGAGCCGCAGGCGCCGGCTGCGCCGCTGACGACCATCGTCTGGTTGGCCCCTTTGGTCACATGGCCCTTCTCCCTGACCCCCAACAGCGCAGTCAGTCCCGTTATACCAACTGCTCCCAAAAAGTAGGAAAGGTGTCCATCAACCATCTGTGAATCAACCTGCATTCGTACAAACCAAACAAAAAACAGCTGCTCTTGAATAGTGCCTTGTAAAAATGGATTTCATGGATGGATCGACACAGACTGGAGGACAAGTTGTCTTTGTTTGGAGGAGTCGGCATCATGGTGCAAGTATGCTTTACTTCAGAGGTGACAGGAGATGGTTTAGATTAAACAGAAAGATAAATCCAGACCTGAAACTGGAGCGGAGAGCGTGATTGTATATATAACATCAATTAAATGTACAGAGGGGTGGCTTAGATTCAAACGTCTGTCTTGTGTTAGAGCGGCCTAGTCAAAGTGAGACAGCTTAGTTTTTTTTTTTTACTTTTACTTTGGTCTCCAGATGTGTGAAGCTATTCAAGACAGCTTTAAAAATCTACAAAGATAATCTCAGGTTGGTTGAATGCCAACACTTCCACAAGCAGCTGTTGTGTTCCTTTCTCTTCACACCGACATGCTAGATTATGTAGGTCGGTCACACAAAATAACAAACAAAATGTAACTAGAGGTTTGTTGATGTATAGAGGTTCATAGTTCTTAATTGCTTTTGTTTGCTTCTTATGTGTGTTTTAAAGGAATCCGACCTCTAGAATTGATTGATTTTAGGATAAAAACTACAGCATTTTACATCCCGGAGCATACCTTCTGCAGGCCTGCTCCCATCATGACAGCATGGGTCTGCCAGGGCCAGTTGAAGGAGGTGACCACATCACCTTGGGAGAGAGCGCCGCAGCGGCTGCGGTCGACCACGCCCACGCCACCACCGTCCAAGCACTCGCCCAGCTCCCACGGCGTCAGGTAGTCAGCCCCGGTGTCTTCGTTCATTCTGCAGCGCTGAGGGGAGGGTGGGGAGACACAAGCATGCGATGGATGCAGATCGGACGCTGGAGCGTCTCCGGGATGCAGGTTTGTCCCAGATTCGTTACCATGTAAGGGTCGACCGACAGGTAGAGCGTCCGAACCAGGACCTGTCCATCCTCCAGGTCGGGTGTTAAACTTATCCGTTCCAGGCGGAAATTAGCACTTCCTGGCTGCCCGTTTTTACCTGTGCAAGGAAGTGCAGGTGTGCAGCTTGCATGCAAGAAACTCAATCTAATTCTGATAAAAAACAAACTAAAAACTCACCTGGTCGAGAGTTAAGAACGACTCTCTGGACTTGCATGTTTGGTTGCCGCGTTTGCTCAGCTGACCAGACCTGGCAACCAATCACAAAGAGCCACAGGTAGGTCGCAGGAGTGTGTGGAATGAGAATAAAAACATTTAAAGACAAAAAAAAAAACCAAATGCAAACAAAGTTTGGTCCTTGCTCTACTTACAGAGCAGAGTCGATGCTGGGGGAAACCAGGCTCGTTCCTTCACAGTCAGCCGGGGGACGACCTGGACGGGAATAACGAAGAGGTTAGATGTGGGCGGAGCTTAGACCGCATCCGGGTCGTACGTCAGTGTCGCGGCCATATTAGGAGTGGCATTTATTCTGCTGACGCTGCCTATTGCATGATGTGTGATAATGAACAATAGAATATATTTGGCAGTATTCAGATGCAGTAATGGTTACGATTTCCTTAAGGCGTACACACATTAATTTAACTGCTTTATTCAGTTTACATTTTGTTGTTAATCAGTATGAGAGAAAAAAGTGGGCCACAAGTGATTTTATTTTCACATGTTTTACATCTTTTTTTTTTAAAAACGAAACGTCTTATTTTTGCCAAATGATGATAACAAGACTTTTGTAGATATTTACGCATTAGATTTTTTTTAAAACATGTCATGTAAGATTTGTGGCACTATCTATCTATCTATCTATCTATCTATCTATCTATCTATCTATCTATCTATCTATCTATCTATCTATCTCTCTCTCTCTCTCTCTCTGTCTGTCTGTCTGTCTGTCTGTCTGATGATAACTGATGATAAATCATATGACATTCATTTACAGATAATGTCCTGGCTCTCCCATCCTGGGATTTATTCATATTCTGCAGATTCATTTCCCTCCTTCATTGTTCAAAGTTTAAAGTTTAGTCTTGAGTTTCTGCACTAGTCACATAGGGCAAGCTCCACCCAGTGGGTTGTGGTTTGCAAACTGTTGCAAAAGCCTCTCGGGTTGACAAATAATGCGCACCCACCTGATGGTTGGGATACTGAGAACAAAACAAAGATGATTCCCTGCTAACAGCTTCCGGTTCCGTTTAAGTCCCATTGTCTTTGGGCTCTCCGTCTTTAATTTACCACGAATAAACTTAAAAAGATAAATGAATAAAACGAATTTTATCAAAACACATCCCATTGCAAAAAATGTACCCACATCCATTTTAAAGTACATTTATCGAAAGTTATTTAACACGGGCGGTTTACTATCTTGCACCAGATTATCGGGCGATGCGCCGTTGAGCCTTAAAGAAAACGTGATGCGAACAGAAGCGGTGTAACGAGTTTATATAGCTGGCTTTCTGTAACCGAGCCGCTTCTGAGCACATGCAGACGGACACGGCCATGTAACCGCTAACTGCTACAGTAAACGAGAAGCTGCGGCGGCGAGCCGCGTCCGGTGTCGGCGGTTAGCGGAGAGCTAATCCGAGTCAGCGCCAGGCTGGGATGTGACCGTGGAAGACTCTGCAGGAGGAGGAGATCTCAGACACGGCGAGATGGAACCCGGGCGTCCGTGGAGGACGGCAAGTTACGGCGAGTAGCTTTTTGTGCTATGGCAGCGAGAGCTGGAGGCGCGTTATGTGGTTGATCAGTAGCTTTTGTTGCGCCTTATCCCCTGAACCGAGATGGGGTAAGAAAAACTCTCTGACCCCCCCCCACAGAGTCCCAGGAGGGACATTTATGCCCATACAGCTGGAATCTGAAGAAATATCACAGAAGCTGAAACTGCTGGGTTTAAATGTAACAAGTATTACCTCCATTTACTGCTAGTGGGTTTCTAAATGGCAGATAATAAGAAGATCCATTTAATCCGTTTCAAAGTATCATGGCAACAGAAATAGAAATCAAATCAATTGTTTGAAATCGCTATATTTTAAATGAGGTATTTGCTCCACCCTCCACTTGAGTTTCTAGTGTTGCATTGTCATGAGATGTAGTTGGTTCAAAACTCAATTATGTTCAGTTACATTTGCTCTTTTTGTTCCCATTGCTGCTCATTTAGCATTGTTGGGAGTCTAAAAGAAGAGATGCACAATGCAGTCCTGCAGATTCTGGACTGCTCTTATGACAAATTATGTGTCAGCAGTTACTGATGAAGACGGTGAGGATTTAAAATCTTCATACGGTTGATGTGACTGTAAAGCAGAAGGACTTTCATATTAACAAAGGTTCAGTTATTGTGTTGTGCGCAGCGTGGGCCCAGTAGGAGCATTTGACTTTGCACTACAGCGACTAGGTAGAACGATATCCGATGTTCATATCGGACATCGTTCAGATATCGGCCAATTTTTATTTTCATTTTTTATTTCTCATCAAATCATACGACATCTAAAATCTTCTATATCAAGCAGGCTGTTCAAGCATTTGATCCGTGCCATGATTGCAAAACTATAGATCCTTCTTCCTTTGAAGAAAATGTAATATTTGTGGATAAATAATATATGGATACATTTTTCTCGTAACTGTTGTTGTTAACTATTGCTCTCTGCCTATCCGTCACTTAATCAAGCTTTTTCTCACATTACACACTACAAAAGGTAATAAAAGTCTGCATGATTCACACTAATATCGTATCAGGTCAATATCGGTATTGGGCGATAATGTAGACTAGAATATCGGTATCGTATCAGAAATGAAAAAGTTGTATCAGGATAGCCCTAGCTGGGCCAGCGGAGTATTTTGCTGTCTACGTTGTATAGACAAACCCAAAATGTATTATTATAAACTCAACTCTGATCTATAAAACTCCATTTTAAATTTATGACAAATGTAATAGATTTTTTGGAATGAAAAAATAACATTCTAACACTCTAAGATCTGATTGAAATGACACGTAGAGCACTGTGAATTGTCTCATTTCTGAAATGTGTTATACAAACCGACAGCACCAAAGGTGGTCGAACCGGTACTCCTTTTTTAAATCAAATTCAGCTTCTCAAAAAAGTCAGCTTTGATTTTGGAGCAGGACTATATGTAGATTTCGCAGAGCAGATTTAAAAATGTCTTGGAGGGTAAATTTCAATTGAGAAATCTTTAATATGAGGGCGCAATGCTTGCTTGCTCGCTATTAGATGGCAAGTGCAAAGTAGCCAATCAAGGAGCGTCGTTTGTGACGATCGGACTGAAAATGTTACCGTCTGCTGTAGTTCTAAGGGCGTTTTTATTCTTCTACATTATATTTTGTGTTTAAACAATTAAAATAGGAAGTTCTGAGCGTTTTTATAGGGCATCTGAAATAACAATGGATTTCAGATATTTGTGGGGTTTATGCTTCCTAAACCCATGGATGCCGTTGGTCCACAATACGGATTATACAAATCAAATTCCCAGTTCAGCAAGAACTACCACTGTCTGTAGTATTTTATCAAATTTATTCCAGACTTGATTTTCCAGAAGAACATCTAATGATTTAATACAAAAGACATTTGTGATGTGTAGTAAGGTCGCCAGTTTGCTGTGGAGATGGTCACCTATTCCACTTGATCTGGTTTCAGTCGAGTGGGTTTTATCTGTTTGCTTTTGAGGGTCAGGGTTAAAAAAATGTTTTCCTTTAAAAAAAAATGTCTGCAGTTTTCTGTGATAGTTTGAGGTCTAAGACCAGCACTGATTAGATTTCAGAGAGAAACTGCATTCTTATCAACGGATCATAACACAAAAAAGATATTCCTACAATAGTCTGCTTTTGTTTTTTAAGTAAGAAAATACCTGAAAGATAAACTTTTATTATTATTTATTGCATTTGTGCATTTTTCTTTATATTAAAAAAGGCCTTTTTTTTGTCCTTGTTATTTTCAATCTATATAATATAATTTCATCAGTGGTTACTTTTGAGGTGTATTCATGTGATCAGTATTTGATATTCCTTTTAAAAAGTTGGTTATTGTAAGGCTTTGCATTTCAGACAGATTTCTGAAATTGCAAATATGGTGGAATAATGCAGATTGAACATGTGCAAACTGCTGCTTTATCTTTTAAGAAAACAGTACTTTGGTTATTTTGTTGCGTGCGTATGCAGAGCACACAATGAAGGCTGTTTCCAGAGATTTTCTGCTGGAGAAATAGCTGCTGTGTGTTCCGCCTTTATTCAGCGTGTGACCTCAGCATCTCCAGATAAGGGATCCTCGTCCATCTCCCCACAAAGGCCGTTGTAAACATTGCAGTCCTGAAAATGGGGTAAAAAGATATCGGGCATGTTATGCAACCAATCCTGTCTCTATCAAAAGGAAACAAAAGCGTTTTATACAGATCTCTGTGTAAGTTTGAAATGCAGTTGTTTGTAATGTAATGTAATTTGAAAGCTCCTTAGACCAGAAGTCATTTTAATGAATACAGAAATGGCAAAGATGCACCGATCAGGCTGCTCTTGGCTGATGCCGATTATCAGTTTTCCTCGCGGCCCTACCCGCTGATTCTGTTGGGTCAATCCGACAAAAGATGCGTCCTTGTACATGCTGTTGGTCAATGCATTTGTTGTTTTGATATTTGTTATTATTATTATTTACTGGTTATTAGCACTCTTAGTTCTGATGGTTTTGTAGAGTTAATAGTAATATTGAGATCGGTGATTAGGAATTAGATTCAGTTTGTGGAAGATGTTCCAATTCTGATCTCTTGAGTATTTAGTTTGTATGTACGTTGCTAAGATCAATGTGTTGGTAACATTTCATCAGCTGCTCCAATAATCGGCGCCCATATTTTATTTGGAACTAAATCAGTTAGGTTATTCATTCCAGCGTATTTACGCAGAGATAAGGTTATCTGCAGGGCCCAGCCCTGCTGCCTTTTTTTCAATGCAAGTTTGTATGTTTAAGTTGCTGAGCTGGGTGTCATGTCTTCCTTGTTAATGCAGAAGAAGATCCTTTCTGTTTTAAAGGTGAATTGTTTCTATTTTTTGATACTTGGGAGGTGGGAAAAAGAGAAGAAAAAAAGGTGAAATCATGCTAAAACTATTAGGAGTAGCCTTCATATAAGCAGTGTTGTTTTCTTCCTCCCACATCCCACCCCCACAGAAAGTGGGGAGGGGTCACCAGCATTCCTGAAGTTTTTATAGTGTGTTATATTTGTAGGATTAAGGAGAAAATGTTAGTGAAAGTAAAGATGAAGTCCAGTCTGGCTCTTTTCCTCCCCTCCATCCTCTGTGTGGTGGAATTTCCCGCATGGACGGAGAGGGCTCTTGCTCCGTAAATTACGGCGCGTGGCGTTGTCAGAGGAAACGAGGCCTAATATGGGCAGGAGAGGAAGTCGGGTGCGACCTGCTGGCTAGCGGGGAGGCGGGGCGATTCGGAAGAGGGCCAGAGGCGCTGAGACCATATTTATGTATCTTATTTATGTTGTTTTTCTTCTTCTTCTCTCCTCTAGCGTGCAATCACGGCGCAGTAACATGCAACGAACTTGAGTTGATGCGCATTAGCGCGTTATTCTCTGTGTGTGTTTTAAGCTGCAACGTCGAAACCCCGCCCCTTCCTCCTCCTCCTCACTTGTTTTCTTCTTCTTCGCTGGGGGCACCGAAGGGGAAAAAACAAAACCAAAACACAACAAGTAACCACATGAGGTGAAAGCGGCTCAGCATGAGTCCACCTCGGGGACGCGTCCCGTCATTCCGGCCGGCCTGCCGCGGGCCGCACGGAGCTGCGAGACCCGCCGCGGCTGAGCTGCTCTCCGCCGTAAGTATATCGCGCAGCTCCGTGGCTTGTTGTGACCAAAAAGAAAAGAAAGTTTCGTTTGCATCCTTTCTTTTTTAAACGTGTCAGCGCGTTAACGGAGGAGCGGGTCGTGCACGCGGAGGAGCGTGACGCGTTAACGGGGTTGACAACCCCGATCCGTCCGCCGCGGGGTCAGCTGGCTGCAGCGGCGTGAGTGACTGGATAATCCGCGTCCTGCAACAAAGGGCGTCCAGTAAATAGCGCTGAGTTGGCCGGGAAGGGAGAGAGGGGGGGGGGGGGTCTAGGGAAAAGTCC